>OU015755.1:33612460-33630760 GCA_907169655.1 Acomys percivali | reverse complement strand
TGTGTGTGTGTGTGTGTGTGTGTGTGTGTGTGTGTGTGTGTGTGTGTACCTGAGCTGTGCAGCAATGCACTCAACACAGGTGAACATCTCCTTTTAATAACAATGCTGAGCAAATCAGGCACCTAAGGAACACACTTTAACATAATATTTTTATTTTTATTTTTTATTTTTATTTTTATTTTTATTTTTATTTTTATTTTTTTGGTTTTTTGAGACAGGGTTTCTCTGTGTAGCCTTGACTGTCCTGGACTCACTTTGTAGACCAGGCTGTCCTCGAACTCACAGCGATCCGCCCGCCTCTGCCTCCCGAGTGCTGGGATTAAAGGCGTGCGCCACCACGCCCGGCTAACATAATATTTATAGTAAGCCAACAATTAATATTATATTGAGTGGAGAAAAGCTAAAAATTGTATTTTTTAAGGTCTGGAGGAAGACCAAGCAGGCTCTCCTTTATCGCTTACATCCAATGTGCGGCTGGAAGGCCAAGCCAAAGGCAGTTATGAAACTAAAAGAAACAAAGGGCGGGCAAATAGGAAAAGAAGCTGTCAAAATTGTCACTGTTTGCAAGCAAGATGATTTTTATAAAAAATATCTCAAAACTCTGTCAAACACTACCATTATAGCTAATAATTGAATTAAACGAAATTCTAGGAGGCAAAGTAAACATCTAAAAAAAAAAAAAACCTCAACAACATTGCTATATGCTAATTGTAAATTATCTTAAATAAAAACAAAAAAGGCCATCTATAGTAGCTACCAAAAATAAAATATCTACAAAAGCAAAATACCTAGGAACAAATTTGATAAAAGAGGTGAAAGAAATATACAGTGACAATTATAACATTTTTAAACTGAAGGGAAAAATCCCTTGCTTATGGATTGCCTATCTATACAAAATAGTTCAAGCCTTATCAAAATGTCAATGGAATTCAGGATGGAATTTCAAAATCTAATTCTAAAATCAACACAGAACCACCAAAAACAAAAACAAAAAACAACAAAAATAAAAAAAAACTATGATGCCCCCTGCAAAAAAAGAGCAAAATGAATGAATTAAAAGGCATTATCCTGTCCAAATTTGAAGCATACTACAAAGCTGTTATAAATGAAACAGTACAGTATTAACATCACAACAGATACATAGGCCAAGGAACACCATATAAAACCCACAAGTAAATGCATACATCTATAGCCAGGTACAGAGAACAAGAATTGTAGAAAGGACATTCTTTTTAACAAGTGTTGGGGAAACTGGTTATCCACACTCAAAAGAAAGAACCCAGGTCTCTACCTCGAACACTTACAAAGATCAAATTCAAGAATAAACAAGCAATGACCAACCAAGAATGGGTTAAACATTTAAATGCAAGACCTAAAACTTGATGGCCAAGGAGGTTTTTTTTTTTAGCAAAAACCTCAAAACACAGGAAACAGAAGCAAAACCAGACAAATGGAATAACATAAAACTAAAAGGCTCTGCCTAGCAAAGGAAATACTGGACAGAGTGCAGAGATAACCCACAGAACAGAAGAAAAACATAGACAGTGCACATGTACAACAAGGGCTGGTATCCAGAATATCTAACGAGCTCCCCAGACTTACCAATGAACCAATTTGACTTTAAGGCGGGCATTAGATCAACATAGACATTTTACAGAAGACAGAAACAAACAATGGTCAAACAAATGTTGAGCAAGAGAAGACATTCAAAGCCACACAATACCAGGTGCCATTCAAAAACCTCACTCCAGTAAGAATGGCTAATGTCAAAAAGAATTAAGGTAAAAGGTTCTGGGAAGGCGATGAAGAAAATGAACTCTTGAATGGTCTTTTTCCATGTTCATGTACCGTGTGTCCCTTTGACCACGCTGCCTTCCTCATCATCTTTTTTTTTTTTTTTTTTTTTTTTTTTTTTTTTACCATCTCTTGGACTCCTTTCTAGTATAACTCATTTATCTATATACATGCATGCATTAACAAAATAAAATATGTAAATGAGAGAGATCACAGGGGTTTTGTCTTCCTGAGTTTGGGCCACTTTGCTTAATATCATAGTTTTCAGATGCAGCCATTTTCCTGCAAATTTCACAATTGTTTACAACAAACTAAAATCCCATTGCTACAGTACAATTTATTTTTGTTCCAAAAGTTAATGACAACTGCATTGTTTTTTTTTGTGTGTGTGTGAGGGTAGTTATATATATGTGTGTGCACATGTACATATAGGCAGTTGCAAAGTAACTTTTAATTTGTTCACAGTTTAGATGCCAACAAGTTCAAAACACTTTTCTTTTTGCCTTTCAACCCAATTACACACACTGTAACGTCATTTGGTAACTTGTAAAATACTACATGTTATTTATAATACATCTTATATCTTTTTGTCCTTGGCAATCAGGATATAACCTTTTATCTTTAAATTCACCAACTTTTTACATAAATTGAGAGAAAGAAATAAAAATACTCATCTCATTTTGCTATGCATTTTAAAACCATCACTTGTTTTCTTCAAAAGACTTCCATTCAAGCCAAGCATGGTGGCGCACGCCTTTAATCCCAGCACTCGGGAGGCAGAGGCACGCAGATCACTGTGAATTCAAGTAACAATCAGCCTGGTCTACAAAGCGAGTCCAAGACAGTCAAGGCTACACAGAGAAACCCTGTCTCGAAAAACAAAAAACAAAACAAAAACAAAAGACTTTCATTCATCAACTGGACATTATGTTGTAGTTCAACTTTCCAACTTAAAGCAGAATATTGGAATTCCGTGCATATAAACATTAGCATTGATGTGACAGAATCTAACAAAAAAGTCTATTAATGAGTCCTTGGTCACCTTCCAGTGAAGTGGTTCCTCAGATTGGGAGCCTCTTCTTCATTGTTCCTTGTACCAGAAACAGCTAAATGAGCCTGTGTAGAATGTGTTACAGGTATACTCAGCTTGGCTGAGTTACATATGCCTCTACAAATCTAGCTTTTCCACGCTGTTAACAGCAGCATAGTAAAAAACTTGTCTTGGCTACTTCTCAAAGACAGCTACTCTTTTTAAAAAAATATATTTTATTAATTTATTCATATTACACCTCAATTGTTATGCCATCCCTTGTATCCTCCCATTCCTCCTTCCCTTAAGACAGCTATTCTTAAGATACAAAATGGCTGGACAGAAATTCCAGTGATACATGTCCCTAAACCCATGTGAAGAGGCAGAATTACGATTAGCAGTGTTTGTAAAATAGAGCATGTCAACAGCTAAGATCTTTCCCTCAGCTCTGATGTTCCCACCACTCCAGCTTCTTTGGGGGCTCCCCTGGTGTCTTCTGGCTTGCTGGGCTATGCCTGACCATAGTTTCAGAGAGAAGAGCCAACCATTCTATCACAGCACATGGAAGGTTAGCCTTATGGCATAATGGTTGAGCATACGATGGTCTCAACTGCGCCAGCTTCTGATTTAAGGGTCTGTATTTGCAGAGCACTTCATGAATTATCATGAGAACGAAAGGAAATTAGTATACACATATCCCAGAGCTGGACCTTAGTTCATGTCCCAGCTCTATCATTTGCTAGCTTTAGAACATGGGTATGTTTGAAATAATCCTATGATTCAGTTCTTCATGTGCCAAATGTGGATAGTAACACTGCCTATATTAGGGTCTTCTGAAAGATTAAGGGTACTTATACAGAAAGTCTTTCAGAGAGGGACTATCACAGTAAACATACAATAAATACTAGGTATGATCAGAAATGGCATGAAAAACTTATGGCATGAATGGAGAAAGCAGACCTCCATATTATATTTATTCAATAGGATGCCAGTTCTGTAAAGACAACTGCACTGCTTCTTTTTAACCACCTCTCACCTGCCAGGCATACACAAGAGAGGAAACACAGGAAGAGAACAAACAAACAAACAAAATACTAGAAAAGAAAAGAAAATACCTTTATACTAATAATCACTAGATATTCTCTTAACAATTAAATAAGAAATATTCTTTTTTTAAGAGTCCCTGGTATTTTTTTTTATAGCAATATCATAATGCTAATTTTCTATGCAGACACAAACAGGTGACACAGCTTTCGGCTGAAATAAGAGAATAATGACTACAGGGAAAATAGCAGAAATAGCAGAATGGTTCCTAAAGGAAAAGGCCAGACAGGAAAATGTGACAGGATTCCATTTAGAGAGAAGAAAATAATTTCAGTATGTGCAGCATGTAGAAAAGCAGGTTGTGCCAGGGAAAGGTGACATGGGGTAAAAGTCAGCATGAGTTTGGAAAAGGAAAAATGAGGTTCCCCCCCTGAAGTTTAATTAGCATAAGCTGTTTTTGGGAAAATGTTCTACGTACCCCATCTCTGTACGCCACTCTCTCTCTCTGGATGCAAGAGAAGACGAAAATCTCAGTGATAAAGACAAGTGACATAAATATGTCCATGAATGAAGGGTGCTTTAAATTAAATGACTTGAAGAAAGTGACCTTCCTTGTAATTTGAAAATAATCTTTGTCTTTGTGAATCAATCTACAGCAACAAAAACATCCCCGGAGTGTTGTATTTTCTGCCTGCCCAGCACCTTTTCAACTATATCCTGGAAGTGTCTGAAGAATTTCCTTCCTTATTGATGATCCTACTTTCCAAACTCAGCAACTGCAAGATGTGTTTCTCCAGCCTTCTAAGATGGCCAGCATTGTGTAAACAGAATCTGCTAATTCGACAGCTTGCTCAGAACTTAAGCCTAAGATGTCACTAATTTGAAAAGGAATAGTGGAAGACCTATCTTGTCTGTTTTCACCAGAGAAGGTGAAATGTAGTAGAACAACTTGTACATATAATACAGTGACATCTGCCCCGACACTGATGGACCACTGGACCCATTCCTGCCTCATGTTTAGCAACCCCAAGTTAGAAAAAAAAATTCAATAGTTCATTGATTGTTCCTTTACTTTGCCTTTATTAAAGAGACACTAAATTCACCTTTACAGATGGGGAAATCTTCCCATGGTTATATACCTGGCCAGTATGCAATTCAAATTATTTACAATTCTAGAGTAAAACATGTCATAATGAACACCAAGTTCTCCCCAGTAGAGGACAAAATAAGTCTAATGTAATTGTTTAAAACTACCTCCTAAAGAAAGAACCCAAGCTTGCTTACTCACCCCTGCCACAACCTTCCCAGTTCACTACAGTGCCATGTCCACATGTGAGCATAAAACAGAATGTGATAAAAGGAGAGTTAGGAATATCACAATATCATTGGGATCGTACAATATAGCCTTTCTAGACTATTGAGATTTTAACCTAATAGTATGCATTCCTGCTTCTTCTGTGTATTTTCCTGTTATGAGGGCTCATTTCTTTTTAGTGTTGAATAATATTCCACTGTCTAGGACACACCAAGGTTTATCTTTTCACTTACTGACAAGGTATCTTGGTTGTTTGCAAGATTTGGAAATTGTAATAATGCTGCTACCCAATATCCCAGTGCACAGTTTTGGAGTGGCTTGTTTACAGCCCTTTAGATGAACACAAGGGAGCCCAATTCTTACATTGTATGGTAAACACGCCATGCCATGATGATACACCATGCCACTTTGAGAAAAACTGCCAACCTGCCTTCCAAAATGGCTGTACCATTTTGACTTCTTTCATTCCACATTTGCCACCATAGTTGGCATTCCTAGATTTTGGCTACTCAGATAGGTGTGCAGCAGTACTTTCCCATTGTTTTATTTTGATTTTCCTGATGGCATGTCATGTGGGATGTCTTTTAAGCTTATGTACAAGCTATGTACCTTCTTTGTGTGTGAACTTTACAAATATTTTTCATAGCCTATAGTTTTTCTCTTGACTCTTTATAGTGTCTTTTACAAGGAATAAAAAGAATTTAATTTTAATTAAGTCCAGACTATAACTTCTTTCTTTCAAAGATCATGTCTCCAACATTGTATCTGAGAGACATTGTCAAACTCTAATTTTGGTTACAGATCTACTGATAGGCTTCTGTGAGTTTGAGAGTTTTGCATTTTACATTCACGTCTGTGATATAGTGTGAATTAATACTATGAAGGGCATAAAGTTCTTGTCTATACTAATGTTTTGATGTCTCTGCACTGCCTCTGCTCCTTGTCAAAGATCAATGGCCCATACTGATGTAGGCTGGCCTTTAGGCTCAATGCTATGTGCCACTGATTTTCTTTCTTCAAGTCTACAGTGTTTAGACTACTGTGGCTGTGTAGAACGTTTTGAAGGAGAGTAGTAACCGCCCTTAGGCTTTGTCGTCCTTCAGGATTGCATGGTCTACTTTGGGTCTTTTGCTTCTCTGTCACATCAGAAAGAATAAACTGCTGCTGATAGCAACAAAATTATTTTCTGGGACTTTTTTAGCTGACATTGCATTGACTCTAGATCATTTGGGGCAAATAGAATCTTAACAACATGAATTACGGAACAGGGGATCTCTCTCCCCCCCTTTTTTTAGCACCCTACATTTGAGTTTTATGGTCTCTTCAAATAGACTGTGAACATATTTTGCTATATTTATACTGATGTATTCCATTTGGGATACTTCAAATTGAAAATTGCATTTGCCAATGCAAATGGTACTGTGCTTTTAATTTCAACTCCCACTGTTAATTGCTGGTAGAAAGGAAAGCAATTAGCTTTTGTGTATTAATCTTGTATCTTGCAACCCTGCTGCAACTGCTTATCTGTTGCTTCTTTCTGATTTTCTTCATAGACAATAATGGTAACTACAAACAACAACAGATGACATTCTGGAAAAGTAGAAAGGCAAGACTGTGGAAGCGGGAAAAGATCAGCAATTTCCAGGAACTGGTAGGGAGTAGCAGACTAATAGATAGAACACAGAGCTATTTGTAGAACAGTAAACTTACTAAATGTATACTACAATCAGAACATATAGTTAACATATATTCAAATGCATAATGCAACAGCAACTGGACTCAAATTAAACTATGGATTTTGGGTAATATCACTAAGTCAAAGTGGGTTTATTAGCTGGAGCACATGCACCACTCTGAGGGGGCATGCTATGATGTGTGGCAGTTAAGGGTGCATGACAAAGCTCTGTCTCTACTTTCTAATTTCCTTATGGGCCTAAAACTACCACCAAAATAAAATATACTTCTAGAAAGGAGAATAAGACTATAAATTTGGTCATATTCCCAAAAATGGATGACTATTTCAAAACTGATACTTATCAAGCATTCAGAACAAAACAAGCTAACAAATCTCTCAGCAACACATGAGAATATTATTAATGATGCTACATGTATTTTTAAAAAGCAGAACAGGAGAAAATAGGAATTTTTGAGAATACATTTCAACTATATTTTGATTTTTATAACCAGCTTTACATTGCAAAGTGGCAGTTCATCATGGAACACTAACAGACACGTTGGGAAGTGGAAAGGGACCTTTTGATACTTGTCCACAGGACACCAACCTCCATCATATCTGATCTGTGGAAATCTTACTTCGAACGTTGTTGCTTTTCTTCTCTCAGCCTAGTAACATGTGGCAAAATAGTAATGTGATACTGTGGCCTATTGCACATTTTATAAAACAAGATTTGTATACAAATCCTCCTAAACTTTAAAACATGAAAGCATTTAATGATTATTTTATTTTACGGAGTAGAAAAAAAGCTCAAGGGAGCCTCTAAATGTTGGTTCTCATTATAAGTCCAATTATTTCAATTACTTCCGATTATGCATAAAGCAATTTCCTGTCTGACAAAGTGCTGGATAAAGATATCCATGGGAACACAGATAGCAGCAGTTCCTTGTATATGTAGTAATTTATGCTGTTGGGGGAAACAAGCCATAAGTCGTATGATGTACTATGAATTTGATTGTCTCATGGAAACACTGTTGTAAGTAACCAAGGCTCATATGACTAACTCACTCAAGTCCTAACTTTACGTGTGATCACAAACACCTCATTTAATCACAATTTTGCATTATTTGAAACATAATTCCAACAGAAAAATATAATAACCAAATAATAAAATTATGCTGTCTTATTCTGTTTTGTGCCATTAGAATACTTGAAACTGTAAAACATATAAAGCTTTCTTTCTTTATTATTTATTTCAGTTCATGAAACTGGGAAATCCAAGGCTCAGGGTTCTCTTACCAACATGGCCTAACATAGCCAAATATATTCTATAGCTGGAAAGAGAAGGAAGAAGGCCTGATTCATTTTTTAAAAAAACTAGAAACCCATTCCTAGAGTACTGGCATTAATACTCATGACTCTGTCGCCTATTAAAGGTCCCACCCTTTATCACTTTAATTGGAATTGAAGTTTTCAACCCACTGTGGGTGGGGGGGGCAGTATCCAAGCCACTACACATGCCAACTCTGGTTCTTGCTTAATTTTTATGATAAAAACCCAAGGATGAAGAAATGGTACTACCAAATAGAAAATACTAGGTTTCCTTAGGTAAATATAAGGTGCTTCTAGCCCACAGTGCTCAGATACCTCCCTTCTTAAGACTAAGGTCTCTCCTAGATCATAGACGTGGCTCTTCAGTCACCGCATTTGTCACCGCATGACCTTGGGCTGTACTCACATGTGATGGCCATCAATCCTGACCTATCAGATTCTATTTTAGCATGAGACTTATGACAAGAAAGGGCATTTAACTGCTTTTTGGAAAAAAAAAATCCTTATTTCTGCTAAGCTTTCTCCATAATTAAGGCACTAGACATGGTGACCAAGACAGATACTTTGTTTTTCTTAATATTCCAGCTCCTTGCCAATCACTTATACTCTGAAATTTAATGCTAAAACAAGACTACTTCCTCTGCACTTCCACCTACTCTTCCACATCTTAGACTGCAGTCACACCACAGATTCAAAGCTGTGACATCCTATTCATTATCTACCTTAAACTCAAGGTGGAGACGTTAAAGATGCATATTAGAGTACTCAAGAGAAAAGCAATCAGTGTGATGACTTCTGGATTTATGCCCCCTGCTACGTCTTCACCCTAATTCTCAAGTGGAACCAAGCTGCCTGCTGCCTCTCTTCCCTTGTTTTAGAGATCATATTTCTTGCTTCCATCTCTGAGAGTCAGCCCTGGTGTGGTGCCTACCTTCTGTGGGACATTTTCATCCTTCTTATTTTCTCAATATGCTAGCTAACAGGGATGACCCTCAATGTATGACAGATGTACTTGGGATCATCCATCTTTAAGACGGTGCACACGCACTACACATTCAGGGGAAACTTCTGTTAGTGGGCTGGTGATGTGAGCTATAATACACCCGTGGGGAGGCCACAGTATGCCTCAGCTTCCTGACAAGGTTACAAGGTCATAGGAATGAGCTGATATCCCATAATGTGCTGTGTTGCTAAGTAGGTTAGGAGCATTAAATTTATTTATTTATTTTCTTAACTTAGAATGGTGTTGCTGTACATTGGTTGGCTGTCACATAATACCATCACAGGTCAAGAAGCACGTGTGCTTTAAAACTTTGTCCCAGGGCTCTAGAGAAATGGCTCAACAATTAAGAGTATTGGCTTCTTTTCCATAGAAATCTGGGCTAAATTCCAAGCACCCACATGCTGGCTTGCAAACATCTGCAATTCTAGTACCAGAAGATCCAATAATGTCCTCTTCTGGTCTCCATAAACACTTCATGCATATGGCACAAAACAGATGTAGACAAACACACATATGAAATAAAACAATTTTAATAAACTTCATTATGAAATAATTTTAGGCTTAGAGAAGAGTTGGGAAAGAAAGAATTAATGTGCGTCACATGTTCCCACTCATCTTCCCTTAGAACTAGCATCTTACATAATCACAAGACAACTAGTAAAATCCAAAAATTAATATTACATTGTGAACCACAGATTATGTAAATTTGGTGTTTTTCCAGTACCTGTTTTGATCTTTAAGCCACTTGGAGCTTATCATGTATTCTGTCGTATATGGACCCAATTATTTTTGTCTTACAAGACTACATGATTATTCACTGCAGCACTGATCAGCACAAAACAACCACACGCCCATCGAGCAATGGCTATGCATCATCATACAAGGAAATATTTATTCCGTAATAAAGGAATAAAACATTGAAAACATGGATGGAAACTGAGAAGAACCCAATTTAAAATGTGTCTCACAAAACAATGTTACCATTTTAAAAACCCTACAACTCTACCTCAGTTTATATGTCATCTTTTCCTTAGTTGTTCAATAAGCGACTTAATAAAATATTTAATTCCTGAGGATTCTCTTCTGGTTTTTGTTGATGAACTGTGGCTTTTAGAATTAAAAGGTGTCCCCTTCTTTGCCATGTTTAATACTTCAGAATTAATTTTGTATTATTGTCGCAAGATATTTGATCCCATTGTGAACCCCGAGACTGTGAACTGTAAAAACCTGTTTCCTGTTTGGTGTGGTTTAGCCCTAATACTCACCTTTAATCCAAAAACTTTCTGTACACAGGATTTAATAAAGTTATACTTAGGTCAAGAGACAGAGCATAGAATGCTTACAACTCATACTGCAGACAGGATTATAAATCTTGAAATAGGTAAATTAAGCCCATTCACATTTATTGGCATGGTTGCTACCACTAATGTATGATATCTCATAACTATAAATTTATAAATATTCCCTATATTTCTCTAAATAGGAGACTTGCATACTGATTTTAAGAATAATTTCTTCTTGGGGGCTGTAGAGATGACTCAGTGGTTAAGAGCACTGTCTGCTCTTCAAGAGGTCCTGAGTTCAATTCCCAGCAACCAAATGTTGGCTCACAACCATCTATAATGAGATCTGGTGCTCTCTTCTGGTATGCAGGCAGAACACTGTATATGTAATGAATAAATAAATCTTAAAAAAAAAGAATAGTTTCTTCTACACACACACACACACACACACACACACACACACATACACACACACACTTTTCCTCTGTCCCTTTCTTCTTCTCTCACTTCCTACCTATATCCTTTTTCTACGTAATTCCCATGCCTCCACATCTTTACTCTTTACCAGCAAAGTATGTTCATTATAATTCATGTATCACCATCAACACAGGTCATTATCCAAACTCCACAATTCATATCAGGGTTCATTCTCTATACTATACATATCTCAGGTGTGAGAAAACATCGAACATGTGTCACATGGGGTAGTTTAGAGAGAAGTTGGAGTTCTGGAAGCCTGCCCCAATAAGTGATGCCTATCCTTTACACTAAGCCTCACCGGCGTCTGTTTCTTTAAATGCTATTATGTCTTTAGCTCTCGAAATGATGTGATTTTAAAGTTCCCTCCATGGATTCCTGACTTCACATCTCTCTGGAAATTTTCCTTGGTGTTTTAAAATACGCGACTGGATTTGAGCTTTCTGCTGGCCGGTCTGGATCACGACTACCCCACCCCATCCCGGCACCTCAATAGCCTGGCTTCTACCACCACAGTTGTCATGGCCAGCCTTGGCTCTCTATGAAGGCTGAAAGTGGAGCTGGCACAGAAGGACTAAAAATTATGTGGTGGAATTTCTTGGATTTTTTTTTCCCCTGCTGACTCACAGGTATTTGTAGTTTTGACATTAACTGCTACCGTGGGGTTCTATGCAGACTTTTTCATAGTTGTTGTCGCTTGTCAATTTTAGTTGGGGAGGCTGACCGTAGCACCCCTACAAGTGTGCATGTAACATTTTTAGACTCTAGGGTGTCACAGAGGAAGTAGTATTATATAGAGAAACATGAATGCTCGATTGAAAAAAGGGAGGCTAGTTAAAGAAGCAAAGAAGGGCTCCAGGAAGATTGTCACTGGCAATGTGGTCACATGAGAAGGGAAAACCTTTCACTGCGTGTCACCTTCAAATTTAGCTACAACACTTTGCTTCCTGCCGTCCAAGGAAGCATATTCATGTTTATGTTTCAAACTCATGTTTATGAGCTGAAGAGCACAGAATGGTGTACCAAGCTGATAAAAGTAGCAACTTATAGCACAGCTGTCTAGGCCAGTGGTTCTCAACCTTCCTAATGCGGCCACCCTTTAACACAGTTCCTCATGGTGTGGTGACCCTCAACCATAAAATTATTTTGTTGCTACTTCATAACTGTAATTTTGCTACTTTATGAATTGAAATATAAATATCTGAATTTTCTAATGGTCGCCACCATGAAAAGGTTGTTCAATCACCAAAGGGATCATAACCGACAGGTTGAGAACCACTGGTCTAGGTCTTTAGCAATGTGAGTGACAGTGACAGCTACCTGACCAACAATGGATTCAACTCAGAAGAGGCCTTTCTACAAGAGTAAGCTTGGTTTAGGTAGAATTGGCATAATACCTGTGTGTGCGAAGTGGAAAGTTGAGTTTTAAATGGCAACATTAGGTTAAAAAAAAACAGCAAAGGAAAAAAAAATACCTAGCAAACGGAAAGATAGCTCTAAAAATCAAGTTAAAAACAGCCACAACCCACACACCTCTAGAGACCACTCTGTAATTTGTGGCTGGACCCACCGATGAAAATTACTGGGTAGCCAAAGCTCTTGGAAGGTTGTTTGCATCCTGAGCCATGGCATCTCCTTCCTCTACCATTTTGTACATATCTACTCTGAAGACAGAAGCATGGTAAAGTATGATACCAATTGTAGTGACCTTAGGCGTGGCTACATGGTGCCTTTATTATTCACTAAGTTCTTGTATAGAGAGAGGGGGTGCCTGTCACATATACATGGAAGTCAAGGTTGACTCACAGAGACCCAACGATGGTACTAAAGTTATGGCCTTGAATTCTTCAAATAAAAGGTGGTGACAGAGGAAATGAGACATGAGAGAATTCCAAGTCACAGCTGCATTTAGAACACTAAGCATTGCCAAGGCCTACACTATGAGCAGTAGAGTAGGAAAGAGATGAAGAATAGGCCTGGCTACGGGGCTGTGTCCAGAGCAGACTCTGGGACACGTGAAAAGGTCAGACCTAAAATCATTTGATTCTCTTGAAAGAAGACCAGAAACCGATGCTGACAGTTCCTGGGGATTGTACCTTATATGGAACCTCTATATCCGGAGAACTGGAAAGACACAGACTCAAGTGTCTTGACATAATGCCTGATAGCTCAACTCATGATCTACAGGAACCCCAGCATTACCATAGACATGTGCAGGTATGGGCTTTGGGCTGGAAGAAAGTCTGAAGAGGTGGGTTATAAAGTAGCTGCAAATCAGGGCTGCCCTGATTAGAGGAATAGGGCGGAGTGTGTAACCTAAAATTCCAAGGCATAAAGAGAAATTCAATCGTGAGTCAGCCCCCAAGCCATCAAGTAGAAAACTAATAACAAGGCAAAACAAAACAAAACATTATAAAATAGAGCAAGCTAGAAATATGTTAAAGCAAACATATTTAATGTCCTCAGAAAGGTCATTAAAATATAGTATGTTGGGAAGGAATTGAGACAACACTTAATAGTGGGGTTGAAAGACGATGAGTGAACCGTACTGTTTAGTACCGAGGTGTTATTCTGAGCTGTAACTATCTGTGTGTGCTTGTAAATTCCAAACCATATGCACACAACACAATAAACAAGAAGAATAAATTGAAAAGACTCTACTCTGTGCTAATGGAATGCACAAAGAAAATGAGAACAAGCTGATCATGGGAAGATATAATCACTGACAACTTTTCAGAACTCATTTAAAGACAGAGGTCTTCAGAGGAATGAGCCATGGAGAACTAAGCAGCATAACTCTGCTCCTAGACATCACTAAAACTGCGGTACACCAAGTAGCAGATGACATCCCAGAGGCCAGCAGGAAGAGAGAGATCATTTATCATCAGTGGAACAACAAGTAATCTTACAGCAGTTGTCTCATCAACAAAACTAGATGGCAGAAGGCAACTTGTGATAGATCACACTGAAGAGGATATAGGATCCATACCTTAACCATAATTCACAGCTGAACAAGATGAAGACATTTGTAGACACGCAAAGACCAAGAGTATCATTCACAGCCTGTCAGTAAGAAGAACATGAAAGGATATGGGATGCAAAATCACAGTGCAAACAAAACACAAAACCACGACACCGGGAAACTGGTATGTATGCGGTATGTATCAAAATAATTACAGCTTACAACTGTGATTTCAAGAGAAACCGTCATCATCAATGGATGGCAGAGAAACAGACATCATCAATGGATGGCAGGAATGGAGGATGTGGAGTAAGAACAGAGACTGTGCCTAGTGGGTAACAGAAAAACTGTAACGCAGCGGTTCTCAACCTTCCTGTGCTGTGACCCTTTTAATGCAGTTCCTCATCTTGTGATGACCTCCCAACCATAAAAAAAATTTTTTTTGTTATTTCATAACCAAAACTTTGCAACTGTTATGAGTTGTAATGTAAATATCTGTGTTTTCTGATAAAGTCTTAGGCAACCCCTGTGAAATGATTGCTCAACCCCCAAAGAGATTGCAGCCCACAGGTTGAGAACTACTGTTATGATGTCTTGTCCTAGTGATGTAGGCAAAAAGGCTGAATAATTCTATCTTTGCTAGAAAAGTTCATATTTTATGTCTAAGAAAACTGGAAGCAGCCAGGCATGGTGGTACATATCTGTAATCCCAGCACTCAGGGAGGCAGAGGCAGGTGGATCTCTGTGAGTTTGAGGCGAGCTTGGTCTAGAAAGGGAGTCCAGGATAGTCATGGCTACATAGAGAACCTTGTCTCGAGAAAAAAAAGAAAAAGAAAAGAGAAAACTGGAAGCGATTTTTTTCATGCCTATGCGGTTTTTAAATTAAAGCACACACACGCACACACACAAAACTTTCCAACAGATATATAAGAAGAGACAATGAATAAAATTTGATAACCCACACAATATATGTCTTACCTTATACTCCCCAACGATGACAGACAAAAGTCCAACTATCTTGCTAATCATAATAATTGTAATTAGAAAATCCCAATAATTACATCATCTGTTTTTTATGTACTGATTTCTGCTACAATCATTACTATGTTTGGGGATGTGATAAAAAGCAGCTGATGTTTCAGAAAGATTGTGTCTCAAGTGTTTACTACCTTCACAAATGGCTTTCAAGCTTGTCAAGTGAGAAAGAAATGAAACAATTTAAAACCAGCAAGAGAGCCAGAAACACTAGGACTGGACAAATGTACTTTTTACAAATAAGAACTGCTTTTAGCTCTAGAGTGACAAGAAAGAGTCCGAGCTCCTGAAATGACTCTCTCGGCTGCAGTTTAATCTGTGTCGTGCGATCACAGCTTCTGGCCATACAGTGACATTCCCTCGTATCCCACAGATCTGTCACCCTGGCTTGAACTGTAGAAATCTAACTACTGTGCAAATGCAGGAAGCCTGTGGACGATGCCACCAAGAGAACTTCCCTGCTGTCCACACAGCATCGCTCCTTGAGACAGTTGCCCCAGACAGCTGACCTTCAAAGGAGCGCAGTGTTGATCTGTAGGTGAAGGCAGAGCAGCTTCTGGAAGTCACAGCTCTGCCAGAATTCAGAACCAGTGGGATTTTTGAACTAGAAGGACAAAAAAGCATGGGGACCCAGGCAGGGGAGTGACACAACCAAGACCAGAGCCCAGGTCAGCTCCCACCTTCACTCTAGTGCCTTTTACCTACTGTATAGAGATAAGGTCTATAGGAGTAAGGGACAAAAGGGCAATGTGACAACTCTCCTCTGGTTCCTCACAAACCCTTGCCTTGCGTTGGTCCTCAGAGCTTTTTCTAAATCTGCTTGCCTAGCTGAAGCAATTAGTCATCGGCAGTAGGGCTCACGAGAGGTTCTCACCTGAGGCCTAGAACAGGTTCACCTTCTCATCAATCATTCCCTTGAAGGTTGGCGCCCTTCCCAGGCTGTGTCGCCCCCTCCCCAATACTCCCCCCCCTGCCACCCCCCTCCCTGACTCTGGCCAGAGAAACTCCAGAGAACAATGTAGCAGCTTTTTCCATGAGCAAAGTGAGCTCAGCCAGTTCCCTGTTGAGATTGTGCTGTTTCTAAAAGCAGCAATACGTCTTCAGCATCCTTTTCCAGGAAGTAAGGCCCATCCTCAGGCAGCCACATGGTGGGCATGGCCAGGCCAAGTGTGGGGAGCAGAGTGAGGCCTTTGGTTAGCAGCTCCAAGAAGGGGAAGAGACTCACATGAAGAAAACTGCCTTGGAGTAACAACTCTTATAAACAAATAAGATACAAATGCAAAATTTACTAGGAAATTTGAAAGCCACGGATGTTTCTGTGTGGACCAGAATCTAGAGTGGAAGGTGTGAGACTCATTGTGGAGGAAGCCTAAGAGAAGACAGCCGTGGTGAAGGAGAGAGGACAAGGACACCCCTGCCTTTGCTCCAATGGGCCATTCATTTGAGAAGGGTTCTTTGTGGCTTCCACTTCACTGTGTGTCCTGGGTCTCACATTCCGGAAGAAGCAATGGCCAGACAACAATAGCCTCATCTAGTATCTGGGAGAACAGGGCTTATGGCGGCAGCTCTGTTCTCTGGAAGTGTGTTCTGGGACCCCGAACATGTACAAACATGGGGGCGCACACACACACACACACACACACACACACACACACACACACACGAAACAACTATGCAGTCTGGTTTTATCTATTCTTTAAACGTGTTCAAGATGTTCAGAAGAAAGAAAGAAGACCTAGTCCCTGTGTAAAGAGGAGAGTCGCAGTGTGCAGCCCTGGGTGGATAACTCAGAAACAGCCAAGAACAGACAAATGATTCCACGTGCCCCTACTTTTAAAAGGAACTTCTAAATAGAATTCACTCCATCCTCTTCCCTCCACAGACAAGGAAACACGGACCCACAGAGGTCACCTGATTGGACCACTGCCACTAGTCAGTGACCAGCAAAACTACAACTAGACTGTGAGAGTCCTCCATCAATGCAAGTGCCTGCTGGTCACCTCAGCTTTGCTGTGAATAGAGACAGGGACACAGGCTGTACATCCCCAAGGGAGGGGGCAAGCCTAGAGGGGGCAAGCCTGCTGGGTGGTCACACAAGAGGGCACAAAGGTGGGTTAGAGTAACGAGCACCTGCGTCCTAGAACATATTTGAGAATGAAAGAAGAAAGAGTTAAAGACAAACGCTGAAAGAAAGCTATAAACTCTAAGACAAAGATTTGACAGAGACTGTGTTAAGTGCAGGTTAATAAGAAACGAGCAGAAAATAATTAAGCTGTGTGACCCTAGTAACAAGGCGTTTGTCAACATAATGAATTTTTCCCTTCACATTTCCTGCCTTAGCAGGCTGTATTCTACTATCATGTAAGTATTTCTGGTAAGTTGGTTTGGAGGTACCTGTATCAGACACATGTTGGATACTGGCTGGAGTGCAGATGACCAGGCTCTACTCCTGTTACTGAGCCCAGCTTCCAGCTTCTGCTCGGAAATCAGAATGTTAAACAAGCTTCCCAACAACACTAACAAGCAAGAAGCAATGCTATCTGCAACCATGCCGTCACTGCTATCTGCAATCCTGCCATCACCCATCCTTCTTCTAGCCATCCCCAGTGCCATGTCATAGATAGCGATCGAGATAGACAGTGAATGCCCCCAAAGAACAAAGGCGGTTGAATCCACTCCATTTCATCACTTCATTATCAGGCCTCCTTTTCCCACGATAGCATAAGGACTAGGTAGACTTAAGTGGGTTAGGCAATAGCTGATTGTATATTTTTAAGCTAAAGGTGAAAATTAATATTGTTTGGTAATGGAGGGGGGAAAATCCCATTTTTAACCACAAGTCTGTATTTCTTTTTTTTTTTTTTTTATACTCTGAACATTTTTAATTAATAGAGAAACGAACCCACTCAGGTAATTAAATTTACTCCTTTTCAAGTCTCTGATGGGGGTATTTCTTTAAAAAAAAAAACAAGTTATTAAAAATAAGCCAATGAGGGGCTGGGGACATGACTCAGTAAGAACACCTGCTGTGCAAGCAGGAGGACATGAGTTCAAATCCCCAGAACTTATGTAAAATGCTCTATATGCTCTATAACCCCAGCAATAGAGAACAGAGAAAGATGGATCTGAAAGCCCACTTGCTTCCAGCCTACTGGTTAGCTAGCCTAGTTGAAATGCTGAGCTTCAGGTTCAACGACAGACCCTCTCTCAAGAGCGCATGACAAACAATAAGGATGATACTCAGTGTCTTTTCCTAGTCTCTGCTTAGATTAATATTCATTCATTCATTCATTCATTCATTCATTCTCTCTCTCTCTCTCTCTCTCTCTCTCTCTCTCTCTCTCTCTCTC
>OU015755.1:33593698-33605822 GCA_907169655.1 Acomys percivali | reverse complement strand
CACACACACACACACACACACACACACACACACACACACACACACACTAAACTTTTTATATGCACAAGGTAAATGCCCCAGACATTTTTGTGCTGTTGCTGGCATAACGCAGGAGGCTCACTCATTTTTTCAGGTAGTGACTTCATATTCAAAGTATAAGAATTATAGGATATGCAGGCTTATTGGCGTGAGACCAGCTGGGAGGGATGGGGGCGGTAAGGGCTAACACATTAAACATCTCGCATGTCCTACATGCTCTGTTCACACAGAATGTCTTGATGACCCTTCAGCCACTTAAGCAAGAGCTGTTGCCTCCGTTTTACATACGAGGGACCATTCTGAGTGTGGAGGACCTTAGGAAATGTCGTGGTCGACAACTTTTGAACTTATAAAGTGTAAGGATCCTTTTGTTCAAAAGTCTTGCAACAGGCCAACGGTCATACAAATAAAAAGCAAAGGTGCTGTTTGAATAGACGGAGCTGGCAGGTTGCTGCCCTTCATCCTTCAGAGGGGTCCTTGAAGCGGCTTTGTGGGATCTGTGGAGCCCATCGGAAAACTCTTTCATGTGAGAAAGCGGGAAACTGATGGCTGAGTGCGAGCCAGGGAAGAGGCCCTGTCTGAGACGAGGTGGAAGTGGCGAAAGTGCTAAAGCTGGGGTCTAGAATCCTGCTCCTCACAGTCCCCATTTCATGAGAAACTCCAGGCAAAGGTGATGAGAAAACTATGCAATAACATTCTGGCTCTAAGCTTTTGTTTCTTTTTCTTGAGAATATTTTGTGTGATGACTGCTAAAGCACCTCACCACTGTTCTAGGTTTTAAAGAGACCTACCACTACCAATAAAATATATAACACACATACATTTACTTTATAAATATATGCATTCTTTTGCCATGTCTATGAACTTAACCTCTGAAAAAATCAAACGTTATCCACATCAGTGGTAACTGGTGGTAGCTTGGGGAGTATTGGTGGTCAAGGGCATAACGAACTTCAACATTATGTGGGTGAATTTTGATGAGTGTTTAGCTAGCTTTATCAACAAGCAGGTGGTTTATTCTGCTGATCCATTTCTGACATGGGTGGCAGAGTAATCTCTGCCAACTGCATGGACTAGACTAGACTGCACCCACTTTCATATATAAGACCAGACTTCAGCAAGGTGCTTTGGAGATTATATCATATTGACTGGCTCCATTTTTTCTGTCTTCTCTCATTATATTACACTCGACATTTCACTGAAATAGAAATAATGACACTATCTTTTCAAAAAGCGAAGCTTAGTTAGTTCTAGCCCGGTGGCTCCAGGCTCACTCCCCCCACCCCCCGCTCTTTATACTCGCCCCCTCCCCCCCGCCACGCTACACAGTTAACTTCCAGTCCTAAACAGCACTGAACTATGTACTCTGGCCAGGAGAGGCAGCGTCTGGATCAGGAAGATTTGTATTCCCTCCAGTGGACTCAACCGTCTCCTAAAAGATGTGCACAATATCATCTCCTTGGGGAGACACTGTTTCTTGTTGCCTAGTAACACATGGAAATTGACTACAGCATTTACAACTGCCATACCAGTGTCTTATTTGGAATGTGTCCCCACCTCTCAGCCTTCAGGATTAGGATCAGACATGAATGGATCCCTCTCACTTTTCAGTCTTATTTGGAAATAAAAATTAGAAAGCTGAATCAGAGCTGCTGGTTTTACAGTCACCCTCAGTTTTGTTTTTCAGTTCTGGAGCTCTAACCCAGAGCCTGTACATACAAAGTAAGCACGCTACCACTGTGCTACACCCCCCAGTGCCACACTCAGTATTTTTGCCTTTTAAGGCATACTAAAAATGTCCCTTCCCCCTACAACTGCATGTTTAAGAAATAATTTAAGCACTCAGAATTTATACTTTCAACCCCATCACCCACAACAGGCCTCACTGAAGCTAGCTGCATTCAGAAAATTTTAAATGTATAATAACAATATTTGTATCAAACCTGCATCTCATTAAAAGCCACAGGACACTTCCTTAGATTGTGAATGTCCCATGCAGCTTTCCAGTGACCCCTAACGCGTAACCCAGGCTGGTCATGGCCCTTCAGGAAGGGTTTCTTGACTGAAGTGAGCATTGCTGCTTCCTGTGGTACCTTGTGGAAGACCACATTCAAGGCAGAACAGCTTTCTCATCATTTTCCATTCCCTTTTTGTCAGTAATATTTTTGCAAGTAGAAGAGAAAACAATAAATATACAAATAAATATTTAAAGAGTTGTCTGGGTCTATTACAGTTGTAAGATCTTCTCTATGCGTGCTTAAATTTTATAAGTCCAGTTCTTAGGTTTCTCCCATCATTTACCCTGAGCCTAACAGACAATTAGCCAGGCATACAGACTGTGTTTGTTGGCTCACCTCCTATAGGAGCCCTAACTGGAAGGCACAGTTCATTCCAGCAGCCAGAAGCGTTACCTGATTGCCCAGCACTACATGGTGAATGAAATGGTGGGATGAGAGTAGTCAGCTCAACCTGCATCCCAAGACAATGCTGTCTCCATCACTCCACTTGGATACCTGAAGATGCTCTGTCATCCTCTCCATGCAGAAACAAGTAGACCCTTGGCAACTGGATGTGCTAATGCCTGTCTCTCTGTACCCTAACCTCTTATTGTATAATATATGCTACTGTGAGTATTTTCATTTTTTACAAGAAGTTATTTTTATCTTTCTCAAGATATTATTTTATTAAATAAGAGATTCCAAAACTTGAATTAAAGAGGTAGTAATACACATAGGAAAATAGTCATATTAAAATAAAAAATCTATATATTAGGAAAAAAGATTAGAAAACAGAATAACACAGTAGTTTTCAATCTTCCTAATGCTGAAACCCTTTAATAGTTATTTTTGTTGGTACTGCATAACTATAATTTTGCTACTATTATGAATTGTAATGTTTATCAAGAAGAACATTATGACAGGCAGATCTGGGCCCAGAGTCCTACTCAAACTATGGCACCAGCCAAGGACAATATGTGCAGTAAACTTTGAACCCCTACCCAGATCTAGCCAATGGTCAGGACATTCTCCACAGTTGAGTGGAGAGTGGGGACTGGCTTTCACAGGAACTCTGGTGCCCCATATTTGACCACATCTTGTGGATGGGGAGGCCTGATGGCACTCAGAGGAAGGATAACAGGCTACCAAGAAGAGACTTGATACCCTATGAGCATATACAGGGGGAAGAGGTCCCCCTTAGTCACAGTCATAGGGAACAGTAATAGGGGGAAAGCAGGAGGGAGGGAGGAATGGGAGGACACAAGGGTGGGGCTAACAATTGAGATGTAATATGAATAAATTAATAAAATAATTTTTAAATGAATTGTAATGTAAATGTGTGATATGCAGAATGTCTGATATATGAACCCTGTGAAAAGGTCATTCATGCCCTGAAGGTTTTCGACCCACAGGTTGTGCATCAATGGCTGTTTTCCTTAGAGGGAAACAACTTGTCATTTTTTTTCTCTGCACACTTTTCATCTTGCCCAGAAACAAGTTTCTTTTATGATGTTGCTATCGATTCTGGTATAGACCAAGGCATGTTTCAATGTTGAGTAAATGTTTCAACATTCTAAATGGCTATGGTGTCATCAAAATAGGCATTCAAACAAACAAACAAACAAACAAAAACAAAAAACAAACAAACAAACAAAAACCACTGCCTGTCACTCACCAGCAAGTCATCCTGGCTAAGCATACTGCAGTCTGGTTACTTCAGAAAACTCTGAACTTAGTTCTTAACTCATGTAATATGTTAACAGCAATATCTCATGCAATATGTTACACCAATACTTCATGTAATATGTTACACCAATGCCTCATATAATATGCTACACCAATGCCTCATGTAATATGTTACAGCAATGCCTCATATAATATGCTACACCAATGCCTCATGTAATATGTTACAGCAATACTCACATAATATGTTTCAGCCATGTCTCATCTAATACGTTACAGCATCATGATTTATATGGAGGGACATTTTTTTCACACTCATGCTGACAAGAGGCACAGAAAAAGGAGTTATCCATATCTCTATGTGCTTATGAACTACTTGGGTTTCGACCCAGACATGCTGTGATCCGGCATTCTTTTCACTGAAGCCCACTGTGGAAAAGCCTGCTTGTCCTGAGCCCAGAGCCAGGAAGTGACAGGGAAGAAGCACAGCATGGCCCTTGCCAGTCAAACTCCACACTGCGCTCGCCAGGGAGCATATAACCAGATGTCACATAGGTGTTTCCATGCCGGAAGACTGCAACCCATCAACGTTAGGTACCCCTCACCCCGCACCCCTCTACCCTCACTGTGAGCAATTTGAATAAACCATTTGTGCATCAGACAAAGCAGCCAGACTTGAGATTGCTCAGGTTTTCTCATACTCAACCTGCCCAAACTAGTCCTCCAGCACGCTATCTATCAATGTTAAGATTTACAAACTACCCCAAATCTCAATCGCTCTAGCTATTATTTTAATCACATTAATACATAGACAAAGACAGTATAACTTAAAAATAAAAATTGTTGCTTAGGAGATTAAGAGCTCTGGGTAATCTTTCCTCCAGATTTTTACATACTATTTTCACATTCTTTTTTCAATTAAAAAAGCAGTGTCAGGGTATGGGAGAGGAGGAGAAAGGCAAGGAGAGGAGACAGGACAGACGCAAAAGGGAGTGGGGAATGTTAGAGCATACTGAAAACTCAGGTTACATTCAAACAGTCGGCAGTTATTACATGGATTTCAAGACACACGTTGACAAAGCTGAGATGTCACTTGTAGCTCCCCACCCATGACTCAAACATAGTACACATCTGATAATGATGATGATCAAAGCCTGGTGTGAAACACAGGGCAGACTCAGGCTTACTTCTGGTATTTCCTGCAAAGCGTCTAACCATGAGATGAGAATCAGTCGTCCCCCGCTAGGAAGCAACAGGAAAGACACTTCAAAGGAACAAGGACCCAGGCATCAGCTGAAAGTCATTTCTTTAACTTCTAAGCACTGGGAAGGAAAAGCTTCCCTGGGAGACCAGACCTGTCAGTTGGGTGACCTGAGTCTGAGAGACTGAAATGCAAGCTGAGGACACAATGTCCACTTTCCTAAACCTTTGCGTCACAAAAACTCCCCAGAGAACTAACTATATGGCCTATCTATTTTGAGACAACAAGAAGGGGGAGAAAATGTCACGCTTTCACTTCCAAAAAAAAAAAAAAAAAAAAAGGTAATATTGAGAAGGAACAAGCCAATCAATATCAAGAAAACAACCCAGAATAATAGAAGGTGAAACGTGGAAGTCATTCGATGCAATGCAGCTTGGAACGACAGAGATGGCACAGGAACTCAATACTAAAAACTAAAATGTTAAAACCACTCGGCATATTGTAATGAGAAGAAAGGATGATGGCAATATGTAAAACCAAGATGAAAGATGATGGTAACTTAGGTCTCCTATCTCTCACACTTTAGTGGATGTTAGGGACGTTTTTATGCTGGAAACAAAGACAACAGTGTATAAAAGATATCTAAATATAATGCTTTTCATGCATGTACATGCCAGAAACTCAACAGAAAAACTATAATAATGATAAAACCACTGATTTAGTCTCTCAAAACAAGAAACCAGGCAAGGGACCCCAAGGAAACCATAGAATCATGACTATAAACCTGTTTGATATGGAAGCAAACTAACTGTAGGAATTAGACTGCAGGACTCGACAGTGTAAAAAGCAAAAGAACGAAACGGATTGCTGCTGTGTTTCTGGTAGGTTGTGTTAACAGTTACACTCACTTCAAAATCATATTAATCCATGCATGTCCACAGCCCTGGACCCATGCCCAGTATTGGCAGGTGCTGCATGCCTGTAACTCTAGCACTTGGAAGGTAAAGGAAGGGGAAAGAGAAGTTCAAGTTAGAGAGTTCAAGGCCAGCCAGGACTACATGAGGCTACAGTGAGGGAGAGAGAAGGGAAGACACAGAGACAGAGAAAACTAACTCATATAAACAGACCATGTAAATATATATATATATATATATATATACCTAATCCATTTAAAGTATGGTTTATTAAGTGATGAACAGTATCTTCATGAATTTTTTTTTCTGGGAAAACCTTGATTCTGAAGAACTCTTGAAAGCCAGATTTTGGGTACATGAGTCTTGGAAGTTCTACTTTTTGGGGTTTGTTGTTGTTGTTGTTGTTTTGTTTTGTTTTGTTTTCAAGACTGGGTTTCTCTGTGTAGCCTTGGCTGTCCTAGACTCATTTTTGTAGACTAGGCTGGCCCTAAACTCACAGCAATATGCCTGCCTCTGTGTCCCTGAGTGCTGGGATTACCATACCTGGCTGAAAGTTCTACTCTTCAAACTGGCATTAAGACCTGTGAACATGTCAAAAAAAATCTCTCACATATCAAGAGGTTCAGGGAAGAAGTGAAGACATCCTTGGCTCATAGAAGGCTGCCTAATAAGCATGAAAGGCTGGTTTGACCCCCAGGACAGGACACCATAAACCCAGCATTACACCTGTACTCCCCACACTCTGGAGGTGGAGATATGAGGATAAGAATATCAAGGTCATTCTCAGCTATATAGCCAGCCTGCCCTATATGAGACATTGTCTTAAAAAATGTTTAAGGGAAACAGTCCTGCTTTAAACAATGTAATAACAGGCTGGAGAGATGACTCAGCAGTTAGGAGCACTGGTTTGTTCTTGCAGAGAAAGGGGTTTGATCCCCAGCACCCACATAGCGTGATGTCCATAGCTATTCATAACTCCAGTTCTAGGAAATCTAATGCTTTCTTCTGACCTCTATGGGCCCTGTATGCACACAGTGTACATATATACAGGAAGGTAAAATGCTCATACATATTATATAAAGTAAATAAATTTAAACAAATATACCAATAAGGCAATCTCAAAACTTAACATATTAGTTCTTGCCTGGACATTGAGATTCCCAGAAATTGAGACTATGTTGTTTATAAATAATCACATTAGGGGCTGGAGAGATGGCTCAGCAGTTAACAGCACCGTCTGCTCTTCCATAGGACCGGGATTCAATTCCTAGCACTACATGGCAGTGCACAACTGTCTGTAACTCCAGTTCCATGTACTTCCAGCTCCAGAGGATCTGACATCCTCACATACATACAAGCAGGCAGAACACCAATTTTTATAAAAATAAAATAAATAAATTATAAAATAAAAAAAGAAATGATCACATTATTGCAAGATACCAGTTGTTAGGAACATAAAAACACACCAAAAACCAAAACAACAACAAAAACCCATAAAACAACAACAAAATCTAGAGCTCTCCAAACATATGCCTGTGGTTTAGTAATAGGTTTTATTTGTTTGGGGCCTCAGAACAAGGTCTTACACTGTGGCTCATGCTGGCCTCAAAATTCCCTGCAATTCTCCTGCTACCACCTCATAAGTGCTGGTTTCCAGGTGTGAGGTCCAGGGGATTGAACCTGGGGCTTCGTGTGTGCTAGGTAAGCCTTCTGCCAACTGAGCTACTTTCTACTGACAAGCCTCTCCAAAACTTCCTGTTGGAGTGATATCACCGAGAACATAAAAGTGTAAGCCCACTTAAAGAGGCCAGCTGCACCCTTAAATCAAAAACAAAAACCCTTTGTGTCACAGAAAATTTAAAATATATGAAAGCAAGAGACAAGTCTAGCACGCTCTTACACAGGAAACTGAGAAAAACTCTGAGCAAACCCTGTAGACTAACCCACTCCATCTGCTCTTAGTGTCTGGTTTTCCATGGGTTCTAAATACCAGTGACTTTACGGGCATCAGCGGCATCACTGCCAGGCATCAGTGCCACCAGGAATGTTCCTTTGCACACGTGCAAACCGATGGAGCTCTCCCAAACTCCAATCACCTTTCTCAGAGCCTCATCCCATAAAGACCCCTGGCCCTACCTTTGGACAGGTGAATTGGACATATGTTCTCCTGTCTTTACAAACTCTCCATTTTAAAACTCCTTCTCCCTCTCCCCCCAGTGATTGATCCATTATGTAGCAGGTAGGGTTTGGTATCATCTCCAACAATCAAATTCAAACAATCTGTTCTGAATATTTTAGAAAATGATCCACAATAACTGTATGAGCCCATTTACTATATATATATATATATATACATATATATATATATGTATATATATATATCAAAAGTAAAAGAAGAAATAGTGAGTAACAGACAGAATACACAGAGAGACAGCAAAACAGCAACACACTGGGTGCTCAAAACACCCACAGAAAGGGAAGAGTAGCTCAATTAAGAGAGCAAGCAGAAGGTAACATCCTCACATCAGGGCTAACAGACATCCAGCCGAAATCAACAGGGGAACAGCTAGAGTTGCTGACTGAAGAGCATCCCAGATGGAGCAGTGTCCCCGCCAGTGAGACTGCCAAGTGAAAGAACAAACAGCAGTAACTAAATAACACCATCACTGCATTGCCAGGCGCCCAGCAGAAACTGACTGGGGGGAAGCTGAGCCAGCTGGCGTCAGCTGGAGTTCTCAACAGAGTTCTAGGCAGAGAGTTCTCCCATCCTCTCCCAACTTCCGCCTTCTCTCTCCCACTGTAGGCATTTTTATAGTTTCAAAGAAGCAATAGCAACTTCAGCTGTAAAGTTTACCTGACAATGTTTCTTTTAAACCCTTAGTTATCTCTATTTTATTTCTCCCTATCGGGGAGATCCATGCACCCCTACCACCACCCTCACTCCCACTCCCACCCCGATCTCAACCCCCACCCCGACCCCTGAACCCTCTTTGTGGCCTCTTCCGGGTCTGTGGATTGTAGCATGACTATCTTTTACTTTGCAGATAATATCTACTTATAAGTGAGTACATAGCAATGTTTGCCTTTCTGGGTCTGGGTTACCTCATTCAGGATGATTTTTTTTTTTTCTAGTTCCGTCCACTTGCCTGCAAATTTCATGATGTCACTGTATTTGGATGGGTGGAGGCAGAAACAGGAGGGATCAGGTGGGGAAAGTATGGAGAGAGAATGCTGGAAGAGACAATTGGAATTGGAGTAGAAACTCAAGGGCAAGGTAGAAGCCTAGTGCAGTGGAAACTGGTTGACAAACATATCTTAAGTCATTCTTAATTTGTGCATTATATACTGTATAATTGCGTCTGTATGGAAGGTTCAGAATGGGTGAGGTCATAAAGACAGAAAGTAGATTAGGGGTTTCCAGGTGATAGAAGGCATGACTTCACTAAAAGATTAGCTAGTGATAGTTATTCAACCTAAAGAATATACCAAAACCAACTGAACTGTACTTCTAAAGAGGTGATTTTATGGCATATATATATATATTATATAATTTAAAAGGTGGGAATTGAAAACAACATTAAATTAGCTTTAGGGATATCAACCGATCTACTTGGCTATTTTCCCCCCCAGATAGATGAGAACTGAATGCACCAACTTTAATCACAAGCAAGGCACTCAAATCCCAACACACAGGAAGCAGAGGCAGGCAGGTCTCTGAGTACCATGCCAGCCTGGTCTACAGAGCAAGTTCCAGGACAGCCAGGGTTACAGGGTTACACAGGGAAACCCTGTCTTGAAAAACAAACAAATGAACAAAAAAGGAGGAGGAATTCCAACAGAAACACATTAAAGTCTCCACTACAATTAATCCTAAGCAATGTTTACTTACATTCAAACATCTCGCTGACTATGACATAAAGTGGATTAACACTGCTTTACCCACAAAACATTTTTTAAGTTTTATTCACATTTTTTTGTGTGCATGTGTAGGAGAGTGCATATGCTTGCTGTGTGTGGTCACTCATGGGTCTCGGTGCACGTGTGGATCAGAGGACAACTTGGAGGAGTTGGCTCTCTCTTTCCACAATGTAGATTCTGGGGTTCAAGCTTAGGCTGTCAGGTTTGGCAGCAAGTATTTACCCACAGAGCCATGTTGTTGGCCCACAAAATAATTTTGAAGTGTTTATTTATATTCATTATTTTTGACATTATTCCCTGCCTCAGCCAGGAAACCAGCCTCCAGACCACTCGTCCTGTCACGCTGCCATTTCCAATCTTTGTTCTTCCCCCCCCCTCATTTAAAGACTGTAATTTCCTTCATTTAAAGGCTATAATTTTATCCTACTATTATTATGCCATAACTTTTGTGTGTCAGCTTGACACAAGCTAGCGTCATCAGAGAACAAGGAGCCCAGTTGAGGAAATGCCCCCAAGAGATCCAGCTGTAAGGCATTTTCTCAATTAGTGATCAGTGGGGGAGGGTCCAGCCCACTGTGGGTGGTGCCATCTCTGGGCTGATGGTCCTGGGTTTTATAAGAAATCAGGCTGAGCAAGCCAGAGGAAGCAAGCCAGTAAGCCGCCACCCCTCCATGGCTTCTGCATCAGTTCCTGCCTCTAGGTTCCTGCCCTGTTTGAGTTCCTGTCCTGACCTCCAGCAATGTGGAAGAGTAAGCCAAATAAACTCCTTTCTCGTCTACTTGTGTTTTTGGTCATGGTGTTTTGCCGCAGCAACAGAAATCCTAGGGCACTTTAGATTTCACGAGTAGTTAAAAGAGGTAAGAGAGATAAAGAGATACCAGATCAGAGGGATGGCCACTCGTAAAACACTTGCCCTGCAAGCACAGAAATCTGAGTTGAACTACTAGAACATAAAAGTGACACACATCGTATTGAGGCTTGTAATTCCAGGGGTGGGGAGGCAAGACAGGAAGATTCCTGGACCTTGCTACTTGGTAAACTCCAAGCTAGTGAGTGACTGTCTCAAAAGAGTTGGACAGCACGCTGTGGGTGATACCCAAACTTGTACTCTGGCTTCCCTAGGTATGTGTACCAGAGTGCATGAGCACATACATATCTAATGTGTGTGTGTGTGTGTGTGTGTGTGTGTGTGTGTGTGTATTCTGCCATAGCTGTATGTATTGGCTGGTTTTGTGTATTAACTTGACATAAGCTAGAGTCATTGGAAAAATCTTTGATTCAGTTTCTCTTAGTGGTAGGAAAACTGATGAAATTAGAATAGATCAATACTGACCATCCAGCCCAACTGATCTGACAAGCAATTCTCTCTCTCTCTCTCTCTCTCTCTCTCTCTCTCTCTCTCTCTCTCTCTCTCTCTGTGTATGTGTGTGTGTGTGTGTGTGTGTGTGCGCGCGCGCGCAGATTCATGTGACCACACTGAATGCTTCATGTCAAGGACCTGTGGGTCTTTTAGAGGCAGCCCTACCCTTCCCCCCTTCCCCCATGCCCTGCCAACACCAGTCTGTTCTTCAGCACCATACTTTTGTTATTCCAAGGACATCTTGTCGATGGAGCCCCACACAGCACAGAGCCTTGCGGGGCTCTGCAGTTGCTCTAGGAGAGAAGTCCTAAAGTGCAAATGCTGGATCACATGGTAAGGGTGTGCTTTCATTTTCTAAATTTTAATGCAGTCAAACACGTATCATCTTTTTTTTTTTTTTTTTAAGTTTAACACTTTTTTTGTGTCCTGTTTGAGAAATGGCTTGTGAAATTTTAAAGAATGTTAATGCATCTCCCCCCTCTTCAGCTATTCATACTTCCTGCTTCCCTCCCCATCAGTGGCTGCTGTTACCCACCGGCCTCCCTCTGCCTGAAGGTCAACTCTTATGGTACTGTAACAACTCTTATCTAGGGGCTTCTGTCGGAGGCCTCTAAATGGCACCTTGGATATTGTTTTTTCTTGTCTCCCTGCAATGAGCATGGCTACAGTAATGCTTATGCTAGGCTGTAGCTCTTTTCATTCTGGTACCCAAGATACACGGGCTGGACTCTCATCCTCAGAGTTTCAGGAGAGGAATTAGCAGGTGGAGGGGCTTAACAGATACTTGCAGCAAAGCCTACACCAATTCACATTTCTACAGCCATCCCCAAGAGCACTTATCTCACACTCCCACCAACGACGAACTGACAGACTGAATTTTCAAAGATCGCTGGAAAATGGTTTGTTATATTATCTATTTGATTCACATTGGCCTGACTCTAATAAACCCAACGGTGTGTGAATCTACACACACACACACACACACACACACACACACACACACACACACACA
>OU015755.1:33575938-33590978 GCA_907169655.1 Acomys percivali | reverse complement strand
CACACACACACACACACACACACACACACTCGCTTTGGTAAAAATATGCACATTTTTATTGAAAACCAAACTACACTTTTGATACCCAAGTTCATCTCTCCCAGCACATTCCCATATCTGTCCCCATTACTTACAAGAGTCTTAGAAACGAGTAAAAATAAGCCACTACTTTCAAATATGAAATTCTTAAACTCAAGACCAATCTGATGTGAAAAATAGTTACAATATTTTGATACATGAAAAAAAAATCATTCATTAGTATGGACAAGGCTCTGGGCACAGTTTCCAAACCTCTTCTCCCCAGTTAAAAGCAAGATAAATAAATAGCACATGCCACCAATATTAATTCATGTAAGCTTAAAATTACATTGTCTAACAATGTCACTATGTGTGTGTGCTTAGAAAAACATGCAAGGAAGAGGCCAGCATACCGGCAGGGGCTGTCTGTGGGGACTGGAACCACAGGGTTCTAAGGTTGGCACGCTTGGTAGCAAGGACCTTACCCACCAAGCAATCCTGCTAGTCATTTTTAAAAACATTTATTTATTTTTCTATTTCCTTCTACATTGAGGTTCTGGGCATTGAACTCAGATGTAGTGGCAAGCAGGTGAGCCACCTTTCAAGTTGTTCAATTTTTAATTAAGATGATGTACCTGAAACTAACTCAATCAGTAGTTTACTCCATGGTAAAAATAAAACAAAATAAAAACCAAAACTGTACTTAATGGCCTGAGTTTAAAATTCCAGGCCTTTTCAGCACTGGCAACACTGAAGTTTATCCTGATGTGAATGAACAAATTTGATATATTTATAAGATGATTTTCTCAGATAATAGGAAAAAAGAAAATAAATACAAACAACTGATTATTCAAGGTGACCGAGCAGGTATGTTACCTATTATTAAGGAAAGGATAAAGATGTGTTCAAAGAACTAGAAAAATTAAAATAAATAAAAATAAAACCATGGACAACCAAAACACTTGAGACATACTATTTGTGTAACTTTAGTAAAGGCTAATGTCATTTGCCTTTACTGGAAGAAAGTAGTTAGTATGGCTTCCTTGGAAAGATTTCAAGTGCCCAGCCAGACCTTCCACCTAGCATCCATCCACATACTCATCTTTTCTAATCAAATTATAATGGCCAGTCATCTTGGAGTGAGGATCTGAGTAGGTCTTGCAACTTCATCACAGCGAGCTTAGGACTTATAGACTCAACAGCTGCTTTAACAGCTGGGTTTCTCCAAAATTAAAGTAGTCTATTCCTGACACTGCCTACCAGCTCAACTGCTAGAACAGCTGCTCAACTTGAGGAGTTAAGAGTCAAGTATACATCCAGCTTCCTCGTTACCTGCCACTGCTGGGAGATCCTTTCAAAATAGCAGCTCTTAAACCCAAGCTCATGTTGACATTTTCCAACCTGTTTAATTTTTCATACTTGCACTGCCTCTCCCCGTGACCTTCAGCCAACACTTCTGCTGTCATCACCTTTCTTGGAATCTGTCCTTTCTGTCCTTTGGAGGCTCAGCCATCTGAGGCTCTCCACATGCCCAGCCCAGCCACTTATATTTTATTCCCCCTTTCCGCCATCTCACCATCTCAAGAGCATTTTCCTTTTGTTTAAACAGTCCCAGACTCTCTTAATTGAGATACTAGTCCCAGTGAAATCTGAGTTTAACTCCTGAGGTAATGTGCTGAGTAGTTTTATATCAACTTGACACAAGCTAAAGTCATCTGAGAGCGGGGAATAGCCACTGAGAAAATGCCTCCGTTAGATTGGCCCATAGGCAGGTCTATAGGGCATTCTCTCCAGTAGTGATTGATAAAGGAGGGCCCAGTGCATCGTGGGGACTGCCATCCCTGGGCTGGTGGTCCTGGGTTCTATCAGAAAGCAGACTGAGCAAGTCATGGAGAGAAAGCCAGTAAACAGCACCCCTCCATGGCCTCTGCATCAGCTCCTGCCTCCAGCTTCCAGTCCTGTTTTCCTTTACCAATGAACAGGGATGTGGATAAGCCAAATGGTCCTCCCCCCCCCCCCCCACCCCCGCCCCAAGATACTTTGGTCATGATGTTCTATGACAGCAGTAATAAACCTAAAACAGGCAAGATGTTTAAGAACCAGCTCACATGCTCTGTGGCATATTGCACTCATTTGAATCAGCATATACATTTTTCTTTTTTCTCTTTCTCTCTCTCTTTCCAAAAGATTTTTATTTTATTTTTTGCATATATATTTATATCATTACATGTAAATAAAAACACATACAGGAAGAAGAACCACGGAACAATCATGTTTTTAGGTCTAGATAGATGTTTTAATTTGACAGAGATGAGATATGATGGATATTGATTCTCATTTGGAGTTTTGGAATCAACAAGCTAGGAAGGATGTTTTCTACAGGGTTGCCAAATACAATTAGCTAAAACAGTTTTCCAAACTCTGCACTTGTCAGCAAATTATCTATTTTACTCAGCAGCCCAGAAACCTTTCCCAACATGTAAATTACCAAATAACGATTATTTAACTTCTTCTGGGTGTCTGTCTCTTGACCCAACCTGCTTATAAATGTTTGTGTGTTTCTGTGTGCACACATTAAGCTCTTGGGACTGCTAAGTATCTACACTCCACTAAGCCATACATGCAGCCCATTTTATCCTTTTCTTTCTACGTATCCATCTGCCCTCTCACTTCTGCCAATTCACTGGACATCACCAAGCTAAAATGACCCAGATAAAGCTCTTCGAGTCTGTAATAGATCTTGACCCTGACTTTGTAATGTTCCCCTCTCCTCTCAAAGGTCTCCACTCTATACAAATCTACCGAGCTACAGATAAGTTAAAACCTTATCCCATGTCTGTCTAAAAATAGATTTGCTGCAAGACCCAGACTCATTAAACCTGAACATGTTCAAGATCACAAATTTCCTCCTGCAATAGCCCCAGCTCTTCAGCTGTACCATGAACAGAGATTCTGTATATTAATCTCAGAAATGGCCTCTTGCCCGTGCTGTCTCAGCGTGGATGCCATAAATAACGGCATCACAGACCTTGAACCGGCAACACAGTCCTAGGGCAAGTGGACTCTGACAGAGGGATCCAGAGAGCTCTAGAAACACGGCTCTGATCCAGGGCCGGAAGTCATTTAATAACTCATGTCACACCCTAATTACAAATACAATAGAGCTCAATTTTGTTACCGAAAGCAGCCGCTGAAATGCAGCCCTGCTGTCAGAACCCTACCATCATCATAATGTTGGCGCCCAAAGTCGCCTGCCTCACTTTCACTTGCATTCAGTCTATAGACAGCGACATTCTTCCGGCTCACAATACTGTTGGGTTCAGTTTTGCTTTATGGGGCTAAACATAGAAAAGTTTTCATTTTTAATAAGAGCTCAAATAAATAATCCTAAATCCCAAAGGGCCTTATTAAAACAGCCTCGTAAAAGTTTTACACTTGCATATGAATTTGGAAATAAAAAATGTCTACCTAGCAGTTTGTGCTCCTGCTGACTTCTTTAGCCTTGGGGAAGTCATTGTTAAAATTCACATGTCTTGCGGTTTCAAATGATTTAAAGCAGTCTGTTATGATAAATCACCATGAAGTACACCCAGAGAAAGACACTGTTCAAACAGAAATCTCAATTTTAAATACACAAAGTACACACAACGCACCCACTGGGGTGTTTAAATAGCATTAAGGTTCTGATACATCAATCTCCTAATCACACTCTGTCCTCAGAGCCCAGGATGCAAAAATGTATTTTGTACCAGGTGATTCATCTCCCCTTTCCTTTATCTAGGAGGTCATTTCAACACACTTTGACTCTACCCCAGAGAATTAAATTCTACACAGGAAAGTCCCCCCATCCCCAATGGAAAATAAATCAGGGAGAATAAAATGAACAAGTGATGCTAACACTTTATCACATCTCTTACAAGATGGAGAGAGATCGAGACTAACACTATGCATTTAAAAGTGCAGCCGGGTTTACAAACAGAAATTTATATTCAACCATCTGAATATAGAAATAGCACTCACTTCCTAGTATATGTCATCATACACTTAATAATTAGTAAGTAACTACATGAGGCTGGTACATCAACTTCCGTGCTTATTGCTCCATCACAGCAGAAGCAGCAATCGAGTTTTGAGCCACTAAGTGCTACTCTCCAGTGAACCCTGGAAATGTACAAGAACTCCAGGGGACAGAACGTCAGAGCAGACACTGTCACTCAGTCCCTTTGTTAGTATTCACAGCATGTGGCTCTCCAGTCTTTGCATCTGTGAGGAAGTTCTTTATACAGAGAACACTCTAGCTTCAGAACCTGAGCCATTTGGACACTGACATTAACACCTTGCCCTGAGTTTCTCCATTTTCTCCAACACTGAGTCCATGAGCCGGGCATCTCTCTCTCTCCTCTCTTCTTGTTGTTGATTTTGTTTGTTTGTTTGTTTTGCTTTCAACTTAGACCATTTATTAAAACACAGTTAACCAAGAGCCAGTGATGAAATGTGAGATTTTACACTGTACCATTTATGTGATTCAACTCTTTTTCTCCCGTGTATAAGCCCGTTTAGTAACTACGCTGTGAAATACGACTTATTAAGTTTACTTTTATGATGGCAGCTCCAGAGGCTATATGACAGGCACACCGTCCCCTAGAAGACACGACTCAACTCCAATCTTCTCCCTCCAGAGCATCCAGCACACTTTTGAGAGCTCGGCTTCCCAGCTGTCCAGTGCGAGTGGTCATGAGGGCTTATAACCTGGAGACGACCTAGATGCACCAAAGAGACAAAGCTCTGAGCACCCCTGCAAGGGATTATCTTGATTGATGTCACTGAGGTGGACAGAGCCTCCCTTACTATGTAGCGCCACGTGAACACTGTCCCGGGCTGCACACATAGTAGAAGTCCAGTTGAGCAATAGCTGTTCTCACCCTGCTTTGGCACTGTGCACCCAATGACACCAGCTGCCTGAAGCTCCCGCTGTCAGGATGTCTCTGTCTGATGGAATGGTACACCTCAAACAGTAAGCACAAGTAAACCTTCCCTCCCTTAAATCGCTTTGACAGTTTATCCCAGCAGCAGGGAAAATAACGACAGGAGTAGAATTTGCCCTTTCAGCTTCAAAGTTGTTTGTTTTGTTTTGTTGTTTCTGTGAATATCAAATGAAGCATGACAGGAAGGTTGTTATTACCAAAATTCATCTGCAAATAATTTTCAAGAACATTGTGCATATTCTATATCTAGTTAAAAAAAAAAAAACCTGAACATTGGGGCTGCTGAACATCACATCCTCCCATGAAGATGAGTGCTTCTGTCATTTGATGGTGTGAAGGGAAGAAGACCACACTGACAAATATATAGACATCTATACTGAAATCGCCTGTTTCGTAATGAAAATCATTTAACTAAACTGTCAAAAATACATTATCAAAATTTTAAAGCCCACCTCAGACTAGAAAGTGCATAAGCTAAACATCCTCACCACCCAGCATCAGTTATTGTCAATTTCTGGCTAATCCCTCAGCTATAGTCGTCTCCTAACAACCCCCGCTCCTTTTTTTTTTTTAAAAGCAAATTCCACAAATACTGTTATGTCTGTCTCTTATCTTCAACTTCTTCTAAACTCATTCCATTTTATCTATCATAGAGCAAACTACTGAGGCAATTAACTCATTAAATAGAAAATGTTTATTTTGGCACCCATGGTTCCGAAGGTTCCAAACCCGCATGGCCCCATGGCTTTTGGCCTGTGGCAAGAGTGTATGGCCAAGTAAACCACTTACGTCATGAGCCAGGAAGAGAACTGGAGTACTGGAGTCCACTTCAAAGTGTCCCAAAGACCTTTCACTAGCCCAGCTTACAAAAGGCTCCACTAATCTCTTAATGGTGCCACTCTGGGACACACAGACCATTGTGGGGCACAGCCATACAAAACCTAGCAATGTATAAACACTGAACTATATGCTATTTTTCTAAAGGGAGAAACATTCTAAAATGCCATATCCATAGTAGGATTGCGATGGCTATTCGTTGTCAACTTGATACATGTAGAAAGAGGGACCCTCCATTGAGGAACTACCTCCATCAGATGGCCTTATAGGTATGACTGTGAGGTATGACTTGATTGCTTGATGATGGAAGAGGGCTTACATTACTATAAGCAGAGCCATCTGTTGGTGGGTAGGCCTCGCCTATATAGGGAAGCTAGCCAAGCAAAGCAAAGAACAAGAAAGAGAGCAGTACTTTTCTATGGTTTCTGATTCAACTCTCTGCCTTGAGTCCCCTGCCTTGAGTCCCTGCCTTGAGTCCCTGCCTTGAGTCCCTGGTTTGAGTTCCTGCCTTGAGTTCCTGCCTTGAGTCTCTGTCTTGAGTCCCTGCCTTGAGTACCTGCCTTGAGTACCTGCCTTGAGTTCCTGCCTTGAATCTCTGTCTTGAGTTCCCTGCCTTGAGTTCCTGCCTTGGCTCCTCTTGATGATGTACTATAAGCTGTAAGATGAAAGCCATCTTTCACTAAGTTGCTTTTGGTCACAGTGTTTATACAAGTTTTAGAAACCAAACTAGAACAATTACCATACCTAAAAAACTAACAAACAATAATTAGTCTCACCAAACAAATGCAAGCTCTTAACTATTTTAACTTATTTAAATTGAGCATAAGTAATAAAGTTCATATATTATGACAGGTTGGTAAATTGGTGTTTATGTTTATTTCCCTCTGCAGGTTTTCTCTTTCTCTACATTTTATTTCCCATGCTAAAATAAGCTGGGAAAAGTGAGGTGGCTCAGAGGGTAAAAGTGCTTGCTGCCAAGCCTGATAACCTTAGTTCTATGTCCAAGACCCACATGATGGAATAAGAGAACTAAATCCACCTATATGTTATCCTCATACATGTACATCTTCCTAAACAAGTAAATAAATAAATGCAATTTTAAATTTAATTTTAAATGAGTTTTGCTTTTCCAGTAGTTTCCCAGTATAGATTTTGCCCATAATAGTCTTATAACATGAATGTAAGCTTTTAAAAATAAATTAAGAATCCATTCTCAATCACACTTGAGTAACTAAGAAAATACTAATTATGGAAGCAAAATATCACATTGGAAATATTACGGCATGCTGACCATATGTGAAGAATGGAAACCTTCACAATGTTGGGAAGCTATTTGGAATTATAAAACAGCAAGTATACTGAGAGACCTGGTTATGTACAGTTACAAGTAATACGAAGAAGCCTACCTCCTAGTGTGGCATTTGTAATGCAGACGGAAGCAAACAGAAGGACAAAAACCAAGCTGTGACCCAGGAAAATGTATAGCCATTGAAGTAACAGACCTGTGTATCAACACTGACAATGCTTTAAGATAAATGATATTAAGTGAGAAAAGTGAATTATAAAAGACTGATACAATTTACACAGCATTTAAAAACACACACATTAAGAGTGTATAATTTTGAGAGCTATGTTTAGTAAAATTGTAAGTGTTCTTATTTAGGAAAAGTTCGCATGGCTGTCAACAATGTATCCTCTTAATTTATGAAAATGTGTGTGGTAACAAAGAACACCAGATTCAGGTCTTTTTTTTTTTTTCTTTCTGGGGAACAGAAGGTAATGAATTCAGAGTGAATCCAACTGTGATGATATATGCCTATCTACATACCGATGTGTAGAAGAACAAATAAGGAAGCAGGAAGTAAGAAAGTAGATATTGGTTACTTTATTTTCTAATATTCCTCTAAATTCTAAACAGTACAACAAAAGTAACTAATGACATCACACAGAGTTCTCAGGAAACTAGCCAAAGCCCTCAGAGAGACCAAACCCCTACTCAGTAAAGTAAAAAATGGGAAAAAACTAGTGTACTTTCACTAATACAACCAGCCATAGAGACAGACTCTGTTGTTTGTTGCTGCTGCTGTTGTTGTTAGGGGACAGGGTCTCACTGTGTAGACCAGGCTGGCCTTAAATTCACAGAAATCTGGCTACCTTTGACTCTCAAGTGGAGGGATTAGAAGCATGTGCCACTAAGCCTGGCTTTTTCTTTTTTCTTTTACTTAAACAGTCTTTAATGAGAGCTGTGTATGAGAGGTGTCTACTCCTGCATCTTCTCCATTGTTTCCTCCTTGTCTTTGCCTTTCTCCTTTACTACTTGGCTTTCCTAGTGGAGACTTGGCTTTCCTTTCCAGGACCTTCTTCCGGTCTTTGTCCAGCTTTAGCCTGATGATACCCACCTTGCTGGGGTGGATGCCCACATGGACGGTTGTGCCGTTAGCCTTTTCTCGCTGCACTCGTTCAATGTAGATGATCCAGACCACTTTGCCAATCTGCTGGCCTTTGTAGTATCCTTGGATAGCCTGAATTTCATCGTCCTTTCAAATGGGCATGGACCGACCATTATACTTCTGTCTCAGCTCTTTGGAAAGAAGGGAAGATATGATCTTCCTCTGAATGTGAGAAGGTGCATTGAAATGGAGTTTGCAGTTCTTGCTTTGGTCAGAAGTCACAAAGGGATTGAACTTCATTTTGGCGGCTGCAATGCAGTGATAGCAGCAAAAGGAAAGAGAGACAGAACTCTTGAACAAGGAGCTATGAATAGAGATGCAAGATTGATCATTGCTTCTGCCTGCTGAGGACATTAGCAAGGGCCCACATGAGCTCTATATAGGACCTTGCATCTGAGGCAGAGCACAGTCAAAGTCAGTAAAAACACATGAGAATTCCTCTATAAAACACTGACATGACTTTTCCTCCTTAACCTATTGCTACATATTGTTAAAATTTGAGAAATATCTTGGTTATTAAAATATAAATGTTGTATACGTGAGAACTCAAAATACAGAGCTAATTATGTGTTACCTGATTTACCTGAAAAACAAAAATGGAATCACATGTTGCAGGATATTTAATTACACTGTGAATCCCGAGATAGTGAACTGGAAATATATTTTCTAATTGTGGTATGGCTCAACCTTTGATCCTAGAGCTTTCTGTTTATTGTAAACAAGTACTTGTGGCATGACTCAGCCTTAACAAACAGCTTTAATCCAGTCAACCAGAGGTCAAGAGGCAGAGCAATCAACCAGCTAACAGGGAGTGAACATAAGAAAACAGAAAGGAAGGACAGTGGGCTTTAAGACAGCTTGGAGAAGGAGAAAGGGCTTTTTCCTTCTGGGAGTAGGAAGGCGAGCTGGGTGCTTTCTCTGCCACTCTAAACAGCGTTCACCCTGGTCTTTATTGGTAAAATCTAAGGACTGGAATTTTCTTTCTTTATAACAACAATCAGATCTTTAGAGTCAGAACTGAGCTCAACACTAAGTGACTTTTGCCTGCAAGGATTAATCTGTAACTCTTAGAAACAGGTTCCTACTATTATACAAAAATGAAATCAGAAATAAAAATAGCCTAGAATCCAGCCCTCAAGCATCTTATTTCAAAACAATGTAGGCATCATTTATAGACGAGATTTACCAGCGTCTTTAGGCACACAGGCAAAATAACAAGTCCAGACTAATATAGAAGAAGCAAGAATTCCTTTCTTGCAACAAATGCTAGCAGGCCTCTTCTACTTACACACTGTATGGTTGAAGAACCACAGTTGGCAGCTCAAGGCTCCAGGGGCTTCACCTCTGGATCTGCCATCATTAACCACTGCCCTCAGCTCCAAGATCTCATCTCTCTGGGAGGCTATCTGGGCAGCCACTTCCTCAGACTGGGCAGATGAGTCCTATGGAGTGTGTGAGGAAGGGATGTTCATGTATTATTGCGCTAAGAGACAGTTAAATGGCATGAAACACAATTCGCCCATCAACTAGAAAGGTGAATTTAGCTACTGATGCCGTGCCACAGGCACGTTAACCTCACCTCAATATTTAGAAGGAAAGGTTAGCAAACTTTCCCCTCAAGGGTCAGGCTGACTACTTTACCATCTGTGGGATATAAGTCACAAATACTCAAGTCCTCTGTCAGAGAGAGAAGCAGTCAGGTGGTGTGTGGTGTGTGTGTGTGTGTGTGTGTGTGTGTGTGTGTGTGTGTGTGTGCGTGTGTGTGTGTGTGATGCCTGTGCTTCTGTAAAACTACAAAGGTACAGGGAGGTCCTGGATTTGTCCAGTTACTTGTAGTTTGCCTAACCTGGTCTAAACCAATCAAGTATGCATTGTCCTGGATGTCTATGTAAATTCTTTTTCTGTTTTCACAAAGCCCAAGTCAATTCCACTTTTCATCAATACATGTGTGTCAGTTACATAGAAGAGCTGTCTCACCAGTGAATTCTAATTCACCATGTCCTCTGGATAAAATACATACTGTGGAATTTGTAACCCTTTGGAGATTAAGGGCTTCTTCTCATAACTGGTAGAGCTATGAATAGTTGCCAAGAAAAAAAAAATGCACACATATGCATCACTTTCCATCCAATTTTAAAAGATTCGCTGATGCCTTGACATTTTCAAAAGATGAGGGCAATATGTCAAAGGACTCCAAGCCTCTGCCACATCTTTTGCATTCATTATCTGATGCTGGATTGCAGGTACCCTGAAGCTGGCTCAACACTGCAAACAGCTGACAGTTGCTGTGGGGCAGGAATCTGGAAATGTAGCTGAGTGAGTCTGCTTTTACAGCTCTCCTTAGATTGCAGTCACGACTTATCCAGCGACTCGATGCATCGAGAGGCTCTATGTGGCTAATAGCTCTACTTCCAAGATGGTGAACCTAGCCCTTGGTTCCTCACGGGGCTCTCTGTGGCTGGATTGTCCTCATGCTGCCAGGTGAGTAACTACAGAGAAAGTAATCCAGGACACAGTACAAGGGACCCACTGTGACTTTATACAGGACTATTCTCAGAAATCACTGTCACTGGTTTTGCTCTCTGTGTGAGAAGTCACTAACTCCATTCGCACTTAAGAGCAAAAGGAATTAAGCCCCTTCTCTTCAAGGGAGCAATGTCAGGGAATATGTGAACATATTTTAAAACTATCCCACACTTCCAAGAAATTGAATGACACCAAGAAGATAGGATTATGATTTTTAAATTATATTTAGCTGAACATGGTGGTGCAGGCCTTCAATCCCAGCACTCAGGAGGCGGAGGCTGGAGGATCTTTGTGAGTTTGAGGCCAGCCTTGTCTACAAAGCGAATTCCAGGACAGGTAGGGATATACAGTGTATATATATATATATATACATATACATACACATACACACACATATAACATACACACACACATATGTAAATGTGTGTGTGTGTGTGTTCATATGGCCACAATACATGTATGGCAGCAAGAAGACATGTGGGTCCTAGGTATGACACTCAGGTGGTCAAGTCTTGGTGGCAGGCAACTTCACCATCTTCACCATCTGACTGGTCCCCAGATTCATCCTAATCTGTTTGGAGTTCCCCCACTGATGTGGGTACCATGCTTATTTCATAAGTATCTAGCACTGAAACATTTAATACACCAAATTAGGGGAAAATCAAGTGGTGCTTTGTAGCAATTCTGTGAATCACACAGCAATTTTTTTAGAAGCATCTAAATAGATCGGTGGCTAGCTAGCCGCTACAAAATGAATTAAACTATAAAATGAAAAACGAATGAGTCCCAAGCCATGCTTCTCCATTTAAGATTCTCCTCCCACAAATTTTGGCTAAGGAAGACCTCGTATAAATTGATGGAAAAAAGGGATAAATTTTACTGAAAGAGGGATTATTTTTGAAAATTAAAAAAAAAAAAAGATCAAAGATCATTAGATCCTGAACTAGTTAAAATTTGCCTTCTAAATGGGCTGGTGAGGGGAGCCTGCTCTCCCCAGAGCATTTACTAAATTCTCAACTTTTTGTGTTTTCCCTTAAGGCTTTTCATTCTGGATCTACATATGTACAAGCCTGCCAGGTATACAGCCTCGGGAGGCGGAAATGTCAGGCACGATCAATACAGTTGTAGCGAGTAAGAGGACCAGTCACGTTCGCACTGACCAGTGTCACACACAGTACATAACACATCAACAGAAAAGGAAGCTGTTACATGCAAGGAAACAGCCGCAAGCCAACTTAATAGTTTCCTTTGTTTCAACTGCCCTGCATATAAACATGCAGAGAACGTATAATATAGTCTATAGTGCCCTTAAGGCATGACCCCAAGGTAAAAGAGGTAGGCGCTTAAGTCGGCCCACTCTTGGAAAGACCTAAGTGTGCTTTAGAGAAAAGAAGAGAAAGCAGAGAACCTGCATTTTCTTTTTTTTTTTTTTAATATTTTATTTAATTTTAACTTATGTGCATTGGTGTGAGGGTGTCTGATCTTGGCGTTACAGACAGCTGGGAGCTGCCATGTGGGTAGTGGGAATTGAACCGGGTCCTTTGGAAGAGCAGGCAGTGCTCTTAACTGCTGAGCCATCTCTCCAGCCCCAGAACCTGCATTTTCAAACTGAACTGTGAGCTAGCGGCAGAGGAGAGGTTTGGGATGGCTAGTTTCCACTCCATCGTTCGCTCTCCTCTAGGACATGCCACCCGGGCTAAGTGTGTGCGCTTGGCAAGTGGATCCAGGAGCTGGGTTTCACACAAGACAGTCTGTCTTCTATCCACAACCTGGCACACGAGGCAGAGTTCAACACAGGGAGCTAAAGAGCTATGCTGCTTCTTCACAGTCAGTGTTAGGACCCACTCCAGACATTGCTTCTGTCTGCACTGCCTTAGCAAGAACGGTCTCTGTAAGTGGGTTCCTTTGCATGTAGTCACCAGGTACACGATGGCTTACGTAACCTGAGATAGGTCAGTCCCTTTGCCAAGCTTCATGATCTATGAAAGCAACACGTGAACAGGTGTATCCACTGAGTGTACCCAGCAGACTGGATTAGTTAAATGCATGAATAAACAAGTGGACCCAGAACCCTGGCTCTGTGTCTAGTAGAAAAGAGAGAGAGAGAGAGACAGAGAGAGAGAGAGACAGAGAGAGAGAGAGAGAGAATTACATGGTCACACACATTCATAATCTATACACACTACACATCTTTCATACCAATTCACTGAATTTCAGAATATTAAGACAACTGAAACAGTATGTATTTCTATACACAAGTCAACAAAGGCGCAATTTATTGATTGCACAACTATAATATGAATCAATGACTGCATATTAAACAATATTTTACAAAGACAATTTCACCTAGTATTATTTGGTTGTAACATCTCCTTCTTCTTTTCTCATACACACAGAATTTTGTTTTGTTTTGTTTTTTAAGACAGGATTTCTCTGTGTACGCTTGGCTGTCCTGGACTCACTTTTGTAGACCAGGCTGGCCTGGAACTCAACAGTGATCCATCTGCCTCTGGCTCCCTGAGTGCTGGGATTACAGGTATGCGTCACCACACCTGGCCACATACAGAATTATTAGCATCATCTGAAATACATTTGGGGATATATACTAAAATTCCTCCATCATTTTATCTTTGCAAAGCTTCCTGCTTCCTGCTCCACCTCTCACCTCACAAGCCTCTCATCAAGTGCTGCCATCTCTGTGAAGCTTTTCTTAATTCAAATGAAAGAGAAGGCGCCTTGCTTGTCTACCATGGCATATGATATGTATCAGTTTCCAAGATAAGATAATAGACTCCAGAAATAATTCTGTCTTAATTGTATTTTTATCTTCCACACCTCTGACCAGCGACCTGCACACGCAGGGGCTCCACGTGAGTTTTCTATCACTCTGAATCCGAGGCTAAGCGTTACATTCATTAACTCCTCACACCAAGTGAAAACCAAGCCTTCAGCCTAAGAGTCAAGTCCAACAAAATAAAGAACGTGGGGTAAAACTCTTGAAACATGCTTGTAAGTTTCCCATAACCATGGAATTAACAGCTAATTACTGAACACTGTAAATCTGTCCCCAAAGGGAATAAATGAAAGCCTAGGCTGGAGGCTGTCACTTGGCCTGCCAATAGCTGTACACATACGTAAACCAGGGACCACATTTCAGGCTGTCTCCCTCACACGTATTCCAAATGCACAGTACTATGGTCTTCTATAACATCTCAGTGCCTCGGGTGCTTCGGGTTAGCTCAGTAACAAATGCCCTAACCACTGCCTCCAGCCACAGGTGGGACCGTCATTCCTATAACTGTGTTACACTACAAAGTGCCACCATCTCCATACAGATAGCATCATTAAACTTAAGAAGCCAGTTTCTGCATTGACAGTATCAAGCCCCATGGCAATCCTTCCCATTTAGGACAGCAATGTTCTAGTTTCATTGTGCTCCTTTCCAGCATCCCTGCTGAGTTATATGTAAAATGAACTTATAACTTAAGTATATTTATAACCATCTGAAGAGCGGTTTTGCTAAGATCAGGGCATTTCTAATTAGGCACAGCCCCCGCCCCCTGTAAAATTTTGTATTATTGCAGTCGTTTTTAAATCATTTTGTCAAAGACATTAAAGATACATTGTAAATTAACACGAGCTTGAGGGTTATGTAGAGACTGAGAAATGACTGGAAAGGGGTAAAGTAGGTACTACATAGTTATTAAAACTTGGTCCGAAGAAGCCCAAAGAAACCAAACCAAGAGAAAGGAAAATTCAACAAAGTTGGAAGGAAAAACACTAGCTCAGTAGACTAAGACAGGTTTGTGAGTAGCCAATTAGGACTGTTTGTAACTAACAGGATATGGAGGGAAAGGGATGCAGAAACGAGGCTCAAAACCAACAGGCAAGACTAGGTGTCACTAGGCAGCTGGAAGGAGCTGGTGGGTGAACAGGCGTGCTGATGAGATCAGTCTGCAGAGAATAAAAGCGGCTGGGATTATACACTCATTTCCAGCACTATCCCGCTTCCCAGTCAGTGATGTCAGGACAGTCAGTAAACACCAAAAAGGGACAGCTATGGAGCTGGACACAGTGGCATGGTGGCCCTCGCCTAGCCTGCACCTGGGAGCCTGGGGTAGGAGAATCAGGAGTTTGAAGCCAGCCCGAGCTCCATAGCAAGATCCTGTCTCAAAAAACACACACACACACACACACACACACACACACACACACACACACACA
>OU015755.1:33545994-33575928 GCA_907169655.1 Acomys percivali | reverse complement strand
GCCCTTTAGCCTTATTGATCTAGAAGCAATCACTGTGATAAAATTAGCAAGGTTAAGCTACTTTGCCAGCAAGGGCATCCTTATTTTATGTGGATAAAAGGAGAAAAAAAATATGGAAATAGCAGATGCCAAAGAAACAAAGTTAAAAAAAGAACACCCCATAGGATCTAAAATAATTTTCTACATATTTACTTTTATATAATTGCCAAAGGTATAAGGAAAAGCTTATTAGGCACGGACCACTGTAAATATTTTTATAGACTGGCTAAGGAAAACAGAGGCACATGAACAACTACAGACCCTTAGCAAAGAATAGAGAGAGCGGCTCAGAAGTTGCAGTACTCCATTCTGGTTGGAGGAGACAGTCTAAGAAAGACACAGAAGAAAACCTCAAAGGCCAATTCAAGGGCCTAAATACGTGAGGTGGGCAAAGGGGAAGAGTATTGGGATAATTTTGTCGGGGAGGGACTGCAGATATAGCCTCGATGAGAGTTCCAACAGGCTTGAGGGATGGATGCAAATAAATACCACAGAGACCCTAATGAAGAACAAAAATGTCATCATGAAGCCCATTATTTTATACCATCAATATACAATAGAGAGCTCAGTGAGTAAAGGCACTTGCTGCCGAGCCTCACCATCTGAGTTTGATCCCCAAGACCCACATGGTGGAAGGAGAGAATCAACTCCTTCAAACCATCCTCCAACCTCCAAACATACATCATGACATGTGCACACTTACACACACACTAAACAACAGATAAGTAAACTACACACACACACACACACACACACACACACACAGAGTTTTAAGAGTGGCAAATACTGGTGGAACCGTGAAGAGAAAAAGCAAGTGTGAAGAAAACTATGCAGACACAATAGACAGGATGCACAACTATTCAGATGGACTTAAGTGGGAAACAATTAAAGGTTACATTTGGTTTTGAGCCTGGGCAAAGAAGATAATCCAAGAAGTCACTATTAGAGATACAAGGAAAAAGAAACATATGTCACCGGGAGTGTTAATGAGTTTCCTCTACCTTTTGCACACAGAATATGAGAAGTGGGTGGGGTTTGGAGCAAAGACAACACGATGGGAATACCAGCAAAGAACCTAAGTCAAAGGAAGGGATGCAGTGTGAACTCAAATGGTTTTACTCAGGAGTGTGTGTGTGTGTGTGTGTGTGTATAACTGTGAGTGTGGGACACGTGTGCATGTAGGTACACATGCACATTCATGTGTCTGTGTGTGCATGTCAGAGGTTGATGTTGGGTAGTGTCTTTTCTCTATCACTCTCCACCCTTTTGTTTTTTTGATACAGGGTCTCTGACCGAACCAAGGCTCATTGACTTGGCTTACACTGGATCCAGCTTGATGGATCCAGCTGATTCTAACTCCAACCCTTCAGCACTGGGGTTATAGGCATGCATCACTGTCCCTCACTTTTTATATGGATGGCTTCTGGGGATATGAACTCATCCTCATTGCTCTCTCATGACTATGCCATCTCCCCAGTTCTGGAACTAGAGTTTTTGTCACAAAACAGAAGCTGGCAATGATGCCAGGGAGAGCATTCCTGGGCTTTAGGAAAAAGTGAAAATGGCATGAAAAAGACTTAAGAAGAAGAAAGGGAAGGGGTCAGAAGGCAGAGGGAAATTAGAACGCAGAGGCAAGCTTCCAGAAGAAATGTATGAATGTGCTGAATTCTAAGGACTGAGAACAGCGGTTTTGTTTACTGGGTGTCCACTGGTCTCTGAGTCAGTCCATTCAGTAAGTGGCAAGGATGATCTTAATCAGGACAAAAGGCCAGAGCTTTTGACTCCAATTTTAATTGTGACAAGATGAAAATTTAAAACTTTTGTGTGCTGAAAAATATTATAAAGTTTAAAAGTGAATTGCAGGGTGCAAACAGTTAATATTCACAACCAGATATTATATATATAATACATGATATATACTATATATTAATTATGTTTTATATATAATTATATAATCATATATAATGTATATTATATAGCATAATATTCACAACCAGATAAGAGGTTAATAACCATGAATATAAGAATTTCTCTCTCATATACACAGGCATCAGCATAAATAAGCAAAGGACTATAAGCAGGCTGTTCACAGAAGAAACTCAAAAGTTTAATAAACATAATTGAAGATGCTCAGAGAAAGAATCACCCTAAAAATGCAACTCTATCAGCGTGGCTATAATTAGTAACTTTACTATATGCTTCATTGGAACAGGTGAGGGGGTGAAAGTGTCAGGAGGAACAGGCCCTAGAAGAACAATTTACCATTGAAATTATCACTACTTCCAATCTCCCACCAACAGGACCTGAGCTTCTTCAATGGCTAATTCCAGACTCTAGAGTTTGTTGTGGTATTAGCAATTAGGGTGTGTTCAAAATTACAAATATGAGACACATCAAAAGGACACATAAGCCAGTGGCACACAAAGTGCCAATACTCCTGAACTGGTGTTGAGGAAGGTGCCATGGTAACAGAAGATGAGAATACACAGGAAACTGAAGATGGGTGAGAGGTTCACAAAACAACCCATTCTATCACAGTCACTCTTATGTAAGTCTAAAGTACTTACCATAAAGAGGTTACTTACATAAAACTTTGTTACATCAATATGACCTAAGGTAGCCAGTCTACTTTTTCCTATTGACTTTATTATTTTATGTGGATGAGTTTTTGCCTGTATGTATGTCTGTGCACCACGTGCATACCTGGTGACCATGGAGGCCAGAAGACAGCATCAAATCCCCTGGAACTAGAATTGTAAATGGTTGTGAGCCACCATCTGGATGCTAGGAACTGAAATCAGTCCTCTAGAGGTACAGACGGTGCTCCTAACCATAGAGCCAGCTCTCTAGCTCCTCCATTCACTTTAAAGAAAGACTTTCAGAGGTACGCACAAAGGTTGCACTCCAAAACAATTAATATCCAAGAAAAATTGTAAATATCAACATCACAAATTATCTACATTATGGATTATAATACATCAGTTAAAAATAAAATTACATGTATTGAAAAGACATAGTGCTGTATGGAAAAATAAACTTCAAAAGAATATTACAGTGTAGTTAGCTAGGGAGATGGCTCAATTGGTTAAGTGCCTATTGTATCAGCCTGAGGACCTGAGTTCAAATCCCCAAGAACCTTGTGCACAGCCAGATGAGGTACAACATGTTTGCAGGCCCAGAACTCGAAGTGAGAGAGTAGGGGAGAGGCAGACGGATACCTGGGGCTTGCTGGCCAGCCATCTAGTCAACTGGTGAGCTACAAGTTCAATGAGAGACTTTAATCTCAAAAAAGCAAGGTAGAAGGCATTTGTGGAGGCTACCTGACAGCATCTGCTGGCACACACACATACACACAAACACACACATACACACACACAGACACACACACACTGAAAAAATATTATGGTCTATAGTCTTTATATTGACAAAGAAAAAGGAATAGAAAACATGAATCATCTCCAGATTCACTTCAGGAGCATGCATTACCGTGAGTACATTCAGCTGTCAGGAAACAAATCAACCTATTTACTGTGGTTACTCACATAGAGGGACAAGAGTAGCAATGGGAGTGAGTCTCTTCCTATGACTCCTATGACATTATTTCTCCAGAAGGTCCCTGAAGAATTAGAGATGACTGGTTGGTTCGTAGCCAGGGAGACAGTGTTTCTCCACAGGTCAGGTTCTGGTTGGGGCTACACACAGAGCTACAGGGCATGTCCCTGAGAGGCAGTGATACATGGAGGCTTTTGGGTCTGAAGTGCCACTTTGGTCCCTAAAAGGGGCACTTGCCTCCAGAGGAAACACTATAACATTAATGTACAGGATTAATAAGGGGAACACCACTGGGGGGGGGAGGAAGGGCGTGGTGGCACATGCCTTTAATTCCAGCACTCCGGAGACAGAGGCAGGAAGATCTCTGTGAGTTCGAGGCCAGCCTGGTCTACAGAACAAGTTCCAGGATAGCCAGGACTACACACAGAAACTCTCTCTCGAAAAATAAAAATAAAAAATAAGGGGAACACCAACAACCAAATGTCCAACTCATTGGGGTTCCACCTGTTGCAGGGGTGGAGGCTCTCACAGTAGTCTTGATGAAAATAAAATCCCCACATGCTGTGGAAAGCAGAAACCACAGGTCAGCTTTTCAACCCTAATATACAAGATGAAGATCACCAACCAGGAACATTCCAGGTGTTTTTTTATGACAAAGCCCAAATAACAAGTTGGAGGGCCCTATGGATTCCACAGCCTTTCCTTTATAGCCATTACAGCATAGGTGGCAAACTCATTTCTTTATGAAACATGATTTCTAAACCCACAGAAAATGGAGACAATTTAAGTGGAAGCATGCAGTTGAATGACTGCTAAAACTACACTAAACACTGGAATTTAATATATTTTCAAAAAAGATCACTTCCCATCAACAATCTGTGGTGTTTTCAAAAGTAATAATTGGGAAACTGCAAACATCTAATTAAAGGCTTCCTCCTAAGCCCCAGCTAAGTTTCAGCAGGAGTTTAGGAGCAGCAATCCCTTTCCAACTCCAAACATTCATTAGTAACAGGATACGTTGCAATGACACAACAAGACGTTAACCCCAATGAACCCCACACTGTGCTCTCTGAGTTTGTCCTTGGTGGGTGGGTAGGAAACAGTAAAGGAACAACCTCATGTACACACTGCCCTTCCTTCCTTACACACAGACGTTGTGATCTACTTCTCCCACAATGCACCTTTCTTAAGAAAGTGAGAATCTCTAGACGCAATGTCCACTCCTATTATATGTCGTGGTCTTATTTCTGGTCTGTTTCCTAGTGATTTCAAATTATTCATGGGGCATGTAGGAATTCCAAGTGAACCAAGCCGTAGTTTAGGCTATTGTACATGCAGGGCCTAAAGAGGGATTTCCCTAATCACAAATGAAAAATGTGATGAATGCGTTTAATAGCAAGGGATTGCCTCTATATGGGAAAGTTCGTGTGAAAATGTACAAATCGCAGACAAATGTGTGGAAGTGATTCTAAGGAAGCTTTCATATTTTCTATATCGGTACCAGACCACTTCATTGAACAGTTAGATTAATTTCCATTCAATGGTTTCCTGCTCTAGGAAGTAAAGACACTGGACTTCACAAATAAATAAAGCTGTGTTGGTTGTCATTAAGTTCTGATCTGAAACATTAAATATGAACATTTAACCCAGAAATTTCGGCTAGTAGAGTAACACATTAGAATTTACACATATGTGCTGGATGGAAGACAATAAATAGTGCATTTGGGGGAGCAAAGAGAGTGCTGACACCAACCTTCTAAGTTACTAGAGGAGCTTTTCTCAAATAAAATACACATTTATAGCCCATTATCACATCTCCTAAATTTCATGGTGAAGGAAGATGTAGTGAAAGAAAGAAGTACTCAGTTTGGAGCCCTAATCTTGGCTTCCAGTGACAAGTTGAACTTATATCTGTCCTAAGTTTCCTCCTATGTGAAATATAAGAAGTTTGACTTTGCTCTACTCTACAAGGTCAATGTACCCTGGAATATAATGGCAATGTTCTTATAGTTTCTACATGAGTGTGGAAGTAGACACTTCCTAGAGACGGTTTGATATAACTTTCTTTATGACCCTGGGCATCTACAGCATCATATTCACACAGCATTCAAATCAGCTAACACAAAAAAGCTTACAGGGTTATATAGTTATTGAATAATAGGCCTTTGAGCAGTCTGTTGGATATAAAATTAACACAGTTTGTTCTTTGTTGTTGTTGTTTTTAAGACAGGGTTTCTCTGTGTAGGCTTGGCTGTCTTGAAGCTCACTCTGTAGACCAGGCTAGCCTTGAACACACAGATATCCACCTACTTCTGCCTCCCCAGTGCTGGGACTAAAGGTGTGCGCTACCAGCATCCAGCCTTGCTCTATCTTTCTTATCAGTCAAAAGCCCACTGAGCCCAAACCACTCAGCATATCTCCACAGTATTTGAGGCAATGCTGGTCTTTGACATCTCAGTGCACAGAATTAAAAAAAACAAAAAACAACAACAACAAAAAAAAAAAAAACAAGCACATTTGAAAATAACTTTGCTAACATGACACTACCAGAATATGCATCAACATGAAGGCAAAACAGATGAATTGGACATGGCCAAATTTAAACATTTTTGTTGATCAAAAGATACAAGGGTGCTAATGAATGGGAGGAAAAAAAAAACCTTCAAGTTATGAGAGTTGAACAGGTGAGTCTCTGAAGATGTCATACAAATGACTAAAGCACATGAGCTGATTCTCAATGTCACTATGCTGCCTAGGTTTTGTCAACTCAACACAAATTAATCACCTGGGAAGAGGGAATCTCAGTTGCAAAAATGTCCCAACCAGATTGACCTGTGGGAAAGTCTACTGGGTAATATGATCAATGTGGGAGGGATCAGCTCACTATGAGGGGTTGGGTTGTGTGAGAAAGCAGGCTGAGCCAGCCATGGGAAGCAAGCCAATAAACAGAGTCCCTCTATGGTTTCTGCTTCAGTACTTGCCTCTAGGCTCTTGTCCTGAGCCTCCCTAGATGAGGGATTATTACCTGTGAAATGAAACAAATCTTTTCTTCCTCAGGTTGCTTTGTGTCATGGTTTTATCATAGCAACAACAGTGAGACTTGGACAATCACTAATCAGATAATGCTCATCAAAACTGCAATGAGATCTCTCCTCATATCATGTAGTGAGAATTTCTGATTTCTTTTAAAAATATAGAAATGTTATGGGAATATGTTTTTGTTTGAATCCCAAGTGTGGGATATGGGGCTGCTTCAGACCGTCCACAGTGGCTGGCTGTGATTTGCCTCGGGCTCTAGCAGGGGCATGATTTTGACAGCTGCAGATAGCTTCTACAAGTGTGTGACATTTAGAATTCTGGGGACCCTTGAGAAGGTATATATATGCTGAGGCCCTGAGAGGGATGGCAGTGGCTGCTACTCTCTCCTCCTGCTTCTGCTCCTGCTCCTGATGTTGCTCCTGATGATGCTACTGGGTTCTGGGTGCTGTAGTTGCAGTTTGTCAAGGTTTATCAAGTGGTTGTATGCAAAGGGCCAAGAAGAAAAAAAATGATATCTTGATGACAAAGATCAAATGTGTCCCAGGGAACTCTATGCCCCTAATCAGCAGGAAGTAGTCTAAGGACAACCATGTCCCCTTCCCCTTCTTCCTTCCTTCTCTGCTACCTTGTGCTGGTGGGTTGGAAGGGTGGATTAAGGGTGGAGAATGGAGGAACAGAGTAAGGAACCCCAAAAAGGAACAAACACTATCTACAATATCTACAATATCAAAGTTACTCCTCCTAAAGCCATACCTACACCCAAATAAAAACATAAAAACAACTAAACCTAAAGGACAGAAAGGAAAAAAAAGGCAACAGACAAAAACAAACAAACAAACAGAAAAGTCCAAATTGGGGTTGGGGGTTAGCAAGGCACTTGCTTGTGCGTTGCTGGTGGATCTGTAAACTGCTAGGACTGCAAGGGGAAACAGCATAGAGGGCACTAGAAAGCAGACCAGCCAAGGGACCCCACAACTGCATTTCTCAGCCATTTTCCTTAAGGAAAAAGGAGAGCATGGCAACAACAAAAATTTGGTTATATTTCATCATTTACTCTCTTTAACAAAGTTAGCCTATGATAATACAAGGATTTTGGTTCATGTAGTAGTAGAATTGATTTCTTTGCTGATCTAAATACAGTTTCAGGAAATTGCAGGCTATCCCACACAAAAGGAGAAAGGAAAGGTAGCTTGACTTCAGGAGACATTTCCAAGCAGGCTCTTATCTTCGGCATTTTAAGATTCGGGACTATAAGAATATTTGTTGTAAGCGTCTCTTCTCAATATCACATGATGTTCAAGAGAATTCCTTAACAATTTACTAGATGCCAGAAGCCTTCAAGCTGTAAGAACCAATACTGTGTCCAGACACCACCAAACAGCTCCTACAGACAAAATTACTATCAGTCCAGAGAGGGTGAAGCTATGGGTGGTTAGACGAAATGATAAAATCAAACTGTAAAGGTTAGAAGATCATAGTAACTACAAAAAAAAAAAAAAAAAAAAGAAAGAAAGAAAAAAAGAAAAGAAAAAAAGTTAGATCATATTAACAGCAACAAAAAAAAAAAAAGAAAGAAAGAAAAGAAAAAAGTTAGACCATATTAGCAACAACAACAAAAAAAAAAAGAAAAAAGAAAAGAAAAAAAGTTAGAGCATATGCACCACCTTTTTAACTTTGGACATAAGCTCTGATAAGCAACACAAAGCACGAAATACTTTATTATGCCAGGATAAATCATGGGCCAGTAGGAACAAACAAACAAAATAATAAAACAATTGGCAACAGCATAAAAAAATGGTGCTCACCCATATGTGACAATGCTGGTTAGGGCACGGAGAGAAGGCATGAAAAAGCGCTCTTCAAAATGATGAACACTGTTGCTAGAAAGAACGAACATTCTAAAAATATTACATGCCAGGATTTTTTTTCTTTTTGTGAGTGCTCAAGGAAATAAAACCACAGTTACATTTGCTGTTTTCCTCTTTTAGACTACCATCTGGCCATCCACACTTTCACTAGGAAAAAAAAAAAAATCCTCTAGCCAATGGGACTAAAATAGCTAAGGCACCACCCCATGTGTCATGAATATGCCAGAGAGTCCACAATTTGTTCATTATGCCCCCAGAGGAAGGGACTAATGTCTTTAAAAGACCAAAAATATAATTCACTCAGAGCATGTTATCCAAGATTTCTGTCTGCCTTCAGGGATCTAGGGTCCCAAAGGGGAAAGAAAGGCACAAAATTAATGATTTTATACAGCTGGGCATGGTGGTCCATGCCTGTAATCCCAGCACTCCAGGAGGCAGAGGCAGGTGGATCCTTGTGAGTTGAAGGCCAGCCTGGTCTACAAAGTGAGTCCAGGGCAGTCAAGGCTACACAGAGAAACCGTGTCTCGAAAAACAAAGAAGAAACATTACTTTATACAACAGATGAAGTAATGAATCAAAGTCATTTATTAGACACACACACAGAGACAGGGAGAGAGAGAAAGAGAGAGAGAAAGAGAGAGAGAGAGAGAGAGAGAGAGAGAGAGAGAGAGAGAGAGAGGAAAGAGAGATGGGGAGGAGGGAGCTAACATGGAAAGCAAAAAATAGAGAAAAGGTTTAATTAGTCTCAGAGATTAAGAGGCTATTGGGTTTGGCATGACAAAATTTTGGTACAAGTTCCCATTCCATACACTGATATGAACTCTTAGACAACCAAAGAGAATGTCCTGATGAATTTTCAGGGTTGGTGAGATTTCCCAGTGAGGAAGGGGACTTGCTGCTAAGCTTGAGGACCTGAGTGCAAAGCCAACGGCATATGGGGGGAGAGAACTGAGACATAACATAAGTCATGTCTCCTTATCTCTACTCACATGCTTTTGCAAGTACATACAAACACACACATACACACACACACACACACCCTACATGCACACACATACACATGCATGCACATACACTCACTACATTTTTAAAAAGATGTTTAATTTTTTTTTCAGAGAGACAGAATAGGTGTACAATATTTTCAGATATTAAGAAATTGAGTAAAGTACAAATTTGGAAGTAGTAAAGAAAGTATAATTTATAAAGCCATTGATTTCTCACACCTATATTCCTAACACTTTGAGAGTCTGAGGCAGGAGGATCATCAAGAGTTGAAGGCCAGTCTGGACTCCACCATGAGTTCCTGGCCAGCCTTGGTATCAGACTGTGATCCTATCGAAAAATACAAAAACAAAAACAAAACACCAGGGGCTGGAGATGTGGCTCAGAGGTTAACAGCACCTGCTGTTCTTGCTGTGGACCTAGATTCTGTTCCCAGCATGTGCAGGGCTTCTCATAAATATCTTTAACTCCAGTCCCAGTGAACTTGACGCCCTTTCTAGCCTCCTCAGACATAGGGACACATACGGTACACCTATATGCAAACATTTATACACATACCTTTGACCAAACTCATCGGAGAGCAGAGGACAGCATAACTTTCCAACTGTCCAACCAGAGTACTTGCTGTCTCCTGCTCTGCAGAACTTATTCATCAGACATTGCCTAGTACTTCACTTCCTCCAAGTTTCCATTTACCACCACCTTAACTGAGGAACCTTCTAGCTTTTCAGTACAGAACTGCAACCGCCAAGGTGCCACTTACGTCATTCGCTTCCACTTTTCTCTACTTAATCTGCTACATCCTAGACTCCATCTTTAAAACTGGGGTCAAAATAGCTCCTGCTCCACAAAGGCTGATTTAGCCTTAAGGGAGCTGGGTGCTCAAGTAGGCTCAGATGTACACTGGGCACACAGAGGGTCGCAGAAATCTTTTAATGTTTTCATTGTTTTGTTTCTTGTCTGCTTCCACATGTTACAAAGGCAAACTCATAGGCAGGGGCTGTTCACTCACTGCTTTCTCCTGAAAGCCTGCAACAGGCTTTAAGCAGTCCCCACAGTTGCTGATGCTTGACTTAGCACCACAGCCATATGTGTAGACAGCTGAGATTATAATAAAAAAGGCTAATTATTTTCAGGAAAGGCAAGTTCCCTGGATCATCTGTTATAACTCAATCTACTGCTTGCAAAGCCTGATATTTAGCAGTGTGACTCCTAGCAGTGTCAAGTAGCATTTCTCTCACTGATTTCTTACTGCCTTCGTGGAGACCACAGCTGAAGTGCAACATGGGACAGGAAAAACAAAAGCACACTTACGCTTCACCCCTGCTTTTGATGCAGGGCTGGTACAGGACTTTGACGGCGTTCCAGGCAGAGTCGGAGTCAGCTTCCGGTGTATCTTCCAACAGTGGGAACTTCCTGACACACCTGGAGCTTCTCAGAGGTTCAATCACCAAACTGTCTGAGTTTAAAATCCAGAGCTAAAGTACGGGAAGAAAAACCCACAGAGGAGAACGTTGCTACTTGGTCTATGTTATATATCACCACTACAAAAAGCCACAGAAAGGAACAGAAAAACATAATTGCGTATATGATGTGTGTCAGGTAGGCTTTTTACATTTTTTTTACAATTTTATTTTATGCAGCATTATTTTGGAAGAGCAACCATATAAGTTTTTTTTTTTTTTTTTTAACTTACTAGGAAAAAAGCATCTGCTATATAAATAGCAGTGCTATAAATAATCTGAAATATTTGGAGCTCCCAGATATCAGCGAGAGGTCAAACAATGTAAACAATGACAGGCAAAGCATAGAAAGAGAACACAGACATGAGATGCCCAATAAAAATGCCTATGGGGAGCCAGGCGTGGTGGCGCACGCCTTTAATCCCAGCACTCGGGAGGCAGAGGCAGGCGGATCGCTGTGAGTTCGAGGCCAGCCTGGTCTACAGAGTGAGTCCAGGACAGCCAAGGCTACACAAAGAAACTCTGTCTCAAAAAAAAAAAAAAAAAAAAAAAATGCGGGAAAGGAAGGTGAGCTTATGCGTTTCAGAGATAGAGCAAAGAAATTCTGGGGCAAGGCAAAGCCTGCTGTACAAAGACATGTCTCTACAGAAGGGGTAGCTGCGAGCCATAGCATCCAACTGTCAGCAGCTGTGAAGGAGTGCCCTGGCCTGGTCAACAAGGTGTGTGGGCCACAAGCATGTCCACTAGAAGAGATAAACTCATAAAGCTTTTATGTAAGATGATAGTTATTTGAGTTTAAAATACACATACATATACATATATATATATTCTAATACTGTACTAAGACTTGATGAGCTGGGGTGGGTGGGAAGGGGGGGCTCCTCGTTTCTGAGGAATAGAGGAGGAGGAAAGGGGGAGAGAGAAGGAGGTTGGAACTAGGAGCAGAGGAGGGATGGGACTACAACCAGGATGCAAAGTGAATAAACAAAAAGAAAATAATTTTTCAGAAAAAAAAATAATGTATTGAGTTAGAAAGTCTTCTTCTATAGAAATAGTAAACGCCCATGTAATGATTATTTTCTTGTACCACTGTCTTCAGTGGACATACAGTGGAATTCTGGTAACTAAGGAATAGAATCCAGCCTACATTTATATAACAGGAAACGGTCATCATTGTTACATGAAACTGTTACCGAACAGCTAATCAAGTAACACTCAAATACCTGTGAGAATTCTTAGAAATAGCTGTATACATACATGTTTTATGCACAGACATATCAGACTGTTACTATGATGGGCTCTAGAAACCATGCCACAACTGGGCTCTTGGGGAGTGGATAGGACAGGAGAAATAGCACTTTAGGTTCTTCATATTGTCCGAATATAATTTTAAAATGTATCCTATCAAACTAAGAAAGGTAAAATTTCAATGTAATAAAATTAGATGATTTTTTCAACTAGAAAAAAAAATCTTTCAACACAAGAAAACTAAGGCTAGAAGAAACATGGCTCAGGTGAAAAAGTGCTTGGCAAGCAGGAAAAAAGTCCCAAGTTCGATTTCCAGAGCCTATGTGAAAATCCGGAGCTGGTAGCATGTAGCAGCATGTAGCTGTCATGTCTGTGCTAGTGGGCAGAGGCAGGTGGATCCCTGGGGCTCCCTGGCAACTTCAGTTGAATTAGGCTTTGTGAGAGATTATTAAAAAAAAAAAAAGAAAGGAAGAAAGAAAAAAGTGGTGAGCAACTGAGGAAGACCTATGCATGGACCCCTGGCCTCCAAGCATGTGTGTGCTCACAGATGTGTGCACACACACACAAAAAAAGAAACACTAATTTCAAACTGTGGTGATATTGTCCATTTTCTATTACTCTGTGAGTTTCCTAGAGAGATTTCAGTTCATTCAACCTTGAGCATCTTGTACAGCGCTTTTCAAATAAGAAGCACCCTGTATAAGTTAACTAGTTGAAGAAAAGAGATGCAGAGAAGAGTATGGTCCAGGCTGTTTGGGTTTCCAAATGAATGGGCAAGATTTACTTGTGCAGAGCATCACTCTAAACAGAGCTGGGATGATGCTGGCCTCTGCAGCACACAGAGGGGTACAGAGCCACCAGTGCTGGCCTCTTCTCCAAACTCGCTATGTCTCAAAACCAAGCTGTCAGAGGCAGTCGAAACAGGATAGCAGAATTGTAATGCTAGGAGTAACAAATGCAAGGAGAAGAAAGCAATACAGAGTGAGGTGACATTGCCCACCACAGCCATTGCTAAGAGCAAGCCGTTTGGGGCATGAGCTTCTAAAGGATAAAAAAATGGGTTTTCAAAAAAAAAAAAGGGTTTTCTTTCTGTCTGTATACCCAGAACTTAGGATGCACGGGCACCTAGTCATGTGGTACTAGATGAAGTGAGCTTGACTTATGGATTAACTGATATTAAAAGTTCCACTTATGGTCATCTTCCAGTTTCTAGACTTGAGAGGTAAGAAAATAGAATGATGGAAACTTAAAAAAAAAAAAAAAAAAGAAAAAAAAACAACTGAAACCCTGGGTTACAAGTTCATAAAGAACAAACAAACAAGCAAAAAAAAAAAAAAAAGTAGATGAAAAGATGTCCTTACCAAGATGTACACTTTGCCATCCTGACCTTGAATTGTGAATCTGAAAGTGCTTCTAGCAGAGGAGAGTTCCACCAGGCACTGGGCAATAACACTCTGAACAAACCGAGACCTGTTGGGACAGAAAGCAGTTGTCACGCACCTCTCATGACTCTGACTAATGTTGTTATAAATAAAGAAAAGATCCCAAACATTGGATTTTAGCAGTAAAGACTCAGGAGCCAAATGCTGGGATGAAAACCTGCTAGCTCAGAGAGGCAGAGAAAGCACCCAGTTGACCTTCCTGTTCAACTCATGTCTCTGAGGAAAGGAATCCAAAAAGCTCACTAGCCTAGCTGACAGCCCAGGAGGAAAAGGCCAAAACGCTCAAGGCCAAAGACTTGCTAACTCAAGGTGCAAAAAGCCAAAGGCCAAGGAGCTGAGGAGCTCAAGAGTTAGAGAGCTAAGAGTCAAAGAGCTAAAATCCCAAGAGTAAAGGCCAAGATCTAAAGGTACCAAAGACTCCTTCCACTTCTACACACTGTCTTAAATTCCCTTCAACTCGAAGTCCCTCCTACTCTTTAATCCCTGCCAGCTGATTTCTTACTCTGCCTCTTGACCTAGGGTTAACTTTACTAAATCCTGTGTACAGAAAGCTCTTGGATTAAAGGTGTGTGCTAGGGCTGGCTGAGCCACACCATAATCACCTGTTTACAATAAACAAAGTTCTTGGATTAAAGGTGTGTGTTACGGTTGAACCACACCAAACCAAAGGTTTTAACAGTTCACAGTCTCAGAGTTCACAATGGGATCAACTATCCTGTAACAATCTAACAAGATAAGGCAGGACTTGCAGGCTCCTGCAAGGCACTAACATCACATTCCAGGCTTTTCTGACCACCACCCATCCCTTTAAAAGTATTTCCTAGTGTGCATTTTGGCGTATTAGAATGTATTTGTTCCAGTCTCCTTAAAATTCATCCTGCTATCAATATACTTTCATCTCAAATATAACCATTCCCCTGCGATAGTTAATATTGACCAACAACCTGACAATATGTAGAATCAAATGGGAGACAAACTTCCAGCCATGTCTATGAGGGAGTGTCTATGTTAGAACAATTAAGATGAGAAGACCCATCTTTACTTTGGATGCCATTAGTCCATGTTCCAAGGTCCAGGACTGAAAAAGGAGAGGGCAAACGAGCACCAACATTTATCACCCTCTGCTTCCTGAACTGTGTACAGTGTCACCAGCTGCCTCAAGGTCCCGCCATCATAAGCACTATATTCTTGAACTGTGAGCTAACTTCTTCCTGAGTTCCTTGTACTAATTATTTTGTCATGGCAACAGGACAAGTCACTCATACACATCCTATCTGCTGAATTAAACCCCCCCTCCCAACAATTCAACTTTGAATCATCCTATAGCACATTAAACAGTAAACGATTAAGGCAAGAAATTTCCTTCCAAAGACAGTACCAATGACAATCTTTTCCATTTAACCTGCCTTAAGGGACAGTTCTAAGGTATAGAATCAATGCACATGTAGGATAAAATTCAAGTTTATGTTCAGGATGTTATAACTTCTAAATATCAACAATTAACACACATACTAATTTGCTTTCTGTTTTGATGTGATAAACTCCATGACCAAAAACCAACTTACGTGAGGAAAGGGCTTACTTAGCTTCTGCCTTACAGTCCATCACTGTCCAAGTCAGGGTTACTATTGCTGTGATAAAACATCATGACCAAAGCAACTTAAGGAGGACAGAGCTTATTGGTGGACACTTCCACATCATTGCTCATCATCAAATAAGTCATGGCAGGAACCCAAACAGGGCAGGAACCTGGAGGCAGGAGCTAATGCAAAGGCCACGAATGGGGTGCTGCTTTCTAGCTTACTCAGCCCGATTTCTTTTTTTTTTTTTTCAACTTTAAAAATTTTTTTTATTAATTTATACATATTACACCTCGATTGTTAGCCCTTCCCCTGTTTCCTCCCATTCCTCCCTCCCTCCCACTTCCTCCCTTCTCCCCTTCCCTATGTCTGTGATTTAGGGAGACCTCCTTCCCCTATATATGCTCTTAGAATATCAAGTCTCTTTTTTTTTTTTTTTTATTAATTTATTCTTGTTACATCTCTATGGTTATCCCATCCCTTGTAACCTCCCATTCTCCACTCCCTCCCATTTTCCCCTTATTCCCCTCCCCTATGACTGTTCCTCAGAGGGATTACCTCCCCCTGTATATGCTCATAGGGTATCAAGTCTCTTCTCAGTGACCTGCTGTCCTTCTTCTGAGTGCCACTAGGTATCCCCTGCCAGGGGACATAGTCAAATGTGAGGCACCAGAGTACTTGAGAAAGTCAAATCCCTCTCTCCACTCAAGTGTGGAGACTGTCCTGTCCATGGGCTAGATCAGGGTAGGGGTTTAAATTTGACCGCCAGTATTGTCCTTGGCTAGGGCCTTAGTTTGAGCGGGACCCCATGACCCAAATCTGCCTATCATAATGTTCTATTTGTAGGATTCTAGGACCTACTGGATCCTTCTACATTGCTATTCTCCCATTGTTCTCTCATCTAGAGCTCAGCCCGATTTCTTATAGAACCCAGGACCACCAGCTCAGGTGTGGCACCACCCACACACAATAGGCTAGGCCCTCCCCCATCAATCACTCATTAGGAAAATGCCTTACAGGCTGTCTTCTAGAGGCATTTTCTGATGTTCCTGATGTCTATAGCTTGGGTCCAGGTGACAAAATACTAATGAGCAGTACCATCAGGGGAAGCCATGGTAGGAACTCAAGTCAGGGAGAAATGCTGCTGACTGGCTTGTTCCCCATGGCCTGCTCAGCCGGCTCCCTTATGACATCTGTGACCAGCTGCTCAGGGGTGGTACCATCCACTGTGAGCTGGGCCCTCCCCACCAATCACCAGTCAAGAAAATGTTCTACAGACATGCCTCCAGGCTAATCTCAACTGAAGCTCCCCTTCCCTATGTGTGAAGTTGGCAAAAACCAACCAGCACAATACACTATAGAAAATTTTTGTTTGTGAACAAATAGAGTAAAAGAAAACGCTGACATATTCAAAGGCTAAGTACTGTTTGTTTGTTTGTTTTTTAAAGCAGGCATCCCATGAAACTGATCTCCATTTCCAGTTTTAAACGAGTCAATATTAAAACCAGAACTAATATTGAAAAGCCTAAGGCTGGCTAGGTTAGATGATTCTGGATATTCAGAACACAGAGTCAGAAAAAACAAAACAAAGCAAAACTGTTGCAATTATATTTATATGCACACATTTGTCTATAGCCACCATATAAGCAAGAAGATGGTCTTGAAATTGTGTATGTGTGTGGTTTGCGTCATCTGACAGCCACTCACAGGGCCTTTAAAAAGGAAATTCCTTTTCCAAACAGAGTGAGGAAGAGCTAAATGAGTAATTGTGCCTGTCCTTTACCACATTGCAAATTATACAATAATTTGTACCTTGGTATGGTAGGAAAACTTCCCCCGGATGGCTGGATAATTACCTCTGTCATGTAAAATTTAGTCGTTTCTATAAACAAAAAAGAAAAAAAAAATTAAACCTTCCCAATACACTGATATCATGTACATGATGGCCCTAAATTATGAACTTCCAAACATATATGGTGAACTATTCAATTTATAGATAAAGCTGGATTGCAGTAAACATTTTCCAGTGTACTGAGTTGAAAGAAAAGGTACTTCATCTTTGTCAAAGAAAGCTCCAATGCTTCAGGTTGCCTGGACTCTGTTCAGAATCTATACCATGAAGACCTTACACATGGGAAGTCAAGACCCCACAGCCTTAGCCCCAAATTAAGACCTTTGCTTCCTTAATTCTATGGACTAGCTACAAATCAAAGAGTCACTAAGGGTGGAGGCTTGTTAGTTAGGGAACCCCAAAACAAAATCCAGAGCTGTAATGGTGACAGCTGGAATCCCACTGACTACATTTATGCATAGTCCTCACCAAATCTGATGTTATTTTTGTTTATTTAGCAGACTAGACATTTGATAAATATTAATATAAACACAACCATCTCAGATTGCTTAACTATCTATTTAAAGATTTACTCTCATTAGTAAGGAAGGAAATGCAGATACACACATACACATACACACACACACACACACACACACACACACACACACACACGCACATACATATATATTAGCATCGAACAAAATACTTTTAGATTGTAAGTATATCATGGTGTGTGCTTGTTGGAAAAGGACAGGTTTACTGATACATGGCTACCAGAATTGAAAATGATAGATTGCTGAGAAGTCTCCTAGCAACATTCTTAAAATGATACGTATAGTTTAACATTGTAACCAAATATTGACCACTTTATCTTAAAGAAAACTTGTAAAATATGTACCAAACTACAAAGATGGTCATACTAGTATAAACATACTGAATACAAGTTAAAAATATCTGAAAGCTGAAGAAAGTTGTTATTTAGGCAATAGAATTTCCTTCGTATTTTAAATTTTAAGCAGGCCAAATTAAAACCACAAGTAATTTAAAATGGAGTTTTCTTAAAGATAGCATTGTCCACTTATAATGATATCAGAAAGCAAACTTTTTTAACATTTGACTGACTTATGTAAGACACAGAAAAGTTAAAAATATAATCAATTAAAACCATGCAATGATTATTATATGTTGTTACGTATCTAGAAACCTGGCCATGTGTTTTCTTCTACTTCCGTCAATTTCACCTTACTATTTGAAGTCTTACTGTCACATGGAGACCTGGATCATTTAATGCCACATACTGACCCTTTAGGTCTCAGCTGTCGGTCGTCATTGACCCCGGAGCCCCTCAGCCAGTTTCATGCAATGAGTACTCATTAGCTGTCATCCCCATCCAGCCACCCGCTCTATCAATCTTTCTTGAGCTTTCTGGGGTCACTTTCTTCTTTCTGGGTACAGGTGGAATTTCTCTTAATAGGCAACAGCTCTCGACGTATCACCCTGCTCCGCTTGCTTCTTTGTTGAGGGGGCATTCAGTCGCCATAAGGCCCTGGGGTTAACAGTTAGTTCTTTGTACACATTGACAATGCCATCCCCTCTCTTCAAATTTCCATTACTGCTGCTTCTTTGAAGGGGATCTGTCATTTTTTTTTCCCCCTTGGTTGCTTTTAAGATTTTTTTCTTTGCCTTTCACTCTGTGGCATTACTTTGATGCACGTAGATACAGATTTCTTTTTATTTACTTTACTTGGGCCTCACCTCATTGGAATTCGCTGTGCCTCTTGAATCTGCAGACTGTTCATCATTTCTTAGAACTCTCAGCAACTCTTTGTTCGAACACAGCTTGTGCTGCATCCTTTTCCTCTTTTCACAAAGAAGTGTAATTAAACACACACTGGATCGCCTCATTCCACATCTTGCTCTATACTCTGCACATTACGTCTCTGCTTCTGTGTGCAGGGTTAAGACTCTCCTCATCTTTCTTCTGTTTATAATTCTTGATTCAACTTATATCCAGTCCTCTCTTACCAACAACACCCTGAACTGCTAGTCTCAATTATAGAGCAGTACAGCCCTAAAGACTCTATCACGGAGCTTTCCCAAACACACTGTTACATTCATTTTGTGTCCAGCCACCTTCAGTTCTATCTTTTACACCAAGCATGTTTTTACCATTTATATACGAGGATACAATTCCAATAAGAAGCCTGCTTCCACTGCCAGCTCTTTGTTAAAGTTGTGATGAATAAGAAATGTCCCCACGGGCTCATGTTGAAGGCCAGAGGCCCAGCTGGTGGCAGTATGCTGAGAAGTTATAGAGTTTGGGAGGTGGGCCCTAGCTAGAGCAAACAGGTTCGTAGGGTAGACCTGGGGGTGCGGTCTGTATCCTAGCTCCCACACCCCACTATTGCCTATGAGCTGAGCAGCCTCTACCACACAGACCCTCTATGATAATGTCTTGTCTCTCTGCAGGTCCACTCTCAACAGAGACAAGGACTTTGTTTGTGTCCAGCCACCTTCAGATCTACCCTTTACACTGCTGAATACGCCAACTATGTTTTACAGTTTATATACGAGGTTCAGACAAGATGTCTGACACCAGGAGGCAAAATAAATTCTGCTTCTTTAAGTTCTTCTTCGGTATTTTGGTGACAGCTTCGGAAAAACCATGATTGGGGTGGGGAGGGAGGGGGTCCTGGCTAACATATGTGTGTAATTGGCTTTGGTTATAGAACAAGCATTGTGCTTGAAAACTTATGTGTAAGAATTTGTTTTAGAATGAAAGATTGGCTTCCAGAGGTGAAAGACGGCTGACTTTGACAGCATCTAGTGGCATGTCTAGTCCCAAATAGACAACACTAAGTCAAGTGACTAAAAGTTCCCACGGTGGCCAGGACCGATGTCCAGTATTCATTTCACCTCGACCTCCCATCACCTTGCTGGGAGGAGACACCCTTTAGAATCTCAGCTTCTTGTGCAGACAAAGTGTTCTCCGTTCTGTGTAGTCTTTGCATCTCTGTCTGAACTTTCCAAAGCAATCGGGGCAACTGTTGTTCTTTGCTGACTTTGCTTTGGCGCTATTTCCCTCATATATGTCTCATTTCCCTTTATTCCTTCCTGTGTGTTATTCTAGACACTGTCCTAGCATCTTGCACTTCAGCCTGAAGAACTCAGGCTATTGGGATTTCCTGTGGAGCAGGTCTAGTTATAACACTTTATCTGTGTATGTTTATCTAGAAACATTTCTACAGTCTCTTCAATCTGGGAGAATAACTTTTGGTGGCGGCAATACTCTTGGGTGTCGACTCTTCCTGGCAGAACTTTGTGTGTCTTACTTTGATGTCACTTGAAGGTCACCATTTTTCTGAGACGTTCTCCTTGGTTGTGTTAGGAAGTCCCTGTGTGTGTTTGGTTTTCCTCTGCTCTTTTAGCCTTTCTCTCTCACTGCCTCTCAGCAGCTTTACACCATCTGGGGTTCACTTAAGTTCTTCTCATAAAAACTTCTTGTCTTCAAACCAAATTTCACCCAGATTTCAATCAGCACTTTCAAATCTGTTTTACAACATCTTTTTCTCCATGCATTCTGAGGCTCCGTTTATGTATGTGTTGAAACACTTGATACTGTCCCCTAAGTCTGAGTTTCTATTGATTTGTTTTACTTATTTTTTCCACTGTGTCATTTGAATTGGCTATTTTTTTCTTAATCAATCTAAAATTTCAGTACTTTTCTTTTAATCTTCTATCTTCTTAAATCTGTGGCTTGGATCGTCTAGGAGTTTGACTTTTCAAATCCTATAGTTTTCAATTCTGAATTTATGTAATTGCTCTTCCTGTAGAATATGATATTTACAATTATTCAAAGAGTTTTCTTTTAAATCTCTATTATTTAGTATAGTTATTTCAACAGCTTAGCTTCCTAGTCTATATACTTATTCAGCACCTGTAAGTCCTTATTTTTCTTCACTCTTTTCTGCTTTGAAGATCCACGCAATACAGTGCATTAACTATGGACTTTTGTTTTCATCTTGGCTTATCCATATGGTGGCAAATTAACTGGCTTAAACTTAGGTCCACTGTATGTCTACAGTGCAGTCACTAACTCTGCTCAGTTCTTTAAAAGTAAGTTTTACATTTATTTTCACGTGTGTGTGTGCCGCGCACACACACACACACACACACACACACACACACACACACACACACACAAGTAAGAACAGCACATGTATGTGAAGGTCAGAGAACAATACATGGGTTTTCATTCTCTCATACCACCGTGTGTATTCAGGAGATTGAACCCAGGCTGTCAGGCTTGGGTTGCCCACTGAACCATCCTGCTAGCCGCCTTCTGCTCAGTTTTACAATGTCCATTCCACGTTCCTGAAGAGTATCCACTGCACTTGCTTATGCTAACTCCCTACAACTATATGGGGGAAGGTTCTGCTCAAATATTGAGAGCTAGGAATGTATTTTACAAAATTTGCCTTCTGTGACATGCAAGTCTCCCAAGAAGGAAAAGAACAAGTAGTCCCACCCAGCTACGTTGCCTATGAACCACACCAGCATGGCGCGATAGCCCTAAAGGCGCAGAACCTTGGCGGTAACTAACAGCTCTCCCATTGGACTTAAGACCCACTCAACGAAGAGGAAAGCCACTGTCTGGTACTGGAAACCAGGACAGCTACCCAGGGCTCATGAAGCCATGGGTATTGGAGGAGAACCTACAACCATCACATATTACGCTAGCATAATCCATAATCCATTCTAAATACTTGTCTTTATGCCTACAGATAAGTGTCGTTCTGACACACCATCAAGGAAACATCTCTCTGAAAGCCGTAAGTTTTTCAAAAATATTATATAAAAGGGCTGTTTTCACACTCAGGGAAGGAGTTGAAGAGGGAGTATATCCTCCTATCTAGTCTCTTTAGTGTATGTTTTCTTCTCTGTCCATTCCAGAAAAGAAACTACTAGTAAGAGCACAATGATTAAAACAAACATACTGAAACCACGATCTGCCTTCCCTTGAGTACATAGCTTAACTCAAATTAAATCTTCTAATTAATCATATTAAAAGTGATGATTCATCACCCACAAAAACACACAGCATGTTGTTGCTCTCTAGACATTTTAAAATGTATCCTTAAACACCATTTTAATTACCAAAGTTTTCACTGTTATATTTTACCGTAGCGTAACAGTGAGTTTACAGAAAGCATAATACCACTGAGAAAACCACTGAGACACAAAGGCATGGTTCAGTTAGGGCAATCCATGCAAGTTCAACAACCTGTTTAAATTGTGTTAAGGTGGAATAAAAGAACCAACTCCATAACGTTGTCCTCTGACCTCCACATTCTCTTATGCATATGCACACACAAGTAGTATTTTTTAAATAAAAAGAACAACAAAAATAACAAAACAAAAAACTAAGAGGGAGGCTGGAAAGATGGCTCAGTGGTTAAGAGGACCCCAGTTCAATTCCCAGCACCCATATCATGACCCACAACCATCCTTAAGTCCAGTTCAAGGGAACCAGATGGCTTCCTTTGGCTTCTGCAGGCACTGGGCACTCATGTGGTGCACATGCATGAATGTAGGCAAAACACTCATGCACATAAAATAAAGTCTTTATGAAAAATAAAATAAAAATAAAAATAAAGAATAAGGAACGAAGTATACAACCCAGAATGCATTTCCTCTTATTTCAGTAAGCCCCCTCCCACTTCCAATGCCAAAATAGGGCCCAGAGACAGACAGCAGCCAATAAAAGAACTTCTCCATCTCTGGACACTAATTATTTTGACTGGAGGATTGTATTAAGAAAAAGGCTCCAGCCAGGTGGTGGTGGCACATGCCTTTAATTGCAGGACTTGGAAGGCAGTGGCAGGTGGATCTCTGTGAGTTCAAGGCTAGCTTGGTCTGCAGAGTGAGTTCCAGGACAGGCAGGGCTACCCAGAGAAAAAAGGAAAGAAAAGGACTCCAACTGTCCTTAAGTTGGACCTAAGTATAAACTCTATACACTACAAAGAGGCCATGAACACTGAAGACAACCCACAGCTCCTCAATGCTAACTAGCATTTGTAAAGGTCAGAATGAACAAACTTATTGACATAGAGGGTGGAACATAGATGGCTTCTACTCTTTAAACCATCCATTATATCAAATAAATTAATTACCCACATTTCCTACATGCTGACTATAAAATCTGTTAGGCTTTTAAGTAAGAGGACAGTCATTTCAGCCTTGTGTTATGCAATCCCTACCTGATGACACAGTCTCTCCCAATATTACCTTGCAACGCTTACAAATGACTTTGGTATTTGCTTTTGGTTCCTGTAGAAGAGAAAAAATGTCATTTAAATGTCATTCAACTTTTCTTAAAAGGAATATATAATTTTAACATAGTCCCCAGGGTATACATTGAACTTTACATTCTACTCTGCCCTTGAGTAAACACTGGGAATACATTTAGCGTGTATGCATAATTCACATGCACGGAGATCATTTCTCTCCTATCCAAAGACAGAATAAAACACAGATTGACTTTTTAACAAACCTAGCCACTTCTTGATAACCAAACGTTGCCAAATACTTCTAAAGAACAGGCAGACAAAGGGTGACAAAGAACAGGGGGACAAAGGCAATGGTTGATGGCTTACCCTAACGCAGAGCGCACAGAATACAGAAGGATTACCACTTTAACTCATACACTGACTTTGAGTCCAGTGTAATTTATGTAAAAGCAACCTACAAATCATAGCGACCCATAACTCAGAAGTTAAAAATACCTAACTTGTTCGTGTGATTCTATTTTTTTTTAAATCATTTAAGATATGCACTGTAGCTGGAGAGATGGGTAGTGAAACAAATTCCTGAAACATTCTTGAACTTCAAAAGTCCAAAGTCAATGGGACATTTGCTTAAATTCTGGCATTCATCTGATCATTAAAGAATGTACTTTTTTGAGACCCGCAGTAGTTCCTCATTAAATCTACATAATATACATACATTTGTATGTATGTACTTCATGGACATACATTTCACAATGTAGTAGATGTCCTTAAAACGTGAGCAAAGCATGCTGGGCATGGTGCTATATATCTAGAACTCCAAAATTTAATTTAAAATAAAGTAAAATCTAATTTTAAAATAGGAGGAGGGGTACTGGTTGTTCTTCTGAAGGACCACAATCTGGTTCCCAGCACACACGCGGCAGTGTACAATCTGTAACTCTAATCCCAGGAAATCCAGTGTTCACTTCTGGCCTCCATGGATACAAATTCAGTGGTCTTCTACCTCAGTGAACTCTCTAGAAGTTCAGTGTTATGGCACATACAGAGATATCCCTTCAAAGGTAAAGGATGAGTAATTGCACCTGGGCCCTCCCTCCCACTACCAAGAGAGAAACACAGTGCTGAGTGGGTCTGTTTGGATTCTGGAGACAGCACATTCTTGACTTATCCAAGTCATGTACCAAAAGACTCAAACGCTGCTAGCTTTGAGTGGGACCTAAAACAGGAGAAGGATTTTCCAACAACTCCAGGCCACTATGCCGGCTGTCCTACCATTTGGTGATCCAGCAGATGCAATGGTGTCAGTGGCAGATAGGGATGCTGTTTGGAGCCTTTGGAAGGCCCCTATAGGTGATTCACAGAAGAGACCTTTGGGACTTTGGGGAAAGGTTCTACCATCATCTACAGACAACCATTCTCCCTTTGAGAGGCAGCTCTTGGCCTGCCACTGGGCCTTAGTGGAAACAGAACTTCTGACAATGTGCCAACATGTTACCATGTGACCTGATCGCCAAGTCACAAGGTAGGACGTGCACAGCAGCGATCCATTATCAAATGGGTATGGTGTATACATGATTGGGCCCAAGCAGGTTCTGCAGGCACAAGGAAGTTACATAAAGAAGTTAAAAAATAAAGACATGTTTTGTGGTTGGAAAGATGTCTTAGTGATGCAGAGCACTGGTTTCTACTCCAGAGGACCTGGGTTCAATCCTCAGTACCCACATGATAGTTCACAAACATCTGTAACGCCAGTCCCTGGAAATCTGACACCTTCCTCTAGCCTTTCCCAGGCCCTGCACACACTGGCTGAACAGACATACATGCAGGCAAAACACCCATACACATCAAATAAAAAAGATAGTAATAAAAAAAGCCACATGTCTTACATCAGTTGAAGGTTAGTGGAAAGCAACTGTAGAGCTCCTAATGAGGTCTTCAGGACTCACTCCTTCACCCTGCTTTGAATCCACTATTAGTAGAAGCCCACAAATGTCCAGTGGCTGCCCTCCACGGGGACTCTCGAAATGAGTGTCTTCATACTTCAATAACTCAAAAAACCTATATATTTTTCTCTAGCTTCGGGACTTACATAACTTCTCTGATCTTTCTCTACATGTCTCAGCTGAGGAGACTACCCTATATGATCTCTTCAGGCCTGCTCACACCAGCTCGGACACTAACCAGGGACAGTCCCGGTGGTGCCACGTCCAGCAGTTAGCCACTGTAATTCCAGCACCGCACAGACAGCAGTGCAGAGCCTTACCATGGTGGATAACTGGACAAAGTCATTCCCATCCGAAGCAATAGATCCCCACCCCTACTCTCGAGCCCAGGGAAGTGCCAAGCTGCTCTTTGTCCAGGAAGGAACAAGCTTATGAAGACCCCCAGGTTCAGGGTAACAGTGAAAATACGCATCCAGCCTCAAATTGGAATTAAAGCTGGGTTTTTGTTTGTTTATTTGTTTGTTTTTAAGGATGCCATTTTGTATAAGTTGAATTTAAATGAAGGGTTTTACTGGAACACCAAAGCTACAAAGGATTTTATTTTACTGAAACCAGAAAATGGAGTTTTTAAGGTGTGTGTGCGTGCCTATGTATGTGTGTATTTTGGGGGGTTGGCTGGGGCTGAAGGGTTTCAGGTCTCTTATATCCCTTATACATTTCATCTATGATTGTTCTCCAAGATCATGCCACCGTCACTCTTTTAAATTTTTATTTATTTATTTCAATGTGCATACAGTTCCCCACAGAGGCCAGAAGAGGCTGCTGAATTCCCTGGAGGAGTTATAGACAGTTGTAAATGGCCTGGCTTGGGTGCTAGGAACTAAACTTGGGTCACCCTCAAAAAACACTCTAAACTGCTGAGTTATTTCTCTGGACACTATTTTATCTCTCAAGAAAATATGAAAAGTATCTGTTTTTGTTTGTTTTTTTAAAATGAGATTGTAACCTTATAAGAAATGAACAAAGAACATTTATCAATACAAAGCAAATCATCTCAACCAAATACATAGATTTTGATTCAAATAAACCTATGAAAAATACTTTGAAGACAATTAATAAAACTTGTATATAGCATGATTTTATTAGGTGTGATAATGGTAGCTGTGGCTTGTTTGTTTGTTTGTTTGTTTGTTTTTAATCCCTATTTTTAGACCTACGCATAGTGTAAAACACATAGGGATAAAAGGCATCAGATGAAGCAAGCACAGCAATTAAGATGATCAGTGCATTATGTAGATATTATGGATTTCCAAAAGAAGTTCCTTAAACCCATAAATTATTAACTCAGTGCCCCCAAAAATAAAAGCCAAAGTTGGTCTTGGCCATACTTCTCAGCAGTAATCACTCTAAATTCAATTTTTTTAAAAAAGATAATGCAGTGTAACTGTACTGTCTAAGTCTTTGTTTTTATAAGCTGAGGTGGTATTATGTCCCTCAGACTGGCCTTGAACTCTGGAACTCAGACATCCTCCCATCATGGTCTCTCTCCTATGTAGCTAGGACCATAGGCATAAGAACTCCCATGCCTGGCTTATGTTCCCTAAAATTTGAATCATATTGTGACTTTTATGGAAGATTGAGGTCCATCTTTAGTATCTTATTATAAGATGTAAAATATTCAATATGTTGGGATGCCCAGAAAACAATATCCGAGATGACAAGTGAATCACAACGCTGTCCTCAGCAGAGGCCCTTTGAAAATAGAAAGCACATGCTGCTGCATTAATGAGGCACAAATGCAATACTATAAATATAAGATGGCGTGGGGGAGTGAAAGCGTGTGAGGCCCTATGTTTGTGCTGTTGTCAAACTCCGGTCTTCTTAATTGAAATACTCCAGCACGTTAATTATGTTTAAAGAGAAGCTCCTCTTTGCAAGGCATTTTTTTCCTCTAGCTAAGCTTTAAAAAATAAATAAATAAATAAATAAAACAAGTCCGGTAATGAAACCGCCTAACACTGTGGGAACTCTGCGGAGCAGACCTCAAGGAAAGACATTGTTGGGGGCTAATTAAATCGATATATCTGAGAGACGGCAGTGCTGCTCAGAGAGCTAGATTAGTATCCCGTCCGTGATTTTATTTTCTTTCGTGTTGTTTCAATTTCTAAGGCCCCTTGATATTGTCACACACATACACACGCAGAATGTTTCCCAAGAGATACCATTAGAATCCCGTGTCACTATGTGACATTTCCAAGCCCGGCTAGATGGCCAGACCGGGTGATATGAGGAATAGCTTTTCAATAGCACAGAACAGCCCTGTTCCCACCGGAGCCTGGAGAGCAGTGTTTAAGCAGTGGCTCCAAATTTATGTTACTATTTTGGTCACAGGCACACTCTTTCAACTGCTACAATATGCAATTAAAGTGAAACTTCCATCCAGACCAACTTGAAAACAGTCTTGTCAACAGCAGCAGCTTGTCACGACAGCGGCTTCCCACAGTCCCTTAATAGCAAAACCTGTAATGTCTAAATACAGGTCTCTTCCTTTAATATACAAAGTACAGGACTATCATTTACTAGGACAAGAGAGTCTTAAAAGGGCCTGATATAAGGGACAACTGTACAGCGGCACAGTTTTTGGCACAGTTTCCCCACTGTTTTTCCAATCACACCTTCAAATGCTTTGTAAGTTAGTCGGCTTCATTATTAAATGTGAAAAATATATGACACCAAGTATCTAAATTCTGATGAAAATATGAATTTAATTTTCACAATGACACTCATCTATATTAACTTCTTATATTCATCCATTAAAAATACAGAAGGCTTAAATACCTTACAGTGAGTCAGACAAAAGAACTTCTTTCTATGGCAAGATGAGATGCTAAGTACCTGTAAGTGACGGCAATCTGTGTACCTGTCACCTCCCCCTCATCTTCCTCACAATGTTCTTTAAGTTAGCTTGTGGCCTCTAGCTGCCTGGCCACCACATGCTTCAGTTTTTATTACAAAAACTAACCAAGTTCTAGCTGAAATTTATAGTACAGTGTTTCCGTCCCTGCCAGTAATGGCCACTACTGAAATAAAGGCTGCACAGCAATGATTTTCTTGATGTTTTAAATTACGTCTCTATTGACTGGCCATCTGGGGGAGAACTCCTTACAAGGACCATGCTAACACCTGTTGATTTCCTCATAAAGAGGAGTAAACTGCTTATTTGAGGGATGAGAGGAAGCTGCCTTCGCCTTAAAAACAGGCCACATAAGGAGAGTATGTGACACTTTGCTGCTGAGCACCAGTGCAGGGGTCCTATAGCAGCTGAGCCCCGCTCACTGGCTCCTTTTTCTTTTTTTATGATGGCATTTGCTTTTCCAACACCAGTGAAAGTCTAGACCTTGGGCAAGCACAATAAGATATCCAGGCTTAATTTCAAGGTGGATATCCTGGGCTAACACTGCTGCACTTTTATTCCCCCCCACACACCTTGGTTTTTCTTTTTTTTTCTTTGTATATATTTTTTATTAATTTACTCAGAGTACATCTCAATTGTTATCCCATCACTTATATCCTCCTGTTCCTCCCTTCCTCCCTCCCTCCCTCCCTCCCACTTTCACCCTATTCCCCTCCCCTAGGTCTATGAACGAGGAGGCCAGCCTAGTCTACAAAGTGAGTCCAGGACAGCCAAGGCTACCCAGAGAAACCCTATCTCGAAAAACAAAGAAAAAACAAAAACAAAAACAAACAAACAAAAAAAATCATCTCACACTGCTGCACTTTTACTAAGACTTTTGAGATTAAAATGCACCGATTACAGAACGTTGCCCGAAAGCAGGGCATTTGGTGTGTGAAATGGCAGCACTCCCAAAAACATGCATGAAAACTGGACCCTACTGGCCACTTGGGTTTAAGGCTCGTCTTCTATCCAAAGGGCATAGAAGCAGTTAAAAATAATGAATTTGGGCTTTTAGAACAACCTCCTCAACAAACCCTGAATTAAAAGCAGGGAAATTGCTATCTAAATTAACCTCTAAGATGGCATGTATTTTGAAAATATATTTATTTTGAACCAATTTAAGAATTCTGTAAAACTTACCTGCTCCAAATCACGTCTCAAATTGACTAGGAAGAAAGAGTCCCCAATAAAACAGTCGTTTTCTCGTGGATGAAGAGGCTTATTAGCAAAGGGGTCAGGATGACAACACCATTCTCCAACCAGAGTGCCCCAGTTCTCACTCGGCAGTGGGAGCACCCTGAGGAGCTTCCTAGTGGAAAGAAGAAAATAGGATTTTTTCCCCATTGTACAAAAGGCAATGTTTTCTTAATTAGATCAGCATGAAAGATGAAAGAAGCTCATTAGCCACATGCTTGCAGTGTCAATTTACCCCCAATTATGAAAGTAATATATGCTCAGTATGGACAATGTTTTACAAAACACAAATAGGCACAAGAAGGCAGAAGTCTCCCTTCATTCTATCCATGATTCAGTTACTCTACCATGGCAGACCTTTCATCCATGGACACTGTGCATACCCATGCGAGGCCTGTGCCCTAAGAAGACACACACAGACACTGCATGCATGCATGAGAGGCCTGTGCCCCAAGAACAAACACACACACACACACACACACAC
>OU015755.1:33513601-33545696 GCA_907169655.1 Acomys percivali | reverse complement strand
CAGTAGGCCTGTGCCCTGAGAAGACACACACTGCCACTGCATGCATGTAGTAGGCCTGTGCCCTGAGAAGACACACACTGCCACTGCATGCATGCAGTAGGCCTGTGTCCTGAGAAGACACTGACCTTCGTTTTCACTTTCTTCACTTCAGTCCTGAGTCCCATGACTCTACAATAGGACATGGGTATGTCAAGACGTTCTAGTTCATTCCCTCACTGTGAGATCTTAAGTTGAGTTCTTTTATAATCAATAACCCTGGGATGAATATTCCTGTTGAAAGACTTGCATATAAATCTGATTATTCCTTGGGGGAAAACATCTTGCAAGTAAGAGATCATGAGGCACCAATACTCATTAGGTGAGCTTCTTTCCACATAGCGTTAAGCCCTTCTTAATTAAACACTGTCTTTTTTCCATCTTCACCCGAGTAGCAAGTTAAAAGCATATCTAATGCTGCTTTACTTAGCAACTCTTCAATTACTAGTGAGATAAAGATTGATTTTTACATTTATGGATCACTTGGTTTCTCCTAGTCATAGTGATCAATAACTACATCTTAAGATACTAGCAATATACTCTTATTAATTTATAAAAATATATTCCATAATAAGAATATACCCTTTTACTATCAATTGTTATAAATATTTTAAGAATTTTCTTTTTAAATTTGGTTTATTGATATTAAATAAGTTAATACTTTCATCTGTGATTTCTTTCACTTCTCTAATCAACCCTTTACTTTTGAATAATTTCAGGGGAACTCTATTTTTCCTGCCACCCCCCCTTTTTTTCTTTTTCTTTGGTTTTTCAAGACAGGGTTTCTCTGTGTAGCCTTGGCTGTCCTGGAACTCTCTCTCTAGATCAGGCCAACTTCGAACTCACAAAGATCCAGTGGCCTCTGCCTCTCTGAGTGCTGGGATTACAGGCATGAGCCACCACCATCCAGCCTTTTTTTTTTTTAAATAATTTTTTATTTACAAAAACATTACAGAGCTCATATACAATCTACGGATAGCTCTCATATGTGCTTTCCCCAATTTCTCCTATAACACCCTGGGTTTGTAGTCCACTTGTCAACACTGCAGGCTTTGTCTGGATTTCACCAGTTTTTTCACCAAAGTCCTTTGGGGTTTTGTTTGTTTGGTTGGTTGTTGTTTTTCTGTTTTGTTTCTTTAGTTCCAGGGTACAATAACACATGGCATCTAGTCAGCATGTGATCCAGGTCTTCCCTGGTCTGTGATAGTTTCTCAGTAGCCACACCTCTTACTCAGAGCTTCTGGGATGTTGTCTCCTTTAGCCCAGGCCACAGGCTGGGGACAGCATTCCAGAGAAGAAGGACCTTCCTCACTACACCATGTCACAGCACTCTACACCAGCATGGCTGACTCCTGGTAATGTTAACCTTGATATTTTGCTTAAGGTCACATCTACTGCTTCTCTCACTAGTAAAATACAAATAAATTAATGTGTACTTAGAAGGTCAGTTAAAATATTTAAGATATGATTATATCATTTCCATTAACCCAGATTTTATAGTCTTTCTGAATGATTCCCTCCTCTCCATGTTAGCTATTTTTCTTAAATTCTCCCAGTCACCTGTGAGCATCATAAAAGGGCAATGACAGATTGGAAGAGGGAAGCCATTTAACTTATAACTCAATATGACAGAGCTAGGAATTGGAATGCTGACTCAGATGGGACAACACCGGCATCCTATTGGTGGCTGACCCTAGGAGGGTACTGACGGGTCACTCTTTCAACATACATTTCTGAAACCTTGCTATGAGCTGGGCAAAATATGGTGGCCTGATATTGGCATCCAAATACACGTATACAGTCTCTACCTTTTGAAGATGCTCCAGTAGGAAACACAGACTACACACACACACGGTAAGCCAAGGTCTGCGTAGGAAAGCTTATAAGAGAGCAATGACGCTCTGACTTCCTGGTGGAGGGATGAGGGTACAGATCCCAAAGAAGAGGCGATGAAAGCATCAGTGCACTTCTCAACCATTCATTGCCGCGTAAACACAAAATCTACATTTTATTTTTAAGGGATTCCGAGTACTCCCAAACTGGTCCATGAATACATATAGACAAAGAGTGCTAAGGGCGTACTCGGCTTATCAACCTCAGAGAACAGGTAACGTCTGAGCTGGCCTTAGCAGGATAATAAAACAAGAGTTCCTCAGGCAGTGAAAGGAATTTAGGGCACTGGGGGGAAAAACACACAACATAAAAGCAGGCACTGCGTCTCTTTAGCTTTGCTCTGTATTCCTACTGTCTGACGTTATTTCTTACGTTATTTCTTGAAGTAGTAAATTTCAGTAAGTCTGATTTGTGAGGTTCCTGGCTGGATCTGCCTCGTATTGAGGTGTGAGGATTAACAAACCTTGTCCCTGAGTATCTGACCTTTGGAATCACCAGCTAGCTTTGTTACCTTGGAAACCAGGTAAGATCCTACATATCACATGCATTGCTAGGCAACCCTGCTTATGGTAGAAATGATCCATGATTGGTAAATTGCATCTTACCAGGAAGATCTGTGAGTGAGCTGCACACATCTGGTAAGGACACATGCTTTGAGCCTCCCTGAATGCCGTCGCCTTAGTAAAACCCTAAAAGCCACAACCAGTGAATTGTGATGAGACTCCGTCAGCCAAAGCACCTGCTGCACCTGCCTGACGTGGGCCTAGTGCTCTGTACCTGGAACTACATCCCACGGGGAGACAAGGTCCTCCCCCAAGGAGAATATGAACCATCACTTCAACGGACTGCAGCAGAGCCCACACAAGAGAGGGATTCTTGATGCTGCCTGAACAGGAACAGGAACAGGAACAGCAACAAATGTGTCCTATGGCAAACTTGTGCGTGTGTGTGTGCATGTGCAGAAGCACTTCATTAGACCCCTGAAAGTACTGCACACACCTTACACTCAAGATACTTTGTGAGGTAAAAGCAAGAACACTCCTGTCACGATGGAGGAAAACGAGACTTTCGGAGTGTGAAATAATCTTCACAAGTCCACAAAACAGGGGGAGGGGGGGAAGACTGAAGCAAGGGTCTTTCTAAAACCACTCCTTCCTTGGAGTCTATTTACCTTCCTGGCAACACAGGGCAGTGGTGGCAACGGCTGAGCAGGCGCATGACCATTCGTTCTGCGGGGAGCTACAGGCATGGAGAGGGCAGAACTTGATCCTATAGATGGGTAGGAGTGTCACAGTGTTTTAAAGAGAGAAGCGAGAGCACGAGTCTGGCAGACACAGGTCCATGCATCTTCTCCATTAAGATCCTGCCTCCTGACACTGTGCCTGCAGGGCCAGTACAGAACCCTAACCCAATGCAAAAAGACAGGATGTCAAAGGACCACGCATGATCAAAGAAATGAAAGTGCGCAAAGGCCTGGGAGAGTCGATGCACATTAACACAAAATTGGAGATTTCAAAGTTAACTTGACCCCACATCACAGCGAACACGGGCTGTAACGTGTCCTTTACCCGTGTACAGAAGGCATCACAGGAAGACGTGTGTAATCTACAACTCATTGCAAAAATAAAAGGGTTTTTACAGCAGAAAAAAATTTTTTTCTGATGTTTTTGGGGGAGGGGGGGAAATGAAACCTTCCAGAACAAAAGATGCATTTGAATCACAGCTCTACTGAAAATATATCTGCTGGGAAAAAAAAAAAAAAAGACTTAAAAGTATATTTTGATATCATCCACTTCCCAAGAGAATGTTCAAAATAAAATACACACCTTTATTTTATTTTATTTTATTCAAGATAGCTTAGCTAAAAATCTGCTGGAAAGAAAGGAAGGGAAGCAGTAACAGGTTTTCCTCTAGACCTAAGATTCTGTGAAAAACAACACATGTTTACAATAAATTAAAGTTTGCTCCTTATTTTTTCTTGCAGTTGAAGCATAAACTTTTGGAAAATAATGACATGTAACATACACCTTTAACAAAAGTAATTGATGAAGTTTTGACCCTTTAAGCATCCGTGGAAGAAAATATATCATCCCTTAGCGTTGGAGTCAGTTTCTCCTTAATGACAATAATAACAAGACCATTGGGCTTTTTACAGACCGGATTATAACCAATTGAATATTAAAGACCTCAAGAAAAATATCAAATAAGCAAAGCTCAAAACATGGAAACCATAATTTAAGTAAGTGTTAAGTAACACTGTCCATCTGGCAGGCCACTAGCTTTATCTTCTAATATTTGTCTGTGTATACCATGATTATTCTGTAATGTATGACTGTATTCCTGAGTTTATGCAATGTTATCAATAGTCCAGTTTACAAAACATTTTAGTTATGGGGAGGGGGGCAGGATGACAGGGACTGAACATGCTTCGTACATGCTAACCATGTGGTCCATGATGTACCTAAGGCATGACTCTATTTTTTTTTTTAAATATACTTGTCCCTGTTATAAACAAGTGATTATATTCACAAGACTATTTTCAGTTACAATTAGAGCTGATCCACCAAGTGGCTCCCATGAACACTCAGTCGCTGTGACATCTGTTTCCACAAAGCCCATCCTGCTATTCTGGAGTTTCAGTGTCCCCCATGAGCTTGGGGCTGACACCCAAGCATTGTCACTGTGGGTGACAGGAGGGTCTGGTCCATGGACCTCAGGACAATGCCACAGTCAGTCTGAAAACTAAGGTGTGGGTGGAAAATCTGTTTGGCCACTGATGTCATTCTAGTCTGACATGAATCTATTTCTAGAAGGCATAACAAAATCTAAACACAGTAACTTCCGGCTGTGTATTAGACTATTTACAAAAGAGGAAAATCTATCAGTTGTTTCCTGACGGGACAGACTATTTGGTCTCAACAAGAAAGAACACAGTCAAAAATTGCACACATTTAGACAAATTTTATGGGAAAACTTAGACTAAACGAATTATAAATTGGAGAATTATCTTGTAAAGAAGCTGGGAGCCGTTCATTTTTAGCCAAATTAAACTGGCTAAGAACATGTGGCCCTGAATTAAGAGAAAGGCTACCATAATTCGCACAGCTCAGGTGCTCTGGTGCTGAGAATAAAAAGCCATTAATGAGTCTTTCTGACTCAAGGTCTTCAAACATTACTTCTGTACTTTCCTTGACAAGAATCTTTCTCATTCAAAAGGAAAGAATAGAACACACTTTTGCCTTGAACTAGATGGGTGCTCAAGAGTCTCAGAAGCCCAAAGCACAAGCTCTTGAATTTCACTGGTTAGAGGAGTTGCATGCTAATGGAACTCTTACAAAGCATCTTTCTTTCTTTCGTTCTTTCTTTCTTTCTGTTTGTTTTGGGTTTTTTTTTTTTTTTTTTTTTTTTTTTTAAGACAGGATTTTTCTATGTAGCTTTGGCTGTTCTGGACTCACTTTGTAGACCATGCGGGCCTCGAACTCACAGTGATCTGCCTGCCTCTGCCTCCCAAGTGCTAGGATTAAAGATGTGTGCTACCACGGCCAGCATTCTTACAGGGTCTCTTTAACCCAACTTCTTCATTTTACAGATAAGGGAAATAATGCCTCCAAAGCAAAAGAAATGTGCTCCCAGGAGAAGGCTTATGCTTGAGAGATGGCTCAAAGGTTAAGAGCATACCACTCTCACAGAGGACCTGACTTCAGCTCCCAGCACCCACGCCTCACAATGACCTGTAACTCCAGCTCCAGGGGGCTCCGACAGCCTCATCTGGACTCTAGAGGCAACTGCACTCACACCTGCATGCACCCACACATAGACACACGCATGCACATTACAAAAGCAATAAAATCAAATTTTAAAAGAAAGCAGTCAATAGTCCTGGACACCTTCCTGAGAATGCTAGTCACAATTCGTTGATGTTGATGAGAACACACATAAGCTCACCCTAAAAACCTCCGCATCAAAGCGGTCCTTATCACCCACACAGGAGTGGCCACCGGAGAGGGAAGGGTAGAGGTCTAGGATTGGTTTCAACAGTCAAGCATGACATCCATAAGCAGAGACCATGGAAGCCCATCCAGAGTCATGGGGCATGCTGTCTAAGATGGAGACAAATGCATCCCTTGAGCCAGTCCATGTGTGTGTTGCTTAAGGCATACTCACAGGTTGGATACACAGGCGTGCTGAGAAAGGGTAGGGAGAAGGCCAGCGTTCATCTTCTCCTTCTGACTTCTACCGACTACGGGACCCACCGTCCCCAACCCAAAAGAGACATTAAACTAAACGACTTGCTAGTTTACTAATTAAAACAATCTAGTTTACCAATAAAAAGCTCTCTGGAAATGGGAGGAAGAATCAATAAGACCAATTAAAAGGCTTGCTGAGCACTTACTCTGCTATACACATTACATCGCTAAGCTCTCTTGATACGTTTGGAAAACATGAACTATTACTAGAAAGTATTGCTAGGAGCAGCTAAGGCAGCACAAACAGGGTCCTCTGCGTTCTCAGTGAGGAAGCAGAAGTTCACACTCTTGTTCCCTTCTCCAGAAGGGAGAGGAATGCCAAGCCTCGCTAGGGACAAGGGACAACAGACAATGGACAAGGGACAAGGAACAAGGGAGAGCTGTCTTTCACTATCAGCCCCACGCCCTTCCAGTTCCCCGGTTTAGAACCACAGACAGGTCTGACACAACGCTGACAACTCCAGCCCTGGAGAGACACAGAGTGAGGCCCTGCCATCGGCAACCTTTCCAACAAAGCCCAAACACCAGGCAATAATGAGACAGCAGTTCCCTTCTGTAACGAGCACCGGCAATGCTGTTTTTGACATGACCTCAGGATCACTGCGTGGGGCATGGCATGAGATGTTCCAGAAACTTCATCTGAGAATTAAACCGAAGCCAGGAACAGAATGGAAGAATGACAAAATGCACAGAGACCTCTTCGCCCTTTTGGAAGGGGGTCTGACACCAAGTGCAAATGCAGAGCGACTTCCTCTCTGTAGATATAAGACCCCTTCATTCCTTACTCATGCCAACCACTCAAAAGAAACTCTGTGTGTAACCTCCCCCAAGCCTTGAGGGTGCATTTATGCCTGCTCATCTACCTGAAACCCTGCCAAGATCAGGGGGCAAGCAAGAAAGGCTGGTGGGAAGCCAAAATAAACACACCAAGCTTTACTCCATCCAACCCGGCAACATTTTACTAAGAACACACTTTTTCTCTAGGCACTGTGCCTGCTGCTGGGGACACTGGCAAGAACAGCTATTACTGCAATAGCTGCTAACACATGGTGAATGCTTACCCAGTACCAGGCACTGCTAGAAACATCTGAATCATCAGATCCTCTCAACAGTGCTATGAAGCAAGCCCTATTGTTAGCTACACTTTCTCAATAAGGACACTGTGGAAGAGAATAGTTAAATAGCTTATCCAAGACCATGGAGCTAGTGGATGGCAGATGGAAACTCAGTCTTGCCACTGCTGGCTACTGCTCTACACTGACCAATCAAGGAGCAGGAAGAAAGGGCATGGAAGTCAATGTGGCTGTCCCCAGGACTCAAGCTCAAGCCCACAGTGTGTGAAGACAGGCAAGGGATCCTCAGAAGAGTGCCCAATGCAACCCAGGAGGGAGACAAGGCTATCGGAAGAGAATGCTGTGTCAGCTGAGTTAGCAGGTGAGGGGTGGCTAACCAGGAAGTAACAGAGGGTGGAGCTGTATTCAGGAAAGGGAGTAGCATTCAGGAAAGGGAGTAGCATTCAGGAAAGGGAGTAGCGTTCGTGATAGGGATATCCTGTAAGGATAGGATTCAGAAAAGCTGGCAAGGCTATGGAACACACACTCATGACCTGGCCCCTGTCATACCGCTGAGCTTGGCAAGGAGTGAGGATGCTAAAGGCAGGGCTGAAATGGGACGGAGCACAGGGGAATTGCCGTGGTGTGCAAAGGATTGCAGCACCCCATCCACAATGAACAACTGTGCTTTAGAACACCCATTCATCTGCGCAGGGCGAAGCTACAAGAAGGCTGAGCAGGTAGCAGGCTGCTGACGAAGCATCTTTAGGTGAGGAGACAGTAGACAGAGGAAAGCGACTTTGGCTCTGAAGGCAATGAATGGCCACAACGCCTGATGACTATGTACAGGGAGCAGGAAGAAACCGAGCAGGCAGAGGTTTAGCATTATAGAGCCAAGGACATTGAAAGAGGAGCCAGCTTCAGAGCGGAGCCATCATTTGCTTGTCCCAGGCACCTAACTTAGAAAATCCAAAGAACCCTGAATTCTTCCTTTAAATACTGCTAACAGTCATAATGTTTTTATCCGTCTTCCACATGAGTCACTAGAAGCTGATAATTTGGAGGAAGCTGATAATTTGGTCCAAGAAACCAGAATGCTGACTTGAGGAAGAGAAAAGATAAAACAAAACACACACACACACACACACACACACACACACACACACACAAAAAAAAAAAAAACCCAGAAAACAAAAAGAAGCCAACTTGGGAATGCTAAGGAAACAGCAAAGCTCTCTTCCTTTCTCCATAGAGTAATTACAGCGCAGCAACCAGAGCAGGCTACAGGATTAACCTAATCACGGAGAAAAGGTTAATTCGTGCTCTGTATGCCCCATCTTAATAGGCAAGGGGACTAGGAAATGGGTTTTAGAAAGACCTTCATTGAACTAGCTCAGATAAAAAGTCCTGCAGCACAGCTTCTGCCGGTTGAAAGCTGTTTTACTGTGGAAACTCTCGCACACCACGAGAACAAAAGGAACACATTGAGAGACGGATGTCATGGCTCTCTGCTCAGCAATCGGCCCAGGCTTGTCCACCAAGGCCAGCTTCCTCCCTCAGACCACACGCTCGTTCCACTCCATCATCACGGTGAGAGGCCCGGTTCACTTTGTTCAAAGCGACACTAAGCTGGCCCGTATTTTAAGGCCCTCCACTGTTCCCTTGGAAGTTACTCCCAGAAACCATCTCCAGGCGCAGTTTAAGCAGCGCCGGACGCATTCCTTCCTTACCTGTCCTTTACCGTGACTTCACCGCAGGACTGGCAATAAAACGTGAAACATTCTTGGGCTTCCAAGTTTTGATTAAATACTGAAATCGGTTCTAAAGGAAATCAACAAAAACAGCAAGTCTCAGAGGTTTGGAACAAACATATTATGATCGTATTTAAAGGATTTGCTAGCACAATAAATTACAACCAATGCACAGTGTTTATGATTTACTCAGAAGTATAGGCCTAATTAGCACTATCCAATGACTCAACCAGAAGCAAACACTGTGAAGTGTTTCCAAAAACAACAGACTTTGCTTAGTGCTCCTGAGCCAGGCGTTGCCCCAGATTACCATGTAGCGTACTAGTGAGTTCCTTCTCTCATTCTATAAATACAACAAATTCTACATTAACAATGAGTGGAGATGGATTGCTAGTACTTAAGTTCAAATCTCGCAATTTCGCTTTTTTATGATTAAGTTTTATGTCCACCCCTGCACATTAAACAGTAGGAGCAAGCAAAATGGATGGGCAGACTGGTCTCCGTGGAGCAGGTCCAAGGAACGCAAAGCTCCTAAGAGTTTCCACACTCAAGAGCAACATCCAGTGTCTAAAGAAGCGGTGGGAGATGGGTGTGAGAGGAGGGGGAGACACAGAGAGCTGCAGGGAAAATGTGGACTCCCCATCCAGGTGACCTGGATAGCTGCTCCCCTCATTTCTGATGTTTCATCTGTGAATAAAGGAAATTTTTTTTTTTTAAAAAAAACACTGCATTATTTTTTTAAAACCTAATTGAGCTGGGCTCTGTGGCACACGCCTGTAATCTTGGCACTCAGGGAAGCAGAGGCAGGCAGATCATTGTGAGCTCAAGACCAACCTGGTCAACAACAGCCAATGCTACACAAAGAAACCCTATGTCAAAAAACAAAAAGAGGTCATAGTTGTTAGAAGCAAACGAAAGAATCTGCTTGCTATTAGTTTGTATGTACTTTAAGATGCCTTTTCAGATGCCAGAAAGTTTAAGACCTGGCAATTAAAAAAAAAATCTGCAGTTTAATCTCTAAGTGTCTCTACAAATCCCTACTGCACGAAGGTTAAATAAACAGTATTATTCTCTAATGCGGAGCGTCTATAAAGAGAACCTAGGTGAGCCCCCCAACACAGGCTTCAGAACTACTCATTTTTCAGTGCGACACTGCCCTCTGCTGGCCACTCGGTCAAGTGTGGAGGCGCCATTGCTGCTGGGGAAGACCAGGTTGCTTCAGGTTAAGGTCACCTCCGTTAACCTCAAAACTGTGTGCCAGGGTGACGTGTATCAGGATTGCTCCTAAAAGCACGGTCTTACCGTTGAAAAGGCAATTCCTGAAAACCCTGAGGCACAGCTGAATGCCAAAATTTTCAAAAGTCGCCTCCTACAATGCTAAGATATCAGTGCGCACTAGTATTCCCCTACCTGGTCACCATTCATGAGACAAACAAACACTTACTTCCCCTGCCTGCTATGCAGAAAGCAGGAAAGCAATTAAAGATGGGGGAATCTGCTTTAGCCAGCCTTTCACGCACCACAGACCAAGCTTTGCAAGCTCCCTCTTTAAGTATTTGAACAAAATGTTTCAAAAAAACACAAAGAAATAGGCCAACAAACACAACACTGCACAAGCAAGCTCACCGCAGTGGATTTATTTCGTCTACAGATAGTACTAAATGGTGCTCATGAACTGAAAATGTTAAAAATAATAATAATAATAATAATAATTCAGTTACAGACTATGAGTAGGCAACAAACCTAAACACTATGCCTCCGGGTGTCTGTATTCCTCCGTCCTCACCATCGGAGGATAGAGAACATGGTGGCTCTTATGCCTGCCTTCTGCCAGGAAGTTCCTGCTGTTGTTACTGTGCAAACAGGGAAGGTGAGAGCAACAGAGCCCTCCATCCCAGAAAAGCTATACTGTTGGGGAGGCGATGTGCCTATTTTCCCATCCCGGTGGCCTTGTCCAGCTTTTCAGGATTCCATGTCCTCCCAGGTGTTGCAGCAGACGCCACTCCAGCACGACACGGCATCTCTTCTCCCTCACCCCTGCTCCTCAAGCATGGTTCTGCACACTTTGGCCAATCGCTAGCTCAAAGTATTAGTGAAGTTACTCTCAGGCAAAAGAATGGGTGATGTTGCCCCCCCCTTCTCTCGTCTTTCAAGGGCCAAGGGATGGCTTTTACATCCATTACAGGCTTTTTGGTTTTGGGGGTTTTGGGGGGGGCAATCTAGTTGATCCCACCTCAGGACTCCACAGAGATCTGACACAGGGCTCAAACCTGAGGATTCAGTAAATGAAACAAGTAAAGTCTTTCTCTGATACGAAGCATCAGCACGATTTCTTCCAATGCTGTCTCACAGCATTCCCTCCTCGTCTATATGACCACACTCATTCCACCATAAGACATGCAATGAGCCACAATTAAAGAAAAACAAAAAAAAAAAAGAACATCAAGAGAGGTTTACTCCCTAGCTGCATCGACACGCATTTTGAGTTTGTATACAATCACAAACACTGCAATTATAACCATCCAACAACACTCGCAACCTCTGGTCCTCTGCTGGTACTGCTCCATCTAGAATGATCTCTGCATAGATGGGATAATTTCCTCTGCTCAGTTCCCTGGTCAAATTGTCACACCCTCAGGGTGGCCTTCGGTCACTCCCCACGGCATCGGCATCTCTCTGCTTTCGGTGCCCGCAGCATGCTGCTGTATGCAACTTAATTATCTGGTCCGCAACTGCTGCTCCCACACATTAGGAATATGCACCCCACAATCAAAGATGCCTTTGTGGCTTGTTGGCGGCGTCTGTGTTCCCAGCACCCACACCAATACGGCTCACACCTAATATGAGCTAACCTGTCCACTGAACGAATATGTATCTATGCAATGTATCTAAATCAACCAGGGTTTGATTTTATCTCTGTATCTGTGAGCCAGACGTTTATTATTAAAGAAATGAACTGGGCACTTTGGGGAAAATCTCTGTACCTTCTTCTCAAATTTGCCACGAGATCTAAAAATGCTTTAAAAGTAAAGCATATTCTTAAACATTTACTTAAGAGAAAGGCGTAAAAGGTTCAGGAAAAGTAATCTATTTCCCGGCACACAGCTGGTAACTGGCAGAGCTGACGGCAACCATGGAATTTCTCCACCTCCTATCCCTTCCAGGCCATTTAACTGCCAATCTTTTCACCTGGGAAAAGTTCAACTTAACAAATGTCAACACTCTTCAGCGGTGCGGCTCCTACTCACGTTGCCTGGGTTCAGCCTGGGCCTGCAGGCGCATGTGCAAACCATCTCCACTGATATACTGCAGCCCGCCGCACGAGGAAGGCACAAGCCTGACCCCTGCTGGAAGCTGGATCTCGGTGCAGCCGTCAGGCGTTCTCGTCAAAAGTGAGGTGGGCGTTATGGAAACGTCTAGCTGCATCCCTCCTTCCTCTGGCTCACTGATAACGCAAAATAAAAGCCAAGTTAGTGACTTTCTTTCCGATGAAAGACATGGCATGAAAGATCAAACGCTTAACCCAGCACAGAGACCTGCAATCCCTGTCTCAGGAAAACAGAAGCCGACCCTGGGCTCGGTTAGATCAGGCAGCGTTGTATCCTGTCACCATGTGGAAATCCTGGGCCGCGTTTGTTACTCTTGCTTCTGAGACAAGACATTAAAGTCAGGGAATCAAAGTATTGTTAACCGATAATCAGGATTTGCAGGACGAGGCACAGATGTTAGCACTCTTTCGGTAAAAACTGAGAACAAATATGCCCTGAATTCTCTGCCAGCCCGGGATCCACAGTGAGGCCCTGTCTCAAGCAACAACAAGCCCCAAACAGCAGGAAAAGCCAATTCTTAGCGCTCACAGGCTGTGCCAAAGGAAGCCACAATATAGCTTGGTGTCCACCTTGCTACCTCAGTAATTCTGAAGCACAGCTGGCACTTAGAAATACCCCACCCGCAAAACACCACTGGGCACCTGAGCCCCCATCGCCGCTGCTTCGGCCACTACTCTTGCCAGTTCTAAAAACGTCAATCACTTACAGAGCGCACAGTCACTGTCTGCATTGCACATAACACTCAACACAAAGCGGGGCCGTTGTGTCAACGGTCCTAGCGCTGTGCTGTGCTGCGCTGTTTAGGAGATCGTAGCAAGGTAGAAAAGCTACTCACATTCAATACACATGTTAAGTTTTCCTGTACTGATTTTCATCTGAGGATGCTGAACTTGCAGATCTCGAGACCGGCTGTTTCATAACCCGTGTGGCCTCCATAAGATGATGTGTAGGAAGGCAGCTCTGGGGTTGCTGCCTCTTCCTGCATCACTCTCATCCTAGTGGCTCCATCTTTATGGACCTCTCAGGGGCCCTGCCTCCTAACATCACCTTCCCGAGGGGTTAGAACTTACACCCGGTAGATTTCAAGAGGACAAGCCACTCAGGCTACAAGACGGTTACAACATGTGGAGGGGACAAGAGGTAACAGGAAAAGACCCAGCAGAAGCCTGGTTGCATACAAGACTGACCCGGAAGATAAACATCATGAGGTTAAGGAAAGCCAGGATTTGTACTGTGCAAGAATACAGTCACATGGAAACAAAGAGAGAAAACTATAAAGTACCATATGGCAGTAGACTAGTACTTGGAGATACTGCTATGAAAGCATGGTTTATGACGCACATAGATACAGCGATTTGGATGTGAATGAATGTACATGCACAGCAATATGTCACCTGTGTACCACATTTCTGAAAGAAATGACATTCCAACAGAAACGAGCATCAAATCTTAGTCTATAATGACAGTCTTTGATTTAAAAAGAAGTCCTGGGGATTTAATTTAGTGGCATGTGCAAGGCTCTAGGTTAGATTTCTAGTTTGTACTGTGCACGTGCACACAAACACACACAAACTATACATACATTTGTACATACATGCCTTGTGAGACAAGGTCTCATGTATTCCAGTCCAGCTTCAATTTCACTATGTAACAGAGGATACAGAACTCCTGATCCTCTTGTGTCCAAATCCCAAGTGTTGAGATTACAGGCATGCACTGCCCCATTCAACCAGTAAATATTTCTTTAATTGATTATAAAAAGCAAAACAATAAGGTTCCTTGGGGAAAACTACATGATTAGAAAGGGGGGAAAATGAGATAAGCATATACCATACTACCAAAGTAAAGAAGAAAAGAAAGGAAGTCAGACTATCCTCTGTTGACTTGATAGCCTATGACCATATAGTGGGGGAGGAGGTCCCCCTCTGTCACAGATCCAGGGGAGGGGAATAGGGTGAAAGCGGGAGGGAGGGAGGAACAGGAGGATACAAGTGACGGGATAACAACTGAGTTGTAATCTGAATAAATTAATTAAATAAAAATATTTTTTAAAAAGAATTCCCTCTGTTGAAACTCTAATGTTGGTGTCATCAGGCACTCTTACTATCATTATTAAGGGGTCACACCATCCTTAAAGCTGTCCAAGGACTCCACAGCTTAATGAGAAGCAGCTGTAAGGCCCTCGCTCTCAGTCAGCCTGGGAACGTGACCCAGGCAAGCTTGGGAAAATGACCCAGAAAGAATTGAAGGCCAGCCCAGCTTCAGTTTCTGAGATCAAGGTGGCCAACGGAGATAAACAATTTCAACTAAGGTAAACAATTACCATCTGGAAATTCTCTGGAAACTCCCCAACACCCCTCTCTGCAATAGCCAATAACATTTAGACAAGCACCCTTAGCGACCACCAGAGCCAATCCTAACATAGGGCACGCAGCCTCTCCTAACCTTTGCGGTTTTAGCCTTTAAGAATAGTCTGTAACAGTGACTCGGGGTGCCTCCCTCCTGAGTGAGTGCTGAGGCCCCCTGACGCGCGTCAGCAATAAACCTTGTGCTTTTGCATCAACACTGTGGTCCTCGAGTGGTCTCTCGCGACCACCCCCTACTACCTAAGTGGACTCTAGGGTCCAACACAGCCAGCAACTTTACAATGTCCCATAAGACTCAATGAGATTCAGCTTCTTAAACCCGTGGATGCTAAAGTAACAGGAAATCTACAAATATTACAGGCAATGTGTCATCACGATGAAAATACTTATGCTACAGAAATCCTCAAAGGCCACAAATCAAGACCTTTTGTTTATTTTTACTAGAGATCCAGGATATTAAACACTTGGCCATGAAGTAATCACTGCATTAGTCAGCTTACTGTCACTTTAACAAAATACCTGAGAAAAGCAACTTAAAAAGAAAGTTTCACGCTATCTCCAGCTTCAGTCATTTGATAGTTGTTCTAATAAGGCTGTTGCTTTGGGCCTAAGAAAAGCTTAATAATCATGTGAAGAGCGTATGGCAGAACTGCTCCTCCCTGGTGGTCAGGAAGCAATGAGAGAGCTACAGAGTAAGAGGCACTTTCCACAGGGACCCACCCCTCACAGCTGCCATCTCTCCGAGCAGCCCATTGAGCTATGAATCTGTCAGTGGGCTACTGCACCAGTGAGCTTAGGACCATGCAAATCTCCTCACCTCAGAACACTGATACAGTGCGAGTCTAGGACGGCAAAGGCTACACAGAGAAACTCTGTCTCAAAAAATAAAATAAAAAAAAATTTTTTTTAAAGAAAAGAAAAGAAAGAAAGGAGACAATGAGAATGAGAAATGAGGTCTTAAGGAAGCAGAGAGGTGAAAAAGAAAAATAGTTAATAGACTACATTTGCCACAAAGCAGAAGAGAGCAACTGGGGATGGTGGTAAAGCAAAGAAACAACAAAAACAAAGTATGTACAAATGCCATACCAAACCCAGCACTTTGTATAACTAGCTTTGAAATGCTAATGTGTGTGTGTGTGTGTGTGTGTGTGTGTGTGTGTGTGTGTATACACATACACTCCAGGTGGTAGTGCCTCACGTATTTAATTTCAGCACTCAGAGGCAAAGGCAGTTGAATCTCTGAGTTCAAGGCCAGCCTGGTCGACAAATCAAGTTATAGGCCAGCCAGGACTACACAGAGAAACCCTGACTCGAAACAAAAACTAATTAATAAGATGAGGAACCAAACTCAACCATTATCAATAAATAAAAGTACTAAAAAGTCTAGTGAATACACAGAGAGTGTCAAATTTTATTTGACAAGAACATTCATTTGTCCGCTCCTTGGGGGGAAACCACTTACGAAGGCACAGGCTGAAAGTACAAGGGCAGAGCGGGGAACTGATTTCTGATACAGATGCTGAGCTAGCTAATGAGAACAATTAAAGGCCATAAAACAAGTGGGCATTGTTAATGCCCGGCTGCGGCTCTGAAGAGGTCCAGGGTGGGGTCTCTGGGGCTGGATGCAGATGCCCTTCCAGTTCGCTTCATCTCTTGAGCGGCCAGAGCTGATGGCTGAGGCAACTGATCAGGACTGAAAGAGAAAGAGGAAAGGGAGCCCAGGGTTTCTTCTCGAGGGACTGGCTGGCCTGTGGCTGGCCCGAGAAGGAGAGCTTAAACTGACCACAAATTTCCTATGGCTGAGGCTGTAAAAGCAGCTTCTGGCTAGAGACTGCACAGGGGGTCATAAAAGGAGGCTCTTTGATCTGTAGATAGGCCTCCTTGTGGAGATCTCCAATAAGTTCGTGTAAACATAGGCTTATTAGTCATAGAAGGCTGATGGCCCTGAGTCTGCTAACTTACTTGCAAATCTACAGAGAAATAAGAAATGAGAGAGAGAGAGAGAGAGAGAGAGAGAGAGAGAGAGAGAGAGAATAAACCACTCCCACACATACATTCAAGAGAAAAGGTGGATGAAGTCAGGTATCTTAAGTTCAACTGAAGTTAAGCTTCCCAATTTCCAGCACCATTTATTCTATATGGCCATACTTATACTCCTGAGAAAAGGGAATTACTTCATAGTCAAAAGAGTACAATTAAAAAACAGATGAATTCTAAAATATAACAGGTTACATGTTTTAAAGCTAAACATTTCTTATCTATGTATCCATTACATAAGTTTCTAGTGAGTTCAGAATGACAAAGGTTGACAGGGTCTAAGGTTAATAGGGTCTGAAACCTACAAGAGTATACAACTTATCAGTTAGGACGGACCTGACTATACATTATCCAGCTATCTCTTAGTTCATTATGGTGGAATACCAGGATTCGTGGTGCCATCCGGAGTAGGGGCTTATCTGAAGCCACAAATCTGCTACAAGGCTATCCTTAGTGAGGCATCTGGAGGTCCACAAAGGTATTTATTGCAGCCAAACTAACTTTAACTTTTAAAACTATTTTAATTAAATCAGGAATTCCATAATCAGGGATTCATTCATCTGAATAACGAACAGTACATCTTCAACAAAATCCTGTAGGAAGTTTGCTCAATCAGAGCTGGTCAGTGGCCAGAAAACAACAGTTCACACCAATGCCACATGTATTTACTTTTGGTTTTTCAAGACAGGGTTTCTCTGTGTAATCTTGGCTGTCATGGACTCACTTTGTAGACCAGGCTGGCCTTAGACTACCAGTGATCCACCAGCCTCTGCCTCCCTGGGTGCTGGGATTAAAGGTATGTACCACCATGCCTGGCTCTAATGTCAGATTTTAGAGAGATGCAGCAAAGCACAACTGACAGTGTAGTCAGAGGTTGGAAGCAATTCTGGGGTACATCATGATACTGACCTTGCAAATACCAGATCATCTCTCATGCCTACTGTACTTCCCCAAATCAATGGCTCCTAACAGCATGTTAGAGGCTGGAAGCAGTTTGGGGGTGTGTGTCGTGGTACAAGACCTTGCAAACACCAGATCACCTCCTAGACAGGCCACATGCCTACTGAGCTCCCTTGACAGAGTGGCTCTTGGCAGGACATCTATATGTAATAAAATGAGTTTTGACTCCCACGTCACTGTAAACACACAACTAATCCAATATGCGAGAGACAGAACAAGAGAAAAGTGGTGACACTCCCAGAGAACAAACACAGAAAAGCTGAGCGTAGCGTCAGTTATGCAATGGTCCCAGATACATGGGAGGCTGAGGCAAGCAGATGGGCCCTTAAGGCCAGGAGTTCAAAAAACAGCCTGGCTAGCACAGCAAGACCCATCTGTAAATACAGACTTAGATAAAAGAACCCCTCAGCGGGGAGGAGTATTCACAAAGTTGAGGTAGGCAAAGTTTTTTTGGCTTTTTTTAAATGTTTTATTTTTATTTTCTTCTCATTTTTATTAATTAATTAATTAATTTACTTTACATCCTGGTTATAGGCCCCTCCCTCCTCTCCTCCCAGGGCCACCCTCCCTCCCCCACCCCCTACTTACTCCTTGGAAAAGGGGAGCCTCCCCCCTACCCACCCTCATCAAGTTACATCAGGACTGAGTTCATCTTCTTCCTCTGTGGCCTGGCAAGGCAATCCCATCAGGGGGAAGTGATCAAAAAGCGGGTAACAGAGTCCATGTCAGAGACAGCCCCACCCCTACCGTTACTCCCCTCCCCTCCCCTTACTAGTGGACCCACATAAACCCTGAGCTGCTGGCGTTTCAGACTCCACAGGCCCCTCAGGGCCCCTGGTTAGTTGGCTTTGTTGGTCTTCTTGTGGAGCTCTTGTCATCTCTCTCTCTCTTTTTTTTTTTTTAACCTTCCCCCCACTTTTCCACTAGACTCCTTATGCTTTGCCCAATGTTTGGCCGTGAGTCTCAGCAAACCTGGATAGCTCAATTGGTAGGGGAAGATTTAAGAGACTAGAAAAGGCTGCTCAAAACAAACTGATAAACTGGATTTTTGTTAAGTTTAAATTTTCTGCTCATCAAAAGACAGAACATACTAAACCAAAGAGCCAAAATGCCCTGGGGTGAGAACAATACAGATCTGAACCACCTTGAGTTTCCAGGTTAGGAACGTTCAACAAGAAATGTCTATGCAAATACTACAAGAGAAGTCCAAAATCCAAAAACACTTCAGGCCCACCCAGACCTTTCCCGAAAAGGCATACTCAACCTGCATTAGGAAAATGAAAACGTCTGCCACCTATGCCGGAAGACACCTGTATACCCACACGGCCTTATAGTGCAAAGCAGTTTCAGTTTAACAACAAGACTAACCTGTTTTATTAGCTAGGAACCATAAGATACCTTATAAAAGAGCATGCTTGGATTATTAAAAAAAAAAAGTAGATGAAAAAGTTCTCAAAACTGTAAACCACCAAGGAAGTTAAAACCACCATGACATGCCTCCTTGTTCTCATTAGAATGGCTCAAAAGAAAGAGACTGACCACATTTGAAAACTGTTTGACAGTTTCTCACAAAGCCATGCACACATCTATCCTATATTCCAGTAATTTCACCCTTAGCTACTAACCAAGGGTGTATATGTCATAAAAAGACATTAAACGAGGCTGGGGGTGTGGCTTGGTGTTAAATGCACTTGCCTAGCTCCAATCACACAACACACACACACACACACACACACACACACACACACACACAAATCTTATAAAGCAAAGCTAATACAGCTGACTCATAATAAAACACTTTCTGGAAATAAGCAAAACATCCAGCAAAAGAAGAATAACTAAGTGGTTTGTGGAATACTCAGACAAAGGAAAATTACTCAGTAAGAAGGGAATTATACTATAAGCAACAACACAGATGGGGCATGGATCTCAAAGCCATGTTGAAGGTTCCCAGTGTTTTGAAGGCAGAGGCAGGCAGATCTCTGTGAGTTCAAAGTCAGCCTGGTTTACACAGTAATTTATACCAGCCACGAATACATTGGTAGACCCTGCCTAAAAAACAAAACAACAAAAACACGTTGGGGAAAGGAGACAGAAATGACAACCAATGAATGCATGATGGGTATGTCATTTTTAACTACATCTGGAATTAATTAACCCGAAATGGAGGGCACACCTGTGAGGAATTTTGCGTAATAAGAAGTAGGAAGATTCACTTTGAGAGGATGGGACATTACCAGACTGACAGAAGTCACGTAGCCTGGGGCCCATGGCACAGTGGTGGAAGTCATGTAGCCCCCACAGGCACCAGCCAATGCCAGTTGGGAGTCATGTAACAGTACACTCTTGGTCCCCAGAAAAGACATGCCTTTATCCAGATCTTTTGAGCAGGGAAAAGTCACCTCACATGTAGATCATGGTTTCTGTGAGAAGCCTAGATTAAGACTTGGAAGAAGAAAGCTCTTTGCCTGGTTGCCCTGGCTCCCTCATTCCTTCACTGGCATTAGAGCCTTCTTTGGGATTCCAAAGTCTACTGGAGACCAGTTGAGACATCCAGCCTCGTACGTGGACTGAGCAACTCCTGGATACTTGCCATCACCAGTCACAGACAGCTATTGTTGGGTTAGCTGGACTGCAGGCTGTAAATCATTCTAATAAATCCCCTTTCTATACAGAGAGATTCGTTCAATAATTTCTGTTACTCTAGAGAACGCTGACTCAAATACACGGCCACACAGTTCAAGAAATAGTGAAACTGTGTAGATTGGTTGAATGAGACCAGACTATGGTTGTTACCAGGGTAATGGAGAACTGAGCGGTTAGAGTTCAACTGTCAAAAAGATTATTAAGGACAAAGGAGCAGCCTAGCAAAGTAGGTTTCTCAACTTGCTCACAGAGTTTGTTCTGTATGGTGGATAAAGGGTTGTATTTGGTAATGTTTGTACTTTTAATTGCAGAACAAGGTAGACAGAAATTGCAGATATTGCCGGGCGTGGTGGCGCACACCTTTAATCCCAGCACTTGGGAGGCAGAGGCAGGCGGATCGCTGTGAGTTCGAAGCCAGCCTGGTCTACAAAGTGAGTCCAGGACAGCCAAGGCTACACAGAGAAACCCTGTCTCGAAAAACCAAAAAAAAAAAAAAAAGAAATTGAGGATATTTGCTCGAACTTGTGACCCTACCCCTCTATTTCCCTACCCTTCACCCCCAAACTGGGGAGAGAACACAGGGCCTGTACATGCTTGGCAAATAAGTTGCAATGAGCCTGGACTCAATCCCAATGTTAAAACTGAAGAAATTCAGATAAAATTATTCTAGACTTGTGGGTAAGCTAGGATTTGAGCTTAGTTCTCAGGCCATATCCAAAACTGCCACTCTAGCTACTTGGCAAATTTTAGGAAAAGAAAAGAAGCTAAGTGTTTTACCAAGTGCTGTATGAAGCTATATAAAATGTCACTTGATGTGCTATAAAAAAAAAAAAAAAGAAAGAAAAGAAGCTAAGAAAGAAAGAAAAAAACTAAAACTAATAATAATAACAATAACAACAACAACAACAATAATAATAATTTTAAAAACAGTTGTGCTACTCTGGTAATATATTTTCAGATCTAAGTCTATTTGAAACATTTGTCACAAAGAAATAGGCAAAAGCTATGAAGAGATCACAAACCATTAAAATTGCTGACTATAAGCAAAACAGCATTTTTTCGCTAGACGTTTCCTGTTTGCGTAGTAAATACGAAATCAAAAGTTCGCAGACAGGCTTGGGTGAAGGTTCAGTGGCTACCTGGCTTGCCAGGAAACAAGAATCTCACTTCGCCGCCCCATCCCGTCCCGCGCACGCGCACGCGCACGTTGTCCCGCGCGCTCTCCCGCTCGGTCCCGCGCACGAGCGCGCCAGCCCCTGGTCGCGCGCATGGCTTATGCACGCGGTCCCGCGCACCGGCACCCTCTTCCCTTACCCCAGGATCAGCAGCGCGCTCTGCAGCCGCCTCCGCACTTCCAGGAACACGCGCGTGTCCGCCGCAACCACCGCCATGGCCGACTCAGGGCCCCACGCGGGACCGAGCCCGGTGTTACCAGAACCGTGGCAGAGCGGGGAGCACGTGCGGCCGTAGCAGGCGGCTGGCTCCCAGGCGGCGGGGCGGGGCGGGATCCGGCAGTCGCGGTCTGTGGGCTATAGCGCCGCCTTCCGGGCAGAGAACGGACTGCCGAGGCGCCCGACCCTGGAGCACATCTTCCCTAACCCAGCTCTAACTGGACCGGTGGGACAGAGAGCGGAGCTGGCCTCCCTTGGAAGGATGGTGGATGGGCTTGGCAATGAGCATTTCTCTCCCTGAAATGAGCAGAAAGCTCAGACTTGGGGCGGGGGAAGCACTCCTCGGGATGGCTTGGGTAGAAATGAGGTAGATAATGGCGCAGAGGCTGTACAGGTGGGTCCTTTCCACAGGTCCAGATCTGAATTACCCGCCCCAAAGCCCACTTTAACTGAGTCTTCTTTAAAAAGACAAAACAAAAGAAAACAACAACAAACTAGGGATGCTTATTAGCCTCTGTCCGATGTAACCAAAATGTCAAAGATGGATTTGGCATTGCATTTCACCTTAGATATACGATAGCTCCAAGACTGAAACAGTTATTTAAAAAAAAAAAAAAAAAAAAAAAGTCTCTGAAAGCCATGAAAAGACGGTAAATGGAACCTAAATTCTTGAGTCGAGGGCCTAATCATTCATATAACTTTTGAGAGGCAAAAAGAAAACGAGTGATTACTGATATATACTCCCATTATAGTGAAGTAAATAAAAGACTCAGAGAAGTCATAATGTCATTGCTATTACAAGATACGTTTTGAAGGTTTGACACAGTAAAATATATGGGGTAGAATAAACTCCTACATACATATATCAGGCCATAGAATTTGAATAGGACTTCTTTTAGAATGAGAGGCTGCTATTTAAAATGATAGCTTACATATTAGCTAAGTTATCACTGCTGTGCTGAAACACCATGACCAAAGAAACCTGGGATGAAATGATTTGTTCAGCTTAAACTTCCACAGAAGGAAGTCAGGACAGGAACTTAAACAGGGCAGAACCATGGAGGCAGGAGCTGATGCAGAAGCCATGGAGGGGGTGCTGCTTACTGGCTTGTTCCCATGACTTCGCTCAGTCGGCTTTCTTATAGAACCCAGGAGCAACGAGCCCAGGGCCAGCAGCACCCACCACGGGCTGGGCTTTCCCTCATCAATCACTAGTTAAGAAAACTCATTACAGCTGCATCTTATGGAGCATTTTTCTCAGTTGAGGTTCCCTCCTCTCTTTCAGCTGGCTCTAGCTTCTGTCAAGTTGACATAAAACGACACAGGACAGAAATCCTGTTTATACTGATGCTCTGTGTCATAATTTCATAGTCTTGATTGCCCTACACCCAAAACTTGAAGTATGTCTAAATACGTTCTTTAAGCCAAGGGGTGATAGTGCATATCTGTAACCCTAACGTTTAGGAGGCTGAGGCAGGAGGATTGCTTCAAGGCTCAAGGTCAGTTTGGGCTATAGAGTGAGTGGAGGGCCATTCAGGGCTAAGTGGCAAGACCCTGCCTCAAAATAAAATGGCCTTTAATAGATTGACAAATAGTTCCTTCAGACAAGTTTCCTAATATCAGCTGTTGAGGTGCTTTAAAGTTTATCACGTTGCTGCATAAATTCCTGTCTCATGCCAACAATTTGAAATCATGTTTGGGAGTCATAAGCTTAAAAAAATAAAAGCTGGGCGCTGGAGAGCAGGCTCAGCAGGTAAGACCACTTGCTCTTCTTTCAGAGGACTGGAAATTAGGTTCCCAGCACTCAAACCCATCTGTTCATAACTGCTTGTAAGTCCAGGGCATCTGACCCCTTATTCTGGGCTCCAGGCATGCATAAACATACCTGCAGGCATTCTTACACAGAAAATACAAGTAAATAACCCTTGGGGGGGGGGGGAAACAAAGGTAACTACTATTTGGTGTCAACCCATTTATTTGGAGGGCAATTTTCATCTTGCACTTTTAACACTAAAGAATTTTAAGTGTTTGAATATTGACACATAGCGAAATACACGACATTCTCAGGATAGCAGGTTCCTTATAAATGGTTTAAAAATTGTTCACACAACTGGGCGCTCAGGCTCATGCCTGTAATCCCAGCACTCAGGAGGCAGGGGCAGGTGGATCTCTGTGAGTCCAAGCCCAACCTGGTCAGCAAAGTGAGTCCCCAACATCCAAGGTTACCCAAAAAATAAAAAATAAAAATAAAGCTTGTTCACACAAAAACACTTGTGAAAATTTTTCATTTTTCTGGACAAATCCCTTTGGCGTAACTATACGTTTGAAAGAAGTCTAGATACAAAATATGCTAAGCCGTCTCCTAATTCTACACGACTCTAAGCCTGGAGTTACTCGCATAAAGTATTGGTGAGTCCTCGGCCTCTTACTTAAATAATACTTCAAAGCTGTCTTCAATTCTCCCCATCCATCAAAAGGAGGGTTCTTCTGGCTAGCTGCAAACGCCTGCTCCCGCATTCCCACGGTCGCACGCGTGAGGGCGCTGTGGCGCCGGCGAGCAGCGGCCGGGGGTGGGGGCGGGATCGAGGCCGCCGACGTCGACGCCGGCGTGGGCGCGCGCGGTGCACGCTGGTAGCTGTCACTAGGCCCTTTGGCTGGCGGCCTTCGTGCGGCTGCCGCGGTTGCCAAGAGAGCGGCGCCGGCGGGGAGCGGCATTGCCCGCGGCAGGTAACAGCGTCCCCGCCCCCGGCGCGGTTGCGCGGCTTGGTGCGGGCGGGCGTCTCCGGGGCCCGGCCTGCGGTGGTGCCGTCCGGGTGTCACCGCCGGGCCCCCTACCTGAGCCCGCCGCCGGGGGAAGCGGGGGGCGGCCCGGGACGGGCTGTGGGATCCCCGGGAGCCTGTCGGTCGGCGGGCAGAGCCGGTGCGGGACGGAGGAGAGGTCGCAACCCGGGCACGGGGCATCCCGGGCCTTTGTTGGAGGCTTCCAGCCTCCGGGTCGCCTCCCCAGTCCGGTGGGTCCCTTTATGATTGAGGCGACGCCGACCGAGGCCCGCCGAGGTGCAGGTGCAGAGGGTTAAGATACAGAGCCAAGTTCACCGAGAGGAAGTCGGGCTAGCACACGGAAGTTGTTAACAGTCCTAGCCTTTGATTCCCAAGGCTTTGAAAGTTACACCCTATCCTTACTTGTCCGGTTCACCCCTCCTTTCCCTGATGAGGAGGGAATAGCAGGCAACTGTACTGTCTCCCCGCCAAGCAAATTGTGTTTTGCTTATTCTTAAATTAATCTCAGAGTTCTGTGGAGTTGAAGGGGAAATAAAAATAAAAAATAAAAAAAAAAAGAATTACAGATTGTAGTCGAAACACACTGTGTGTGTGTGTGTGTGTGTGTGTGTGTGTGTGTGTGTGTGTGTGTGTGCAGAAAAATACAGGACTCTTATTTAATAGCTCTGAACTATGGGGTCAAAACTTTCCATTTTGGTGGTGTTGGCATTTTACATAGGTGTTCAGATCTTGCCATTTTAAGGTTAGTTGTATTTGTTCATGTTGGTATGACTTTTTATGAATAGCAGAGGCCGTCATTATGTGCTAAGTAACTCACCTGATCACCAACGCCTTCATTTCGTTGAGTACAAGTTATAGGTAAATTATAGCCCAGGTGGGCTGAAGGCCTTGCCTAAATGCTACTTTGCTTAAACTTTGTCATTCCTCAGAATTGCTAACGGGGAGGGCAAATCTCCAGGTGTACCGCCTTTTGGCAACTCAGCCTCTATTAAAGAGTTAAAAAGCACTGATAGAAACACAAAGCAGAAAATGTGACACGGTGACCTAAATGTTAAATGTAAACCAAGTGTTTAGCTATCTGTTGTCAAGAGCCCTACTTTAATAATTAAAATAGTAGAAACAACTGCAGCCTGAGGCTTGAGAGCTAAGGTTCAAAGTTCTGGCTTTTGTTGCTAACCAGGTGTGGCCTCTCTAGTCCTCAATTACTATGTGTGTTGTAGTGTTACTGTTTATGTTTTACTGTGTGTTAGTGGTACTGAGGTTGGAAACCAGGGCTTCTTGTATGCTTCCTAAGATTCTACCACAAGCGTGCACACCCAAGCCGTTGTGAACATTTCGGAGGGGGGCAGGGGGTGCTGGGAAGGAATCAAACCTAGGGCCCAAACCAAATGCCCAGCCTCAGGGAGATTGAAAAGACCATGGATTTCCAAATTGATATTTTTCCCTTAAACAGTGTTCCATGTCACATGATGGGGCAACACACTAGATTTAACCGAGCTTGAGTTTTCAGTGTTGGAGATCAAACCCATGGTATTTCCAATACAGAGCACCCTACCACCGAGCCACACCTCTATCCCCCAATTACAACTTGGTTGCTCATGAAGGCAGCTCCTCAAAAATGTTACTGCAATGCTTGCATGTGTATAATTTCCAAAGGAAGGTTTAAATAGCATTTTCCAGGTGTAGCTAATTTTCTAATTCAGGCTTCTGATGGAATGCTTACAAAGGATGCATGAGGCCCTGAGTTCCATTCCCAGCACTGTTAAAATCTCCTAGAATAAAATAACACATACTAATTTCAGAATTCCTATACTTGAGGTAAGTCGGCTTCCAAGTGTCAAATGCTGGGCACTGGTTCAGAGTAGCTATTTAAGGTACCTGGAGCAGGAAGACCAAGTGAGGCCTCAGGTATAACAAAGGAAATTGTATTCTCCTAAAACAGTTAGTATTAAGGATGCATATATTCCTTACTGTCCTGATGCTTTCATTTATAGCAGAAGTATGACTTCTTTTCCAGTTTCTTGATGCTTTCTTCAACCATAATTTGTGTTTTGGTTTGAGATTTGCGGTTATTATTGAATGTTTGTAGAATGGCCCTTTAAAGTTTCAACAAGTGAAGACTTGTTGATAGTGGTTTTTCTTTCACTATAATGATTTCCCCTTCTACTTAGTCATTCTCAAAACAAGGAAATATGAAAGCTACCTGAAATGTCTTCAGTACTTAATACCTACATGATTTTAAAATCTCATGTAGTTGAAAAGAGCTAAAGGCCAAAAAAAATTCTGAAGATATTATTTCTGAGCTGTCTGGAAACAGTATCTAAATGGTGAAAAGTAAATCCTTTTGCTAAATTCTGTTAAGTACTATGCTGGACATTTTATCACCATTAGACAATAACTAATCAGGGAGAACAGACTTCATTAGATTGGAGTTGTTATCCTTTTCCTTGGCTCTGTTACTCCTCGGCTTCTGGTCAGGTAGAATGGCATAGCAGAAGCTATTCACCTTAGGGTGGACAAGAAAGAAGTGGCTAGGCAAGATTCTGTCCATCCCTGCCATGCCCCACCCCAACCTACTTCCTTTTAGCTTCGCCTCTTAAATTTACAAGCACACACCTCCCTCATCCCTGCAAATGGCTGCAGTAGCTTGGGACCAAGCCTTTCCAGGGTGTTATTACTCTCCAACCTTGAAGATACTGCCTTTATTGCTTGGGATAAGTGCTAGTAATGCAGTTTAGTTTGAGGGGGTGGGATATAGAATATTTCATATTGATTTTTCAAGTCAGGGTTTCTCTGTGTAGTCCTGGCTATCCTGGACTCACTTTGTAGACCAGGGTGTCCTTGAACTCAGAGCTCCACCTGCCTCTGCCTCAAGAGCACTGGGATTAAAGGTATGCCTCATCATGCCCAGCTCAGAATGTTCAGTTTTAGTAAATAAGCCTTAAATAAGTTTGGCTTCTGATGTAAAACTATATAGTAGATATATAAAGCTAGTGTTTTTGTTTAGTAGCTAAAAGGTTTTAGCGGCAGTTTATTGTAGGAAAGTACTTTTGAGTCACATGTTCTAAACTGTGGTTTTTCTTTTCTCTTGCCGTTATTTACCTCTGCTATAAGCCAACTAAGCCTTACACCTTAGTGACTGTACATTCACAGGTCAAAGACAGTATGAAATTTGTTGAGAAAAAGATGGCATACAGTAATATACATCTATTAAATGATATGTTTTACTGGGTTTCAACAAATCCACATGCCCAGGTGGCCACCAAGCAGGCACGTGTTGTTGTGCTTTCCTTGTCTGGAGCTCTCTTCCTCTAGGTTTGTCTGAATTACATCTTTCCATCAAGTCCTACCTGAAACACCACCTCACTCAGGGATCTTTTTTTGATGACCTCACTTTCAGTTCCTTCCTCCTCTGCCTTGCCTGTGCTTAAAATAAATAAATAAACCTTTGTCCTTCTTGTTGGCTAAATAAATGAATGCATGCACATCACAAACATCCTCCTTGATCAAATAGGTGGTTTAATGAGTATTTAGAAAATGTTTTCCTTAATTAAATTTTGGCCATATATACAAAGTAGTTTCCTGTATAATACTTCTGTGTATCAATTTGATTACTTTTCCAGAGACTTGAAATTGATAGCACTTGCCATAAACAAAAGCAGACAAGGTAAAAATAAAGAAAACCGTGCTTTGAAAGTTTCTACCTAAAATTATATGCTCCCTGCATACTCTAAGCATTGAATCTGAACATCCGTTTAAAAGGTAACGTTTTGTGTTTGATGCCATCCTGCACCAAAGTTTTTTCTTGGTGTAGTTGGAGGGATTGGGAGAGAATGAACAGGGAATGCCTGTCCCGCTGTAATTCACTATTATCCTCCTGAGTCTGAAAAGTCCATGAAATCATCTGTCTGGTAGTTGGTGGCCCAAAGTTTTATAAATATTTAATCAGAATTTTGAACTTCCTTTCATGTCTTATCTGTGCAAAATTTGGGGAATGGCTTAATTGAAAATTCAAAATATGTAGAGCATAGTTTTAAAATACACTACAAAAGCTGGGTAGTGGTGGCTCATGCCTTTAATCCCAGCACTTGAGAGTCAGAGGCAGGCAGATCTCTGAGTTCAAGGCCAGCCTGGTCTACAGAGTGAGCTCCAGGACAGCCAGGGCTGTTACATAGAGAAACCTTGTGTGGAAACAACAACAACAAAATGATATATAACAAACTTAAAGACAGAGAAGCTCAAAAATACAGAGGAAAATAGTATCATTACTGAACCAGATAAGTGCTTGTATTTTCAAAACTGTCTTTTTTTATAATTATTTTTATTTTATTTTATGTACATTGGTGTTTTGACTGTATTAGTATCTGAATGAGGGTGTAGGATCCCCTGAACAGGAGTTACAGACAGTTCTGAGCTGCCATGTGGGTGCTGGAAATTGAACTTGGTTCACCTGGGTCCTCTGGCCAGTGCTCTTAACCTCTGAGCCATCTCTCCAGCCCCTTTCAAAAATGTCCTGGGGGCTGGAGAGATGGCTCAGAGGTTAAGGGCACTAACTGTTCCTCCAGAGGTCCTGAGTTCAATTCCCAGCAACCACGTGGTGGCTCACAGCCATCTATAATGTGATATAATGTCCTCTTCTGGTCTGCAGATATACATGCAGCCAGAGCACTGTACACATAATAATAAATAAATAGATATTTTTTAAAAGTCTTAAAGTGTCTAGTATCACATTTATAATAAAAAGCTAGAACTGCATTTTTAGTAGGTTAAGTCATCTTAAGCCTTGTAATCTAAAGGGAAAAACCTTAATCTTAGAGCAAGTCCTTTCTGTTACCAAGTGATCTAGAAGGATAAAATATTCACTTTTTAAAAAATCACATTTTATATGATGCACTTCCTGAGGGAAGACGTCTGTAGGAGTAGATAAGGTAATGAATTCAAAGTACAGCTCGCTCCTTGACTCCTCTCTTGTCACTTAAAGTTTATATGGCCATTTCTTCAGTTTTTCATATTTCATTTTTATCTGACCTAATGAGAAGTACTTCTGTCACTTTTGTCCTTTTCCCTCGGGCATAATGACAGATGCCCCTGCCTTTTGGAAGGGCGCTCACAGGAACTGGCATGAAAATAGATTCTCTGTTCTTTTATATGGACATTTCTTTGTTTCAGTTATCTATGAGAATTTATAGACACATATTTAGATTTTGAGCCAGAAGTTTGTGGGTAATTTGTATGCAGGGACAAGGAGCTCAGGTAAATAGAGCATTTCGTTAGATTTGGGTTCCTATTTACAAAGTAGTGAGGATACTTCAGTACAGAGTGATTTGCTACTCAGGCAGAGGTTATATTGCTATTAGTCTGAGGTTTGGGGTTGCAGCCTCAGACTGGATTTAGAAAACAGCTGTTTAACCTGTGTCCTAGGAAAGAATGGACCCCTAGGAAGTGATTTCTTCATTGTTTGTATAGGTGCCACAGATGCACTGTTATTGAGTGACAATCACCATGACTAAGTGCACAGCAATCTTAGTTCTTTGAATTGAGCAGGTACATAGCCTACATTTTCAGTTACCTTTGGTTGTGACCTGTAATATTAAGAAAAAGGGCCATAAAATACCAGCTATCTAAAACCATTTTGATAACCTACTTTCATAAAATTTTCAGATAAAATTTCTAGAATATTTTGTATGCTACAAATCTATCTGAGACTTCTAATTATACTTTTTTTTCCCCCAAAAGACAGAACAAGCCCAGTGGCGTTTCCAAACACTCTAACAAATGTCTTACCACGTGAGGCATTTCATACTTTTTCCTGAAGATTAGTCTCCTCCTAAGAAAATAGCAAAACATAGTAGTTGCTTTTTGTGGTCAATGGCATCATTGATTGGAAACTCAACTTTGAGCATGAACAGGGACTTAGCATCATAATTGTTTTATGGCATCAGAGTTCTCACAGTCCTACTCTGGCCCAGCTGATTCTATAACTTGATGCAGTTAGTTTAATGTCATCTGATAACCACTACTTATGCTATGTCTTTTAGAGTACAGAGTCAGTTTTTGTTTTTACACTGAGTATGCATTTATTTATGTACCGCAGAGTACTGGAGCTAGAAGTGACTGACTTTCTGGGGATTCATATTAGATCTGTCAATCTCTGTTTCAGAGGACTTACTAGGAAACAAAGCACCTTACAGTCATCTGCTTTCATCATACTGTTACCATGCATGCAGCCAAGCCAGGAGGACCGAACAAGCACCTTTTCTGAAAACAAAGTGTGTTAATAACGTACCCTAGTGAGGACTCCTAGTAATGCAGGAGACAGTCTGAACTGGCTGTCTTTTGTAGCCAAGCAAGGCATCCAGTGGAGGCTGGGTTACATTCGGCACAATTTATACCTTTAAAAAGAAAAATATTAGTCGTGAATAAATTCTTCTAGCTTGGTATTGCTGCATGAAAAATTGTATTGGTTACTTTTTCTCACTGCTATGACCAAATCCCTGACGAGAAGCAAGTTAAGGGAGGAAGGGTTCGCGTTGGCTTGCTGCGTAATCATACAGTCCATCATTTTGGGGGAGCAGGATCCCAAGTGAGGCAGTGGTCACATTGTGTCCACAGACAGGAAGCGGAGAGTTCAGTGCTGGTGTTGAGCTGCTTTCCTCAACCTTACCTCTTCAGCACCTCACTCACTCCAGGAGGAGATGCTTTCTTGGCTTGGTGATTCTTTCCCCTCCCCGCAGTGGAACCTTTTGTAAATTCCCACACAGATCAGGCTTGGAGGGTATCTTGCATGTGATTCCAAATCCAGCAAGCTGACAGTGAAGTTTAACTATTACCTAAATCATCTCAAGCCTTAGTGATTTAAGATACTATCAGTGATTAATCAGTGGTTTTGGGTCTGGTTGGTTGGTTGGTTGGTTGGTTGGTTTGAAAAAGGATTAAGGACCTTGGTTATGAACAACTACCCTCACCTCCACTGCTACTTGTTGGCCAGAGCTGCAGACATCTGAAGGTTTGGTTTCAGTTAGTAGATTCACTTATAAGGTAGTTTACTCATGTGACAGCAGGTTTTGGTTTTATTCCTCCCTAAGTGAGTCTTTACGACAGTGGTTCTCAACCTTCCTGATACTGCCATCCTTTAACACAGTTCCTCATGTTCTGGTAATCTCCAACCATTAAATTATTTCTGTTGCTACTTCATAATTGTAATTTTGCTACTTTTATGAGTTGTGATGTAACTGTCTGTTTTTCAATGATCTTAGATTACCCCTGTAAAAAGATCATTTGATACCCCAGGGGGTCATGACCCACAGGTTGAGGCCTACTGCTCTACAGGGTTGCCTGATTAGCCTTTTGACAAAGACAGTATCTCCAGAATGAGTGATTCTAGAAACATCAAGGTAGGAGCTGCCATACTTTCTAGCTCTGCTCAGGGGTGTGACTGAGTTCACAAGTAGCATTTAAGATACAGGTCTTATTCATTTAGAATTTTTGTTATAAGATGAAAGAGGAAGCAAATAACACATTGCTGTTACTATAATTCATTTATTCTCTCTGTCTCTCTTTCTCTCTCTCTCTCTCTCTCTCTCTCTCTCTCTCTCTCTCTCTCTCT
>OU015755.1:33459131-33513591 GCA_907169655.1 Acomys percivali | reverse complement strand
CTCTCTCTCTCTCTCTCTCTCTCTCTCTCTCTCTCTCTCTCTCTCTCAGGAACACACGCAGTGATCAAATCCAGAACCTTGCATATGCTAAGCACCGAGCTATATCTTCAGCTTCTATTTGAGGTTCTTTAGGGACATTATTTAGTCATTCTGGTTTTTTTAATTTTTCAAACATGTCATAAGTAGGAAGAACTTAATGTAATTTTAAAAATATGTAGTGAAAACTCTTTTACCGTGTTTCGTATACCTGGTTTCCATCTGTCCCCAGAAATAATCAACTCTTTCTGTTATTTTGTAGAGGCATAATATACGCAAATTGATATGTACCTGCCTTTCTTATGTAAATTATAACTTTATAAGCACGTCTACAGCTTGTTTGTTTTTTTGTTTGTTTGTTTGTTTTTTAGTTTATTTTTATCTTGGAAGCATTTTTCTAAATCTGGACTTAAACTTTATTCATTCTTTTTACCACCAGAGCATGGTAAAAACACTGTGGTTCAGTGTTGATGATGTTTATTGATTATGCACTATGGCTAGGAGTGGACATGAAAGCTAAAATTATAGATGAGGCGCTGCTGTCATTGGGATTGTGACCCTGTGAGCCACAAGTCAATTAAAGCAAAACAAGGTGAGCTGCATGAGAGAGGGGGAATGTAAAGTACAAGTTGAGGGCAGGAGAGATGAAATGGGGATGGGAAGGTCAGGAAGACTTCTCAAACTGCATAAGATCTGAGATTTGAAAAAAAAAAATCTGAGACTTGAAGGATGAGTAGGTGCTAACCTGATGAGGTTGGGATTTAGTGTTCTAGACAGAAGAAATACAAAAGTGGCTTTAAAAAAAAGATTAAAGAAGCATAGTAAGCAAAACAGTGCTACCAGCATAAAGACCATGGAATAAAGTGGAACCTCGTAATACAAATCTCAGTGTGTATAGTCAAATACTGTTTCATGAGAGTGCCAGAATCACCCAGCATATAAAGGAAAACCTGTTCAACAAGTGGTGTTGGAAAACCTATATTGACAACCTGCAGGAAAATGAAAGTTGATCTACATACCCCAAATTTAACTATTAAAGACCTAAGTATAAGACATGAAACTGTAAAAACTTGTCCTAGGAAAAAGCATAGGTGAAAAGCTTCACTGAGTATGGCAGCGAGTCTCAGATAACACCATCAGAAACACAGGCAATCAAAAGGCACAGCAGAGCGAGAAAGCAGCCCATGGAGCACTAGAAAATACAAATCCAGAGTACAGGAAGAATTAAACTCAACCACACATGTCCCAACTAAAAGATGGCACAAGCATGTGAAAAGACTTTCTGCAAAGATCTCTGTGGCCAATAAACAAAAAGGAGCTCAGTGTTTCGATACGAGGGAAAGCTGCAGTGTGCTACTATTCTCACTCCTTAGTGGCTAATCCAAAACAAAACACTAGCTAGAAAATGATGTCAGTGCAGCTATAGGAAAATGAGAACCTTTGTGTGCGGTGGATAAGGAACATAAAATGGTACAGCCACGCTGGGGAGTAGTGTGAGAGTTCCTGAAGGCGTTACACACCAGGGTAGAGGGAAAGCACTTGCCACACAAGCATAAGAACTGCAACTTGCTTCTCCAGCACCCACTGAAATGCTGAGTGGGCCTGGTCGACTGGCTTCCTGTAGTTCTCTTGGAAGGTAGAAAGGAATTCCCCCAGAACACTGTGGCTAGCTAGACGCGTGCACGTAAGTGAGCTTAGGATTCATTTGAATCCTGTCAACCTCTGACCTTCTTATATGCACATGCACATATGCATATGTGTTCCTACACACACACACACACACACACACACACACACACACACACACATTAGTCTGCACACATAAACACAAATGTATACCACACATATAAAAATAAAATTATCTCTGTAGTTTACGAATTACACTTTTTGAATCCACAGGTAGGTAGAAACTGAAAGTAGAGTCTTAAAGAGATGCTTGCACACCACTGTTTGTAGCAGCACCATTTAGGATAACTGAGAGATGGAAACAGCCTAAATGTGCATTTACAAATAAATTGATAAAACAAACACAATATTCTATGTAATAGAACATTATTCAGCTTTGAAAAGGAAAATCTGACACATGCTGCAGTGTAAATAAATGTTGAGGACATTATTCTAAATGAAATAGGCCTAGCATACTGAAAAGACAAGTGCTGTATGTTTTGATTATGGTAAGTAGCTGTAATAGTCAAATTCATATAAACAAAAACCCAAATGGTGGTTGCCAGGACTGGGGCAGCGAGAGGAAGTGGAAACTGTTTAATGGATATAAGGAGTTTTAGGCTTGCAAGACAAAGGTGATAGAAGGTTCTACAACTAGCGATACTTATTACTACTGAAATGTGCACTCAGTGAGATTGTAAATTTTAGGTTGATTACAACTTTAAAACATGACAAGGCTTTAGAAAATAAAGCATATGTACATTCAAAATACTATAGTATAATTTAAGCCATGTATCTAAAATTGAAATAGGTAGTAAAATAATGAGCCAAGTCAGGAGCTGACTGATAGGGTGTCATTCAGAAGCATGAAGTGTGAAGTATCATCTGATAGCAAAGCTTCAAGTGATGACAAGAAGCAGGGCCATAGGCTGAAAAGGTAGCAAGGTGCAGTGCGGAAGGCTTGAACAGAGGGTAGTAGCTGAGACCTTGCTTGCAGGGAGAGAAGTACAAATGACAGGATTAAATATATGGGTCCCATTACTAAAAGAGGCTTGTGATGGAGACTGTGAACTTGTGTTTACTTCCCAGGAGTTAACTGTCACAATTATAACAGGAGCATTTCTTACAATCTAAGACAACTACAGTGCTTCAGGCGGATTGTCAGATTCGTCTTCCTGAACTTCCTGAGGAAGTAATGTGCTCTACTTTTTCCTTGTAAGAATAATTGGCTCTTGTAGTATATGATGGTAATGAAAACACAGGAATCTGCTGAAATGTAAATGTAAACTATTCAGGACCCATGGTTCACCCTGAAATATAGACACATTTGTGCACATTATTGAATCTGTTCCAAAAGTAAATCTTCCTGATTAACAAAATACCTGTTTGTACAGCAGGGGAGGCCTTGGTGCTAGTAACAGTTCTGCTTGCTTCTCAGAACTTGTGCAAGACTTTCCTCCACTTCAATGCCATAAGTGTATCTTCAGCAATAGAGCCTATTCTATAGAGTAACCAGCAATGACGAAACAAGATAATAAAAAAAAAAAAAAACAAAAAAAAAAAAACAAGATAATAAGGCTTTTACTCTGTGGCATAAGATGTCTAGTTTAGGTATTGTCTCCCCAATTATATGGTGATTTCATTTAAATTCCTTTGACATGTATGTATATATTTAGGAAACTTCCACTCCATGTGGCTTTTTAAAGACCTTTAGTGGTAGTTGTCCCTTCTTACATTCCTTCTTTGACCCTGCCCTCCCATCCCCTTCTCTGTTTAATCCTCCTAGTTTCCCCTTTATCTCTTTATAACACTATATTCTATTTCTCCTTTCTCAGAAGATCCCTCCCTGCCTCTAATCCTTAATAACTACCTAGCTCTGTGATTATTCTGATAGAAACATACTATGTAAACCTTAAAACTAACATCCACATATAAGAGAAAACATGCAATATTTATATTCTGGGGTCTGGCTTGCCTCATTCAAGATGCTTGTTTTTAAGCTCCATCGATTTACCATTTCTTAATAGCTAAGTAAAATTCTATTGTGTAAATGTACCATATTGCCATTATCTGTTTCTCAGTTGATGGACATCTAGGCCAGTTCTAATTTCTGACTACTAAGAATACAGCAGCAATGAACGTGAATGAGCACTTATCTCTGTAGTAAAACGTAATGTCCTTTGGGTATATGCTCAAAAGTGATATATCTGGATCTTGTGGTAGAGTAAGTTTCAGGGCTGTTTGTTTTGTTGTTGATTGTTTTGTTTTTGAGCAACCTTTATACTGATTTCCATAGTGACTGCACCAGTTTGCACTCCCATCAGCAATGAATAAGTGTTCCCATTTCCCCACATCCTCTCCACCATGTGCTGTCATTTGTTTTATTGATCTTGGCCATTCTCACTGGGGTAAGATGAAATCTCAGAGTTGTGATTTGCAGTCCGCTGGTCTGTAACATTTCTGTAAATGTTTCTCAATTATTTTTGTTTCATATTTAGAGAACTGTGTTTAGTTCTAAACCCAGTTCTGAAGTTGGTTTGTTTTGTTGATGTTCAGGATTTTTGTTGTTGCTGCTGCTGCTCCTGCTTGTTTTTAGTTACGTTTATGTATTAGAAATACTAACCTTCTATCAGATACATAATTGGTTAAAGATTTCCCCTCCCCACCAAAAAAAAGTTTTTTTCCCCCTCACTCTGTAGATTGCTGTTTTGGTCAGATGATGTCCTCTGCTGTACAGAAGGTTTTCAGCTTCATGAGGTTCTGTTTATTAAGTGTTGGTTGTAATGCCTGTGTCATAGATGTCTCATTTAGAAAGTCTTTTCCTGTGTTCAATGAATACAAGCCTACTTACTAATTCCTCTTCTATTATATTTAGTGTATCTGATCTTACGGTGAAGTCCTGAATCTATTTGGAGCTGAGTTTTGTGCAGGGTGATGGATATGCACCTATTTCATTCTTTTGCATAAGGTTTGACCAGCACCATTTGTAGAAGATGCTGTCTGAAATACATATTTTTTAAAAGCATGTTGCATCTTATAACTGGAATTGTTTGGGTTTCATAGTTGTAAATAATGTACATTACTACTTTGTGCAGGCGTGGTTAGTACCAAGATATATAACTAAACTAGAGTATACAATTAAACTATCAGTGTTGTTTACAGGATTTCCCAAAACCTGGGAAACTTCCTTAAAATACTTGTTTTCTAAAAATATTTTGACATCTCACAATGAACCATCTGGTGAATTGTATGTATATTTGCCAACATTTTTAAGCCTATATTTTGGGTCTTAAAAACTATTTTTTGATGTGTGTTAGTGTGCATCCAGCATCTCATTAGGAATGCACACAACCCACACATGTGCCCTGGCACACATATGTTTGGGAGGATTTCACTCCACTAGAAAGCATAATTTCATTTAAGGATTAATTTCTCAGGAAACTAGTTATCTTCCCCGCTACCTCCTTATACTCCTGGCTGCCCTGGTCCTCACTATGTAGACCAGCCTGACTTCAAACTCACAGAGATCTGCATCCTCAGTGCTTGAAGTAAAGGCACACACTACCATGCCTGGACAACCAATAGACTGTCTTTTTATGCACACTCTCCGTAGCTCCTCTTCCACTGTGTCACTTTCTGAATTAGAATTAAAATTTTATAAAAACCACAAAACCAAACTCTTGTCTAACTTAATTTATAATCATTTTACCTTATTAGTTAGTTTACTGGAAGCCCCATCAGTATTGAGCAGTGGCTTAATTAGGATTCTATTGCTGTGATAAAACACTAAGACCAAAATCAACTTTAGGAGAAAAGGGTTTATTTCATCCTACAACTCTGGTCACATTTCCATCACTGAAGGAATTTAGGGCAGGAACTTAAGGCCTTAGAGGAACTTAGAGGAATTAAAGAAGAGGCCGTGGAGGAAAGCTGGTCGCTGGCTTGCTCCACATGGCTGTTCACCTGCTTTGTTATACAATTCAGGACTTCCTGCCCAGGGTGACACCACATACAATGGGCTTGGCCCATTGATTGAAATAGGAGTATTTCAATCATTAATCAGCAAATTGCCCATGGGCTTGCTTATAGGCCAGTCTTCTGGGGGACGTCTTCTTTTTGAGGGTCCATCTTCCTCAATAAATCTAGCTTGTGTCAACCTAAAAAAATAAAAATTAAGCAAGACAATCAGTGAGGTATTTGTGTTATTTGGAGTTACTTATGGTCCCTGTTCCTAAATGAAACCTTTAGGAAGAATTATTTAAAAGATAGGAAAGCAAATTTTCCTTTGCTTTTTATTTTTTGAGGTTTTTGTTTGCTTTTGTTAGATAAGCATACTAGAGAAAGAAATTTCTGTGTTGCCTAAAAAAAGATCTATATCTAGTGTTTGATTATGAGTGCAGGTGCACTATGTACTTGTCAATGCGGAGGCCAGAGGACATCAGTAGTCACTCTTCAGGCATTATGTATCCTTTTGTTTTGTGTTCATTCTGAGTTAGTCTTTCATTGATCAGCATCTCTTCAAGTAGGCTAGCATATGCATTCTACCTTTACAGTGGTTAGATGATAGTCATGCCAACTACGTGCATTCTGAAGATCAGCATCAGGTCCTGGTGCTTGCAAGGCAAATGACTTACCAACTAAACCATCTCCCTAAAAATAGACATTCATCAATATGATATACATAAATGGTCAATAAGCAATTGAAAAGTATTCCACATTACTAATAATAATCAAGAAGATGGAAATTAAAACCATGGGATAACATCATCTCACCTGATTAGAGTAGCTGTTTAAGACATGAGAAATAGGTGCTGACAAGGATGTAGAAAAATGAGGAGTGTGCTGTTATTGGATGTATTGGTCATGGTTCTCTAGCCCACTGGTTCTCAACCTTCCTGCTGCTGCAACCCTTTAACACAGTTCTTCATATTGTCATGACCCCCGGCCATAAAAAATACTTTCATTACTACATTAAAACTGTAATTTTGCTACTGTTATGAATCATAAATATTTTTGGAGATAGTTTGTCAAAAGGGTTGGGGCCCACAAGTTGAGAACCATTGCTTTAGAACAGAATGGATAGAATTGATTGATATTATAAAGGGTGATTTATTAAGTTGCTTACACAGTAGTGCAACAGTGACTGTCTACATACAGGAGAGGTTGAGAAACTGGTAGCTTCTCAGTTAAAAAAGCTAGTGCCTCCTGAGCAGTCCCAGCCTGACCCTGACGGCCTGGAGGATTCCTGGAGAGATACTGCCCTTCAGTCCATATTAGGAAGACAAAGATGGGCTCCGATGCCAGCAAAGTCTGGTTGACAATGGGATAGGTACATTTACCAGCAAGAAGTGAAAGGAAAAAAGCAGGCCAGTAGCATCTGGACTGCCATCAGATGGTGCCCCGACTTTGGTAGACCTTCTCCCCATAGTTAATCCTTCCTGGGAGTGCCCTCATGATTCAGTGCAGAGCCATGGCTTTTAGTTGATAACAAATACAAGGAAGTTGGCAAGATTAATCATCACAGTGGAAATGTAACCTGATATAAGCATTATAAAAACAGTACTGAGATTCCTGAGGAAGCTAAAAGTACATCCGCCATTCGATCTAGGAACCCCACTTTTGGGACTATATCCAAGAAAAGGAAATCATTACGTTGAAGAAGTTCTTGCGCTTGAATGTTTATTGAGGCATTATTCACACTAGCTAGATATGGAATCAACCTAGGTGTTCATCAACTGAAGAATAAAGAAAATGAGCATTATTTAACCCTCCAAATGAAGTTCCTTCATTTCCTCCAAACACATAAACCTGAAGGATAATACATCAATTAGAATAAATCAGGCACAGAAAGACAAAGTAGTACATTCTTGGTTATATGTGGAAGTGAAATATTAATTTCATAGAAGTCAAGAAAAGCATAGTGGTAAGAGGAGGAATGGCTGGAAGGTGTAGGGATTCATGTGGATAGGAGTTCCATATCATAGTAGTTGAATCAGCTGAGAACAATTACTCTCATATTTCAAAATAGCTAGTAGAGAAGGTTTTGAATGCTCCCAGCACAAAGAAATAATAAATGTCTGAGGGTGATTTAAAAACTGCAGTTGGTGAGAGCATTTTATATGTTGCATACATATTAAATTACATTATGTAAATATGTATATATGCACTGTTTACAAATAAAAGTATATTAAAGTACAGTAAGATTTTAATGTTTTGTCTAACTATATCTTTATCTAATTAATTTTAATATGTTTGACCTCTAGGAGTATCATACATTATTTTCTTAATCCATTTTTACATAATTGTGCCCAATAAAGATCATTATAATAAATTTTTAAGTAACTAGGTAAGCCACACTTTCTTGGGTGTTCCTAAAGGAGTCTTTGAGGGTTTTTTAGAGCACAAATATATAGTGTGTATTTGAAGGGAATGGTCTAAGTGATGAAGTGGAATGTGGTGGTTGTTCTACTTTTTTGTTTATTTGTTTTGTTGTTGTTGTTTTAACAGAATTTTTACCCAAGAGAAAAAAACCAAAAAGATCTGTGGTGTGTTGGCTTCAGAGGATCATTTACGCTAAATATTTGAAGGCTTGCAATTGGCCACTTATAGAACTGCGCATACAGAAATGAGCTAGTCAGAAAAGTCCCAGTCTCTTTCAAGAGGTGATAGACAGGACAAGCAGACAACAATTCAGATTATAAGAAGTATTAGCAAAGGCATAATGTGATGTTTTAGGTAGAATGAAGAGTGTGAGCTTGGGCAGGGGACTTATACTAATCAGAAAGATTTTTCTGCTGTTTTGCTGTAAATGGAGGAGCAAGGATAAAATACTTTCACATAAAGAATTGACCTAACTTCTAAAGAAGCAGCAGAAGCAAAATATCCACAGTATAAAGTAGGATATTTCGGTGTACATAGGATATCATTTTTATGCCAGAAAAAAACCATTGGCAAATTTTCAGCAGAGAAACACATGCTTTTAAGTGACTCCTGGCTTCTCTGTGGAAGATAATCATAGAGACTGAGGAAGAGGAGAGTGGTAGCTATACACTGAGGATGTGTCAGTAATCAGATCTGTTTAAAGCTATGGGACTAAAAGAAATAAGCTGAGGGAGTGAGGGAGGGTTGTAGAGTGAGCTTTGAACTACTTCCACAGTTAAGAGTAAATAAAAGACGGGAGCCAACATAGAAATGAGTGGCCAGGACGTAAGAATACACTGTGAGCAAAGTCCAGGAAGCCAAAAACAAACCGTGGCATTATTACTGAGAGGACAAGGAGTTGCTAGAGAGGTGGCTCTAGACTTGCTGACATTGATGTGGGTTGTTTCCTGGGAGATCTGTGCTATGAGACATTTTGAGCTGACAAAGTTGTAAATAGAGGAGGGGAAAAACCGTTCATAAACTTTTACTCCGAGAGAGAACAGAAAAACTGACTGCCAGCCAGAGAACCTGTGGAAGTCCAGGGAAGGTGAAGAATTTTGACTTGACACTCAGAGCTAGATAGAAAATGGTTCTGTATAGGAAAAGTTAGTATTAAAGGAGAGTGAAATTAGGACTCTGAGCATAGAAAGGGGAAAGAAATCCACAGCAAAGAGGAGGCGCATCAGTGGAAAGGCCTTTTGTTCTGAACAGAGAAAGCAGGAAATACAGATATAGGGCACACTTGGTATAGGTTTACTGGAAGGAAACTGAAAGCACTCCTCATGCTGCCTCCTCCTCTTTTTTTCTTAATTACATCTTGATTTGATTTTATTATTCATTTTTTATATATGGTCTTGCCCCTTGCCCAGACCTCAAGATTCAAGCTGTCCTCTGGCTCTACAAGCCTTTACTACCATACTCCTCTCTCTTAGTTATTTGAGGTAGATCTTTGGTAATGAAGGGCAGAAAATATTGGAGGAGGCGGCTGTCCAGATGAGACCTGATAGGCTGTGGTCATATGGTGGAGGAGGCGGTCCCCTTCTGTCACAGTTCTAGGAGAGGGGAATAGGGTAAAAGAGGGAGGGAGGGGGAACAGGAAGATACAAGTGAGGGATAACAATCGGGATGTAATCAGAATAAATTATTTAAAAAACAAAAATAATGAAAAAAAAGAATTTTAGGAACAGAAGATATGAAATAGTTGTTCCAACACAGTAAATTTACTAAGGAAAATCACTGGATTAGGGCAGTAATACAGCCAGCCAACTAGCTTAGATTATTTTTCTCCTGCATTATTCAGGTTCAAGCGTTTAAAAAAAGCAAGTGAGCAGAAGTAGAGTTGAAATGTTTCTCGGTAGAAGTTAAGGAGGCTCTTCTCTTGTGAATTCTGAGGAGGATACTTGAGAAGGAAAAGGCTCACGAGAGTGAAGAATAGTGGTTTAGCCAAACTGGTTGAGTTTACATTTCTGACTCTGCTATGTCCTGACCTTTATTTTTATGCTTCTGTTTTCTGCTAATGGGAATACTAATAGCACTGGTGTCAAGATGAAATGAGATAATACAAACTGAATACAAAAAGCACATAAACATCAGTAGCAAGCAATTAATAAATGTACTGTAAGGTGTCGTGGCTGCTGCCACTTCTGCACATGGAAAGGTCCTGACTTTGTAAAATGATTAGGATTGGAACATGGGAAGACATGCAGAGAAAAGGCTGAAAGAACTACTTTGGTCACTTTCTGGAGTTTGAGATTACATTAACTGTATGAGTTGTTGAATCTTACTAAGGATACGGGGCAAAGCCTGTATTTGGGGATTCCTGGTATGTTTGGTTTTCTATCATTTAAAAAAATTTTTTTTAATCTTCAAATTTTTTTCTTCTAGTCTAAATCTCTGGAATGACTAGTTTTATGAGTTTGTTAACTGACTAATTAGTTAATTATTTACTGTCAATTCAGTATTGAAACTCAGAACTTTTAACCAACATGAAATAGATATACTAATTGTCACATTAAGTGCCAGATGATAGCAATTACTGAATGATAAATTCTTATGGTTAGTCAAAAACATTTGGTAAGAACACCTAATTAATATATAGCTTTGCTTTTCCTTTCATGAGCAAGCAGGATGAACATCTCCCATTGGTTGGTATTTGTTAGAATTCATTTATATATTTGCACTATGATAAAACAGCCCTCAGAGAAAGGAGTAATTGGGCTGCAGAGAAAGCTAAGTGATCAAGAGTGTGCTGCTCTTGTAGATAGAGGGCCTCAGTTTGGTTATTATCAACATATCAGGTAGCTCACAACCTGCTGTATCTGCAGCTTCAAGGATCTGACACCCACCTCTGCCCTCCAAGAGTACCACATGTATGTGCTATGTATATGCAGATATACATACACATGGTAAATAACAAAGCTTTAAAAGAAGTGATAATTAGAGGATGTTTCTCCTCAGACTTCCCATTTCGTTTTTGGCATAGGAGAGTGCAGCCAGCACTAAACCATCTTCATATAAGATTTCATGTTAAGATTTCTACTTACTTTATATAACCATTTAAATGAAACTTAGAAGTGCAGGTGCTCGGATGCAGTATTTAGTACCTGAAATTTTCTCTTTTTATACCATAAGATAGAAAATAAATGTGTAGTACCTATTTTCACAGGGCCTCATACAGCCAGAGAAATCTTTTGGTGTTTTTTTTTTTTTTCTTACAAACAATTATGTTACCTCATTTTTCTTTTTCTTTCCTTTTATTGAAGGAAAAATAATACCATATTAATCATGCTTAATGGCAATTCTAGTGCAATTTGTCTGAGTTGTCAGTCTGAAAGAACTAATTTGTCAAATGGTGCTATAGATCAAATTTTAAAAAAAACTACTGCTAATGATTTCTGAAAGATTTCAAATGTCATTATGATTTTCTTGTTTCACTTAAAAAACAAATCAGAATCTTTTATTTCAAGTTGCTATGGCCTGATGCTATAATGCTGTGCACTGAGCAATTTATAGAGTAAAGATTTGTTCTGGGAGGTCCAGAGTTAAGGCATCAAGTCTGGTGAGGTCTTTCTTGCTGGTGGGGACTCATAGCAGAGTCCTGAGGCTGTACTTCACATGGGATGAGGAGCTCATATGCAGCAGCCAAACTGGTTTTTATAACAGACCTAGTCTTGGGATAAACCAGTGTACCTAGGAATAGTTTTACTCGTTAATAATGGATTCATCCATTGATATAGACACAGCCACGGTGACCTAATGACCAGTGATCACACCTCTTAATACTTCCTATTAGGAATTGAATTTCAACATGAGTTTGATGGCATCATAGTACCAAGTTAAATGAAGTAATCAGTTTCATAGGAAGATTTGGGATTTTTTAAAAAATTTAAACAAAAATCATTTGTGGGAGAGATAGAAGTGGTCATATGGTAGTCAATTTAAGACACATGGAAATATTCTGTATCTTAGCTGTGGTGACGATCTTGTCTCTGGTCTTACTTCTAAGTATAGTTGTATGCATTTCTCAAATCATCAATAAATATAGTAAATGTAGTCATTCTCTATTATCTCCAAGGGAGCAATTCTCAGAGCCTAAGTCCTACTCATACCAAACCTGCAATGACTAACTCCTTTTAATGATTGTGCTATATTTACAAATAGCCTAAATACATACTCTTATACAAGTTTTAATCATTTCAAGGTACTTAAAATCATTAATGTAAATACTGTTAGAATAATTCTTAAACTATATCAGTTATGAGAAAGTTAATAATGAAATGAAAAAAAGTCCTTAGAGGTCTGATGGGATAACTTGGTAGTAGAGTGCATGTTAGTGGGAAAGAGACTCTGGGTTCAATTCCCAGGATATCCCACCTCCTGCCAAAAGAAAAGAGGGGGAGAGAGAAAAGAAAGAACTACAAATGTATTTTTTCTTTCCTGGATGTTTCCATCAGGTCGTTGCTTGGAGCCATTGATGTGAAATTCTAGCTTGAGTAATAAAGTCACCAACAAGCACATTTTAAGAAGAGCTACATTTTGATTTGTGTTCACAAAACCAGTCTTGATAAGCGAGTGAGTTATTTACTTTATTGCTAGTAATTCACGGCTGCAACCAATGCTTAATTATAATGTATTCGCCTATACTTAGCATATTTCCTAGTATGGCCTTGATTTCACAGGGAGTGAAGCAGCTGGATTGCTTTGATCACTTTCTGTCACAAGCATTCTGATAGCTTAAATACATTGCTTACTTAGGTTTGACAAGCATTGAACTAGGTCTTATCTCTTTATAGATGAGGAAACGCAGACTTGAGAAAACTAAGTGCTTGGTTCAAGTCATTTATCTGGTAAGGAAGCTTACATTTTGTCCTCAGGATATCATCACTAATAGCATGTTCTATTTTTATTACATTTTTATGCTCTGGATTTCTATAAAATACAATTTTATTAAATACTTTTTGGGTTATTTGTAGTTCTTTGACAGGGTGTTGCTCACTGGGTATCCTTGGCTGGCCTTGAACTCACAGAGATCCAACTGCTGGGATTAAAGGCATTTCTACCATGCCTGGCTCTTGTATTAAATATTTGGTGTTTTGTTTTGTTTTGTTTCTGGGTGCCACAACCTTTCTTGGGAGGAAGCGTGTCATAGGTTTTCTTGAGACAGTATGGGAAGTGTTATGTTTATGCATGTTTTAGGCCAATGATACTGTGACATGTAGGAACATACTGTGTTAATAGAATATAACGAGGTAAATACAAAGATGGAAGTAAATACTTTGAAATCTTTATGGCAATTTAACTGTTAGAAAAACAAACTACATGATTATATGCACAGGTGATAAATTGGGGAAAAACCTAGTCCTAATTACAGATAGCTTAAGAAATATTGACTTAAGGTAGCCTACCATAAAATGGAGAAAAATACCTGAGAACTGGAATTTGTATTACATGTTAGTTTCAAAAGTTCAAAAATGGCATACATCTTTGTTGTGTTCTGATGTGTGGTTAATTTTGTGGTTAGCTCACTGAAGAAGCTGGACCTAGTGGCTCATTTTTATCTGTAATTCCAATGTGCAGGAGAGTTGCTGAATGAGAAAGCATCCTGGCCTACACAGTTTCAGGGCTTAAGGTTATTCTCCAGCCTCCACATGCATACATATGTATGAGCATCTACACATACATGTCTGAGCATCAGCACACACATGTATCCCCCAGCCTCCACTAAATAAAAATAGATTTGAATTTTCTTTGTTTCTTAAAAAATATTTTATTAACGTATTCATATTACATCTCAATTGTTAGCCCATCCCTTGTATCCTCCCATTTCTCCCTCCCTCCCGCTTTCCGCCTACTCCCCTCCCCTATGACTGTGAATGAGAGGGACCTCCTCCCCCTGTATATGCTCATAGAGTATCAAGTCTCTTCTTGGTAGCCTGCTAGCCTTCCTCTGAGTGCCACCAGGCCTCCTCATCCAGGGGATGTGGTCAAATATGGGGCACCAGAGTTCATGTGAAAGTCAGACCCCAATCTCCACTCAACGGTGGAGAATGTCCTGGCTAGATCTGGGTAGGGGTTCGAAGTTTATTGCACATATTGTCCTTGGCTGGTGCCATAGTTTGAGCAGGACCCCTGGGCCCAGATCCGCCCATCATAATGTTCTTCTTGTAGGTTTCTAGGACCCTCTGGATCCTTCTATTTCCCCATTCTCCCATGCTTCTCTAACCTAAAGTCCCAATAGGATGTCCTCCTCTCTGTCCCACTTTCCTGGGAAGTAAAGACTTTCATGGGACATGCCCCTTGGGCTAGTGTCCAGATATAAGTAAGTATATACCATTTGACTCTTTATGAATTTTCTCTAAGACTCATTTTTTTATTTATTAGTAAGTGTGTGCATATGCCTGTGGGTTCCAGTGGTCAGATCAAGTTAGATCTTCTAGAATTGCAAGTAGTTGTAAGCAGCCTGATGTGGGTGCTGCTAACCAAACTCAGGTCCTCCTCAAGGCCAGCAAGTGCTCTTAACTGCTGAGCCGTCTTTCCAGCCTTTCTCATTCCTTTCAACCTTTATTACATGAATGTCTCTGTCAGTTTATAAATGCTTTATTGATTAGTCAAAGTCATAGCTTTGTTCTATTACGCCACATTTTTTATCAAAAGCACAGTTTTGTGTATGTTACCAGTTGCATTTTAGAAAATATTAGAGTAAGGGCTAGAGACTTGGCTCTTTCTCTCTAACATGTTTTTGATGTCACAGAGTGTACTCAAGAGCATTGACTGCTCCTTCAGAAGTCCTGAGTTCAATTCCCAGCAACCACATGATGGTTCACAACCATCTATAATGTGATCTGATGCCCTCTTCTGTCATGCAGGCAGAGCACTATATACATGATAATAAATAAATATTTTTTTTAGAAAAAGAAAATGTTAGAATACATTATTTAAAAGTTCATATCATATGGTTCATGACATGACATTTTTTCACTCATATTAAAAGCAGTCTTAGAGAACTCTGAAAGCAAATTCTTATGAAATCAGAATTATTGACACTTTTATAAGCAAAACTCTAAAATATTTATATACATTTCCTTATGAAAAGATAGACTCCACACACACCCCAATAAATAAATTAATCCAAAAATAAAAAATAAAAGGTAATCAGAGCTTGGGACTGAAAATGATTCCTAATAGCTTTCATTTTGGCTTGGTTTTTGTTTCAGACAAGGTATTATTCTTCAGCACTGCCCTTTTTTAAAATGTTAAAATTTGTTGTTTTGTTTTGTTGTTGAGACATCATCCCTCAATGGCCAGAACCTGCCAAGTAGTCAAGACTGGCTGATCAGTGAGCCCTAAGGATTCATCTGTCTCCACACTCTCAGTGCTACAATTACAAGCACATCCCACCATACCAGGCTTTTTAAATTTTAAAATTATGGATTGGTGTGTGAGTGGTATGTGGGTTTGTATGGGTACATGAAGGTCAGGTGACAGTGTTATTTCTTCAATTGTTTCTTCACTTACTTTTTGAGACAGGCTTTCTCATTGAACCGGGAACTATATTGGCTGACCAAGGAACCTACAGGGTCTGCGTGTAACCACCCTTACACAGCACTGAAGTCACAGGCACATTCCACCTAAGTCCTGAGGCTGCAAACTCAGGTTTGTAATTGCATAGCAAGCACTTATTCCTTAGCCATCTCTCCAGCTCATTGCCTGGCTTTTGACATGGGTTCTAGGAATCTTCTGTCCTCAGTCTTGCAAGGCAATCACTTTACCAACTGAGCTATCTCCCCAGCCCCTAGATTGTTTTTTAACATGATTCAGTCTTACAGCAAACATGTTAGTTACAAGCTCTACAAGTTTAGCTGGTCATTAATGATTAGCTTTTCTATGACACATAAAAGTTTTATGAAGAACACATCTACTAAGGTACTATTGTTTAAAAATTATATTATCCCTCTGCTTATTGATAAATGATCCCTATTTTCATGAGTAGGAATTGCTACTAAATTGCTTCTACATACACTGAACATTGATAGTCTATCTTCCAAATGAATGTCTTCTATCTTAAGCTGGAAATCTTGCCAAGGAAAGAAATTGTCTCTATCAGCAAAACTTATGCACGTGCTTTATTTACTCCCCTTACTGCTAATACAGCACAGTTAGATTCACTTAGTAGAGTCTATTAGAGTACATGCATGTGCCCTTAAAAGCTTATGCTTTCCCATTCTGTTCACTCAGAAACAAAACTTGAAATGTTATATTGATCCCATGAATATCCTTATCATTTTTAGAGGTTTTATTCTCCAAAGTTATAGTTTCATTTTCACGTGCCATGCTTTTCATTTTTTTTCATATGAAACACATTATTTTGTGTATGCTTATGGTTGTTGTTTTTAACTGTTAGATGGAACGTTCCTATAATCTCAGCTGCTTGGGGAAAATGAGGTAGAAGGGTCACAACTGAGGCTAATCTAGACAATGTAGCAAGGCCCTGTCTCTGTAAAATTTAAAAAGGGCTGGGGCTGCATCTCGGTGTTAGAATGTTATAGGGGAAGCTCCGGGATAGAAACTGTAGGTTTGCAACAAAACAGCTTCCATAGCATTTCACTTACTTCTGTTTTTAACTAGTAAGCCACTTTGGTATGAATCTCAATGAGTCTCAGTGTTACAGTTTGTGTTGTGCATCTGCATACTTCCTTTGTAGCTGTGTCCGCTCACATATTTTGCCCATTTGAAGATTTATTTTCTTTTATTGAAGGGGAGCTTTTATATACCAGTTCAAGTACTTGATCAGATATATAGAAAATAGATGTTCTCTCACTCTTCAGTTCTCTTTTCACTTTTTGATGGTATCTCTTGCTGCACAATATTGTAAGTATTGATTCAGTAGGATCTTATTTCTTAGAATGCTTTATGTCAAGAAAATTTACTCCTATATTTTCTTCTAAGAATTTTATAATTCTGCATGTCACATTTAAATCTATAATCTTTTAAACTTAATTTTTCTTTTTAAAAATTTTTTTATTTAATTAATTTTTTCAGATTACATCTCCATTGTTATCCCTCACTTGTATCCTCCCGTTCCTCCTCCCTCCCTCTTTCACCCTATTCCCCTCCCCTAGGTCTGTGACAGAAGGGGACCTCCTTCCCCACCATATGGTCACAGACTATGGAGTCTCATCCCGGTAGCCTGCTTATCCTTTCTGAGTGACACCAGGCCTCCCTGCCAAAGGGAAGTGGTTAAATATGAGGCACCAGAGTTCATGTCAGAGTCAGTCCCTGCTATCCACACAACCGTGGTGAATGTCCTGTCCATTGGCTAGATCTGAAGTTAATTTTTCTACAAGTTTAAAAAAGGAGTCAAATTCAGTTTTATAAGTGTGTGTCTGTTATCTTTGAAAGAAGATTATTGGAAAAATTATTCTTACTCCATCAAACTGTTTTGGTAGCCCCTAAGGCCTATTCTTTTTTATTATTTCATTTGTTTGTTTGTTTGTTGTGTAGCTTTGGCTGTTTTGGACTTGGTTTGTAGACCAGGCTGGCTTCAAGTTCACAGCGATCTGCCTGCCTCTGCCTCCCGAGTGCTGGGATTACAGGCACACACCACCATACCCGGCTCACCTAAAGCAGCTGGTATAGAATGAGGCAGACAGAGGTTAAAGTAAAAGTGAAAAAAGGGGAAGACACCTCACTCTCACCACAATTAAATTCTTGTTATTAATTATCTATTGTGGTAGGACAACCCTCCAACCAGTGGTTTATGGAGAAAAATTTCTGTTACCTGTCTGGATGAATTTGAGAGACTTAGCTATATGTGTTGCTGATTTGGGAATTTCTTACAGTAGAGTTACATCAAAGTGTCAGTGGTGTCCACTGAAATCCAGACTTAGCTGATGATAGAGGATTTAAAATGACTCCCTCGTGGCTATGACACAAAGCCTCAGTTCTTCACTTTAGGTTCAACTTCAGAGCTTCTTGAGATGTCTTCATCGTATGGTAGCTGGCTTGAACTAGAAATAAGTTATCCAAGAGCCTTTAGAAGCTGAGGTGCTATTGATTCTGCCATTGTCTCTTCTGCCTTACTGTTACCACTAAATTTAAGTCTAAACCAAAGGACTGGAGGACTGGGCATACTCTTAAAAAGGAATATCATAGCATTTGTGGCTGCATTATACCCCAAATCAGTTTTGATTCAAACCAGCTGATGGTCCCTCATATTAGATGGCCATTATTAGTTAATACAGTGGATCTTTAAAATAAATTATTCTTTCCCCTTTGGTGTTTCTTTTTTTTTTTTTCTCCTATATCCTTGATGTAGCCTTGATTCTAACTATTTTTACTAGATTTTGCTATCAAAATAGAAGAGAATATATATCTGAAATGTTCCATTAACAAATGTGGCAGAAATAACATGAAGTAATCAGAACTTTTCATATGCCTAAATAAATTTAAATGCCACTTTTTCAGTTTGACTATTAATATTACCCCTGTACACTAGCTGACTAGATTTTTGAGTGTTTCATTTAAAGAAACTGTAAAATTAATCATTTCTTTTGTAATGAGACTTTATGAACACACTTGCTGCTTTACTTTGTAACCTTGGTTCCTCTGATACCTCTTGCAGGGAATGATTTTGCATGACTTTGCAACTGGTCTCTAGTGTGACACGGTGGGAGGATGAACACAGAAGAGCTGGAGTTACTGAGTGACTCCAAATACAGAAACTATGTAGCTGCAATTGACAAAGCACTGAAGAATTTTGAATACTCCAGTGAATGGGCAGATTTGATATCAGCGCTTGGAAAACTCAACAAGGTATGCTTTTCTTATACATTTAGTAAAAGGAGTAAAAACCAGAAATCTGTTTATATCTGTTTATGCAAGATTTAGCTAAATCATGAAGTAAAGACTATAAATGTAACTGAACCCCAGCTTTCATAAATGGCATTTTACTTTATGAGTTGATGCCTATGTGGTCAGGTGTATTACTAATACTTTAACAGTTCTTATTCAAAGAAACAGTACTACTTAAAAGATACAATTATTAGCCAGGTGTGGTGGCGCACACCTGTAATCCTAGCACTCAGGAGGTAGAAGCAAGCTATCGCTGTGAGTTCGAGGCCAGTTTGCTCTACAAAGCGAGTCCAGGACAGCCAAGGTTACACAGAGAAACCCCGTCTCAAAAAAAGGTGGGGGGTGGTATATCATCATCATCATCGTTAGTATTATTGGTACCTGTAAAATTACAAAACTGAGAACCATATATGTTACTGTGAGGGTATGTTTTTGTAATTGAGCATCAGATAAAGTTCTGGAGTTCCTGGCTCCAAAATGAAAAGCAGTAAATGGAAAGTAATGGCTGCAGGACCCTTTGCTGATGCTGTTAGTGCAGCAACAGGAAACATTCTGTGCCTATGCAAGTCTAGTTACAAGTCAGTATTTTTCACAAAGGCAGTTTTAAATATAGGCCCTAGGCCTCAGAACTTGACTTGGAATGAGCCTTCTTCTGTGCGTAGGTCTGTTTTTAGCCAAGTTCCTGGAGAAGAGCCACTGATCAACTCTTGGCTTCCTGTTTTGACCAATTTTGTTTTAATTTCAGTCAAACTTTTCTTCCTTCACACAGAGTTTTGGCATGATTTTTGTTCCTAGTGATTGGGAATGCTTCTAAATATTGAAAAAGTCTGGGTGGAAAAGAATAGTTTTATAATAACCTTAAACTTCAAACAGCTTCACATGCAGTTATTAGGAAAGAAATCTTAAAATATATAGCAAGGACAATAGAGTGCCTGATAGTATAAGAAAAAAGCTTTCATTTCCACTGTGCTAAGTGTTTACCTTAACATGGGATACACAAGTGTTGCTTGCACATTTTCTTCCAGCATTTACTGTGTGAGCTTTGAAAACTTCATCTCTTTATCGTATCTGTAAATTGCTCTATAGTATGACTTTGCTTTCAGGAAGTTAGGGTTTTTGTCTTGCTGAAAGATTCTAAGAGTCCCATTTAGATGGCCACTTGGGAACTATTTTCAAATGCAATTCTTTGAATTATAGACATGAGTTAGACTAACCAAGAGCATAATCAGCTTCTTATACATTAATCAGTACTTATGAAAACACTTCACTGTATCCAAATAACAAAACATAAGATACTAAGTTTATAGATGAAAGTAATATAAAATATGGTGGGACAACCCAAGGATTTTTATAAGCATGCATGTGTGTGCACATGCAGACACATACAGAGACGTGAGCATGTGTGTGTGTGTGTATGTGTGTGTGTGTGTGTGTGCTATATTATAAATTTAATGACTGGCAACTCTAGTGCTGACTTTTCTACTGTATTTCCTTTGACTGACTGTCAGTTTCTCACTCCATAAACTGCGCCCCCAGAGGGGGCAACCATGATATTCTGTCTCATGACAGACAGTAAAGATTTGTAAAAATCTATGCCTTTACTCTCCACACATTTTGGGCAAACTATTCTTTTATTTAAAAATATTTTTTTTGTTACCATATAATGGGTTTATTTTTAACAACATGCTACTTTTTAATTTCTTTTATTTTAATTTCAAATATGTACTGATATTGTTTCAAAAACTTTCTGTGATAGTTTTATAAGAAAATAGCAATAAAATGAGACATTTTTCTCAGTTGCTCTAAAATTATTTTCTTTAAGGTTTTACAAAATAATGCCAAGTACCAGGTAGTACCCAAAAAACTGACCATAGGCAAACGCCTAGCTCAATGTCTACATCCAGCACTACCCGGTGGAGTTCATCGGAAGGCACTTGAAACATACGAAATCATCTTCAAAATCATCGGACCTAAGCGGCTTGCCAAAGATCTTTTTTTATATAGGTAAGAATAATTGTATTACCAATGTACAATATAAAAATATATTTCTAGCTAGATATGGTGGTACATGTCTTTAGTCTCAACACTCGGGAGGCAGAGGCAGACAGATCTCTATGAGTTCAAGGCCAGCCTGACCTACATAGCAAGTTCTAGACCAACCAAGGCTGTGTAATAAGACACTGTCTCCAAATACATATTTGTATATATGCCTAAACTATTTAACCTTTCTACAGTAAAATTAAAAATTTGAAAAATTGTTTCTTAAATAAATGTTAAGTCTTTAAGTGATTTAGAAAAAAAGTAAAACATTTTTCAAGTTGTGTTTTATTCTTAGATGTCATTCATAAAAGTTGTCATTCAAAATTGTTGGCACTAATCAGGCATTCTACCCATTTAAGGTTGAAGCTAGGCCCCTGAAAATAAAATGCCTTGGTTTTCAGTAGCTTTAATGTCATTAATAACTCTTTGACCATCTTTTCCTTTGTCTTTTATGAAATGGCATTTTCTTCCGTCTTTTTCTTTGTCTTTTACCACCCTTTCCTCTTCCGCCCTAACTCAGTATCTGCCATTTCTTAGGGTTCCCTTGGTTGTGGTCCTTCTGTGTTGTTATTTTATATTTTCTCGTTGAGCAAGCATATCCACACCCCTACTTACCTTCTTTGTCTTACCATGCCTATGTAAAGTGTGTAACGTGGTGACATGAGCTACATACCCTAATGAAGCAGATTCCTATATCCCTCATCACACAGTTCTCTGGACCTTTCTTGCTGCTTTGTGTCGTTTGACTTGCATCTCCCTATTTCCTCCTTTGCCTGGTAACCATTGTTTGTTTATTATATATAGACTCCAAATTGATGCCTCAAGTGCTGGCCCAAGCTTTAAACTCTTGATTTAGTCATCCCATACATGTGTAGTGGTTAATTTATTTTGGGGTTGCTTTTCTTGTCACCCACTCTAGCTTCTTAATAAGTGACACAGAGACTTACTAGATTTATTAAGAAGCTTTAGGCTCAATAACTGGGCAGATATTCTTTTATTTTAACCCTCTAAGCTTCTAAGCTAGTCTGGCTACTTCCCAACCACACGTCCCAGGTTATTTGCCATATATTCTATCTGGGCTGTTTCTGGTCCATCAAGTCAGTTCCTCATGGCAGCGTCCTCTCTCTATCCCTTCTTCCTGTCTCTTCTCCCACTTCCTGGTCCCTGCCTGAGATCCCAAGCACAGGAATAGAAGCTCCACCACCTTCTGTCTGCCCAGCAACAGCCTGTCCAGCTTTTTCATTTAACCAATCAGAGATCATTAGGGAACAACGTTTATGCAACACTGATCAGAATATGTGACAATGCACTCATCTGTACTGTAGCCAGATCTTGGGGCCCAGAATTCATCATTCGTATATATAGACTACCAGACCAACCCCCAACATATTTGTATATCTTTAAAAGCCACTAAAACTCTACCTGTTTAAAAATAAACCTACATTGTACTAAAGGTCTGTAAATGCTGCCACCATCAATCCCTTTGCACAAGAGTGAAATGTGAATTGCACATCTTGTTACCTTGTCCATATTCTCTTCCCTCCAGTGCTGTCCCTGGAAGTTCTGTCTCACAGCGGTCAAGAGTAGGGATGTTGCCAGGTGTAGTGGCGCACGCCTGTAATCCCAGCACTCGGGAGGCAGAGGCAAGCCGATCACTGTGAGTTCGAAGGCAGCCTGGTCTACAAAGGGGGTCCAGGACAGCCAAGATCACGCAGAGAAACCCTGTCTCAAAAAACAAACAAACCACAAAAAAAAAAACAACCCAAAACAAACAAAAACAAAAGAGTAGGGATGTCAACCAAATCATGTGTTCTTGGACCACTTTTTTAAAGGCTTTGTGCCCTCATCTACAAAGATGGAAATGATACTACTAGTCTCACAAGGTTGTTAATGTACAGAAAGTACAACAGTGTGCCCAGTAACCTACATATTATCCTGATGTGTTTCCAGTGCATCTGTCTACCTCACTGACAGCTGCCAGTCCAAGTGAGCATCATCTTTACTGTGGGCTTTGTCACTGCCCTAATTACTGATGCAGCCTCTGTTCTTAGCTCCTTATACTCTGATTATTTTAAAACATGTTAAACAAATGATGTTGTGTATGGCTTCTAAGATTTCATGTACTGGCTTGAAAAAAATTTCAAACTAAGATTATCCAACTCACACTATAGATCACCTGTATGATTGCCAATTGTGTGAGGATTCTTTTACATTGGCAAGCAAACGAGCTCTTCAGTGAACTTCAGTTGGACTCCTCTAGTCCAGCTCAGTTCTTATTCTTTTTCTACAGATACCATTTGATCGCACAGGGTGATGACCTAGTAAGACTGCTTCTAAAGCTAACACCACAAACAAGTCCAGGCCTCCATAACTTGTAACCTACAATCTACAACTTGTGGTCTATACAACTCCCTGTTTAGGCTCAAATAATTTGTTAGAGTAACTCAGAGAAATTAGAGAAACGTATTCATTGGCTATCATAAAAGATATTTTAAGGGACACAGATACACAAGTGATGGTCCTGAGAACAGGAGCTTTCCTTCCTGAGTCACAGCTGGGGTACACCACCTCCTCTGGAGGTGTGGATGAGCTCCTGATTACCTTCCCACATGCCTCTACATGTTCCCTGTCGAGAAACTCTGAACCCCCTGACCTTTGAGGGGTTAATGGATCCTTTATTGCATAAGTAAAATTAAAGCATGAACAACCATATAGAGCCTAATTAGACAAAAAAAAAAGTGTGTTCTAGTGCTAAACAGTGACACGCTGTGCGGGGAAGCCAGCATGGCTTGTACCCCTTCTCTTAGCACCTCTGTGTAACATTACTTCCTAGTAGCCTCCTTTTTTTTTTTTTTTTTTTTTTTTTTTTTAATGAAAATCTTCTGATCTACTGGCAATTAAGGTAGATGAGAAAATTCCTTTACAACTACACCCAAGTCAAAATGGCAGGGAAAGATTAATTTCCACAATCTACCTCTGGAAAGAGAAAGTCTGGTTTTTATGAACTGGCTTTGTGATTAAAAAAAAGAGAGAAACTGATTTCTGAATCCTAAACAACCATAGCAAAAACAAAAGACTGTCCTTCATCTTTGTTGCTTTAGATCAGGAATGGAAAGCCAAATGCTGTTTTGGTTTTGGGGTTTTTGTTTTTGTTTTTTCTAGTACATTGGGTTAGAAACAAAGATGTCAGCAGAGAGCAAAGAAAGACAGAAATTAAGGAGATAAGAGTTATCAGTGAGGCTAGCTCCTGGGAAAGGCAGGACATGACCATAGGCACACAAAGGCAGTTTCACAAGGACATAGTATGACTACATCTTCAGGTCACACTGTTCCTAAAATTTTGTGCAAAAAACTAGTCAGTTGAACATGATTTCTACTTCTCATATAAAGGCCGGAGTGGGTGAGAGTCTTCCTCTTTAAAGCACTGCCTGAGTGTAGAACATAGCACAAGGAACTGAAAGACAGAAACACTGGTGGTTGTGATCTGTTCCCATACTCACAGAGAGTTCAAAGCTAGTAATAAATATTCTAATAAGTACTATTTACTACTTTAGGGAAATCAGATAGGGGTATAATCCTAGTCTAATTAGCAGGTAAGTTTCATCAAGGATCAACTGAGAGCTGAATGTTTTGGAATCCTGCAGTGAACCATGGGGTATTAGTAAGAGAGTGGGGATTGTGTCTTTGTGAAGAGGCCAGGTAAAGACCTGGCAGCTACAGAGGTTGTAGAAGATTCTCAAAGGAACAGAATGGCTGAGTTGGGAGTACAAGAATGAAATGGGTGAGTGCACATGGGTTGTTCAGTGTATGCAGTAGCCAAAAGCTGTTCAAAATCATGTTGGCAACAGGAAATCTATGAAAGGTTTTTATTGAAAGTAAAAACTTCAGGCCAGATTTGAATTCTACCTGTTATGACGAGGTTTTGAAAATATGGCAGTCTCTGCAAAGTAATTACCTAGATAAGATAGGAAGAATTTACTCAGAAATTATCTAGAAGGGAAACCTGAAGAGAGAACATGGCCAGTGGTTGGTGGTTGGAGAAGGTATTTTTGTTTTGTTTTGCTTTGTTTGAGGCAGGGTCTCCCTACATAGCCCTGGCTGTCATGGAACTCAGTATATAGACCAGGCTAGCTTGGAGCTCTCAGAGATCCGTTTTCCTCTGCCTCCTGAGTCCTGGGATTAAAGGCCTACACTACCACACATGAGTCTTGAAGGAAACACTTTTATAGTAGGGCAAAATATCATTCCTAGATATATAGCTTTTGGGCAGCTAATAACAGATGCCGTATTTTTTAAAGGCTAGTTATGAAGGAGAAAGGTCAGCCTTCTGAAAAGATGAGAATTCTTGTTTGGAATTGTAGAATATAAGGACTTTGTGAAACAGCTAGGAAGATTTTAGGGCTCCTGTGTATAAAACTCAGGTGAAAGAACCAGTTTAGTTTAATGGATGTAGAAATCATTAATAGATATTATTTTACTCATTTGCTGTAACCTGTTTCATAAAAAATAAAATATATGATATCATTGCATATGAATTAATGTGCTGTTTTACATCTTTCATTTTTTAACAGCTCTGGGTTGTTTCCTCTTCTTGCCAATGCTGCTATGTCTGTGAAACCAACACTGCTCAGTTTATATGAGATATATTACCTGCCTTTGGGGAAAACTCTGAAACCTGGTCTCCAGGGATTGCTGACTGGTATTCTTCCTGGCTTAGAAGAAGGATCAGAGTATTATGAGAGGTAAATGGTATTTGGTCCACCTTGGTACTACAAATCATGAATTAGGCAGTAACCATTTTTAACTGTGTTTTAGCATAACAGAACTATTCTAGATGCATCAACATGACACATTAAGACTAGAGGGATGGCTCAACAGTTAAGAGCACTGGCTTCTCTTACCAAAAAACTAGGTTGGATTCCTAGCACTGAAGTAGCAGCTCACAACTGTCTATAACTCCAGTTCCATGGATTCCGATGCCATCTTCTCCCCCACCTGGGTACCACACATTCCTGTAGTAGGCATACATCCATGCAGACAGCATTTTTATACACATTAAAATATATAAATTAAGAAAAAAATATTGGGGCTAGAAAGATAGCTTAGGGATTAAGAACATTTGCTCCTCTTCCAGAGGGCCTGAGTTTGAATCCCAGCACCAAGTTGGAAGTTCACAGCTGTCTGAAACTCTAGTTTCAGGGGATTTGGCATTCTTTTCTGGCTTCCGTAGGCACCAGGCAAGCATATGGTACATAGATAATACATGCAGACAGAACAGGTATACATACAAGATTTCAGTAGCAATAAAAACTGTTGTGAAGTATCTTGTTTGATCTTAGGAACACTTTTTAGTGTTTTCCAATTGTGTTGGTTCTTCATCTGTAAATGAGGCATAATTCTTCGTGTTACTGTGGTGATAAAACCAGTCAAATTCTTTTTGTAACTTAGTCAAAAATTATGACCCATAATTTAATGATACAACAAATAGATTAGCAGATAATGAAGAGTGCGAAGTGGGTCCCTGTGCCAACGGTGTTTAAACTGCTAAGGAGAAAAATATCCTGGCACCAGTGCACTGCCTTTCACCAGCTGTTGTCATAATGCTTGATACTTGATACTGAATGTTAAAGAAAGGGAACTAACTCTTCTGTTTTGGAGCCTATTGTTTTTTAAGAGCTAATAGCTACAGACAATGCATGATACCCTTATGTTGTTACCAGAACTAGAATAAAAAGAAAAAGAAAAAAGGAAAGGAAAGGAAAAGAAAAGAAGAAAGAAAGAAAAACAAAAAAAGGAGTTGAGTTTAGGTGTCAAAATAGGGAATGCTAAGTTTAACTTGTGAGTAATGATTTAAACTTAAATAATTTAATTAAGTACATTGACTAATTAATGTGTTTCAACTCTTTCCACAATACAATAAAATTCTAATCCTGAAAATACTGGATTATCCTTACAGGCTACATTGAAAAGAAAAAAAAAATGTAGTCAAAACTAAATAGCATAATTGGCTATTTCAAACTGTTCTTTATTGCCATTCTTATTACCAGGTGTCTGTGTGTGGCTGGTGTGTATGGTGGTCAGAGGGTAACTGTGCACTGTGAGTCCTACCTTCATGGGGGCTCCTGGGTTGGAAGTCTGCTCTACAGGCTTTCATGGCAAATGCCGTTACTCCTGAGCCATTTGTATGGCCCATCTTATTTGCCCTTATTAATTTACCTATTTGCTTCTAATTTTAGAAGTATAAAATAAAAGTAGTTCATTTAGTTTAGAAATAAGTTTTACAGTGTGGTGGCACACACCTTCAATCCTAGCACTAGGGAGGCAGATGCAGACAGATCGCTGTGAGTTTGAGGCCAGCCTGGTTTACAGATTGAATCCAGGACACCAGAACTGTTACACACAGAAACCCTGTCTTGAAAAAAATAACACACCAACAAACAAACAAAAACTAGAAATAAGTTTTAATTTATTCTCTTAAGGGAAGTACAGAGTCAGTACCATTTAATTCTACTAGGTCTAATTATTTTTTGTTTTGTTTTCTCTGTGTAGCCTTGGCTATCCTGGATGCATTTTGTAGACCAGGCTGGCCTCAAACTCACAGAAATCTGCCTGCCTCTGCCTTCTAAGTGCTGGGATTACAGGCATGTGCCACCATGCCCAGCTTTAATTAAAATTTAAAATAGAAATTAAATAATTCTCTTTCTGGCTTTAGCATCCTATGAGTTATGTTTTGTTAAGAATTCCATGTAAGTACTATAAAAGAGTTAATAAATGTGTTATTTTAATGCAGAGATACATTGACGTCAAAGATTAATGTTACTAATAAATCACCAACTGAAGTCATATTACTTTACTATACTATACCATAATGTGATAGACTTCTATATATTGAATTGTTTATTTTGGTTAAAACAAGAGTCAATCACTGATAGATATCCTTAGTTTGATTTTTGTCATAGGTCCAATTCATTTATATCATTGTGAATTCTATGTTATGATTTCAGAAAGCAAATGTCTTAAGGTTTTGTAGGAAGTTAGCATAGTTGTGCTGATTGATTAAATAAACTATATAGATGTTGCTTTATAGCTTATTGTAATCTAACAACCCAGTAAGGTAGGCAGGTACAATGGTGCAGTTCTCTCCATTTGACAGCTAGCACAGGGCGGAAGCAGGACTTTGTACCCCGCCCTCTGAATTTGAAGTGTGTTCTTCCAGACTAGCTCACTTGTTTCTAGAGTGGAGTTCATGACTTTGCTGTGGATGCTGTTATTTATTTTGGAAGAGAATCATGGTTGAGTTCTTTTCTCTGATTGTGAACGTTTCCTTCTGCCATGTGCACAGAACAAACACACTTCTGGAGAAGGTTGCTGCTGCTGTAGAGCAGTCGGCATTCTACAGTGCCCTCTGGGGCAGTCTGCTCACCAGTCCTGCTGTGCGCTTACCTGGAATCACATATGTTCTGGCCCATCTGAACAGGAAGCTTTCAATGGAAGATCAGCTGTATATAATTGGCAGTGACATTGAGCTCATGGTAGGTTGTCTTGTCACAGGTGTGTCTCTAGAGCCAGGCATTCCAGACTATTCTGAGAATCATGCCATGGGCAACATTCCTGTTTTTATCAAAGAAAACAGCCAGAATACTGAATAATTATTGATAATTTAAAGGATTATTTTTCTCATGAAAAAGACATTATTATGTATGCCTATCCCCTTTTATTCAAGCAAATCCATAATTTTAATTACTCTTGTCTTTCGTACTAGTAGACTCCTGTTACCAAGGCTACATTTATTATACTATCCCAAAGTGAACATTCCTTTCAGTCTTACTTTTCTTTATAAAGAAATTTGTAATTTAGACAAAGTGATATAGCTGACTTCTGAAAAAAGAAATAGACCACAGACTGTGTTCTTATGTTCTTTTTAATGTCAAGATTGGTAACAGAAGGAAATCTTTATAGGATGCTGTAGCCTTAAAATGGGCAAGAAATTCATTTTCAAAAGTTCTTAAATGTTTTTTGATTAGCCTTATTTTCCATATAAGGACACAGCTGAATTTAGCATATAACTTTGCTTAGATTAAATATTAAATGCATTCACTAAAATTGGACCATCTTACATGTATGAATTTTTACACATAAATATAGTCTCCTAACCACTACTATAAAGAAGACTAAGAAATTTATATCACCCCAAAAATCACTAGACGTCTGTGGCCACTCCTTTCCTGATTTCAGATCCTTGAAAATGTTCTGTCCAGACTGTTAACATAGGTTGAATCATACTGCTCATGGCCTGTGGGTGTGGTTCACTCACAGTTTATAGCGCAATTGAGATTAGTCCATGCTTCCGTGTATGTCATTGGCTTGTTGCTTTATGTTGCTCCATACTCTCTTGTTGACAGTATCGTAGTGTGGTTATTGTTTCATCAGTCAATGGACATTTGACTTGTATCCCACTTAGTGCAAGTATGAGTGTAGCTGCTAGGCAACATTTGCACAAACATGCTGGGGAGACATGATGGGGCACAGGGTAAAAAGTCATTGATACTGACATTAACATTTGTCTGTTGCAGTCTGTGAAAAGCAGAGGTATATATTCTGTCTTAGATAAATGAAACGTTACCATGGCAAACATTTCCCAGCATGCTAAAGGCTTTCTTCTTTCAGGTAGAAGCAGTAAGTACTTCAGTGCAGGACTCGAGTGTACTTGTACAGAGAAGCACACTGGACCTCATCCTCTTCTGTTTTCCATTCCATATGAGCCAGGTAAAACTTAATGCTATTGCTGTCAAGAGGCATTCCTTGAAAGTCATAGATCTGTTGTGTTTAGCCATTTTAAAGGTACTGTATTAGAATATTTTCTTTATAAGTATATTGAAAACAAATTCCTTTTTGGTGAAGTATTTGCAATTATTTTAAAGAAAAATAATACAGCAAGTGAAGCAGATTGCTTTATACATTTCAAAAAAAATCTAAACTTTAAAAAAGCAGTAGGTGCTCATTGCTAACTCTAAATAAGTAGAGTCTTGAGACCCAGGCCTTCAACTCTGCTAACATCTATCTGCTGGTACCTTGTATTGCTTTGGAGACTCCAGTATATATGCCAGGACTTTGGGGAAGTTATCCATTGTTTGAGAACCAAACATTTAGTCCTGGGCCATTTGCTACACACTTCACTGTGGATACAAGCAACTGACTTGACAAATCATGAATAACGTGTTACATTACTAGGACTTAAGCAATGTCCTTTAATTTAAAAGAAATTTTGTATGCCTTTAAAAATACTAAACTTTGATGAAAAATGAGACTTAAACACTAGGTGGTAGGGGCACACGCCTTTAATCCCAGCATTCAAAAAGCAGAGACAGGTGGATCTCTGTGAATTCCAAGTCATCCTGGTCTACAGAGAATTCTAGGACAGCCAGGGCTACATAATAAGATCCTGTCTCAAAAGAAAGAAAGAAAAAAAGAAAAAGAAAATGCATTTCTAAAATGGGATTAGCAGGAAGGACTTTGGTGTTTTTATGTGGCTGCTAGTTGAGAGCTCAGCAACTTCTCGTAACTAGCTAAGTTTGTTGTTTTTGTTTTTTTGTTTTTGTTTTGCTACTTTACTAATTTTTATTTCATTTAATTTGAATAAAAGTTGAAGACTTTTATAGTTCATTGAGTATATTGTCACTGGTTGAGACATAAACCACTTCCAGTTTCTATTTTGAGACTCACGCACTCTTAACCATGGGCCTTTTTTCTGCCCTCTGGACTTTCAGATTTTCAGTGTAGACTAAGCTGGCCAAAGCTGTAGCTTAGAGATGGCCAAATGGACCACAGTGTGGGGTTTATTTGTGTCTTTGTTTAACTTTGTTAAAGTCGTATAAAAGAAGACAAAGAGTAGATCAAAGAAACGTGTTGTAAGAACCTAAACCTGCACTGCCTGGCACTTAGGAAGAGCATTCATTAGTGACTTCTGATCTTGACCTTTTTTCCTGTTGAAACATTCCATATTAAAAACTCTCCACTGAGAGGCTCCTCCACAGCATCTAGGAATTAATTGATAGGAACTTAATTTGTGATGTTACTAGGTCAGGAATTAAAATGAAACCTTCCTCGTACTTTCCCACTGTCCCTTCTCTCTATTCCTACAACCCAGAATTCCCCAGACCTCCTAGGCTGGGATTCAAAAGCAGGAGTGTAGTAAGTAATCCCTGGTCCCCTCTCTCGGCGACCGCTGCAGTACTAGTCCCGCGTTACTGTGTCGCATTGTAAGGCTCTGAGGCTGATGTAGTCATCTTTCTTTTTCACTTGACTTTTTTTTCATGTCTTGCATGTAATATATTCTTAGCAAGTATTGACTTTAATTATAACTTAGCAGAGTCTTCATTACCTACCTCAAAAATAGGATTGCTATTATGTTATGGATGGAAGGTAGACCTCTTTAACTTACTTCAGGTAAAGCTGACCTAAGTATCTACTGTTAAGTGTTAGTTGAGATTATAGAGATCTTTACATATTGCAAAATGTGTGGTGATGTCAGTAATATTTAAGAGTGGCTTCTGAGCCATGCATTTGGTGATGTGTCACATGCCTTTAGTTCCAGCATTGTGGAAGCTAAGGCAAGGGGATTGTAAATTCAGTAATGAGATCTTGTGTCCAAAAAGAAAAAAGAAAAAAAAGTGGCTTTTTAGCCAGGGAGCAGCTCAGTGGTAGATGCAGCAGGCCCCAGGTTCAATCTGTAGCATCACAAAATGGGACTTTCTCCAGGTGTGGTGGCACATACTTTTAATCCTAGCACTCAAGAGGCAGAGGCAAGTGGATCTCCGTGGGTTCCAGGCTAACCTGGTCTACAAAGCAAGTCTCTAAGACAACGAGGGCTACACAGAAAAGCCCTGTCTCAGAAAACAAAAACAAAACATGATTTATTTATTTATTTATTTATTAGTAGTTGACAAAAATTGTGAGGTTTGTCCTCCATGATGTTTTCAAATATATAGAGAGAGAGGAGAGGAAGAACATTTTAGAATGTGTTACTAACTCATTTATTACATCATGAACTTACTTCCTTCAGTGAGGACACATTCTTAACTTTCAGTACAACAGATATTAACTATGGTTACCATGGTGTAGCAGATCTCTAAAACATTCATCCTAAAATTGAAGTTTTATATCCTTTACCATTTCTTCTATTCTTTCCGACATACGTTTTCTCCTCAGATAAGATGGGGAGACATTGGTGCTTCCAAGATTTTGAGGCAGTGCCTATAATCTGCATGTCTGCTAGTGAGGAGATAGCATAGGAGTCCTCAAAGTTTTGGTTGCAGGATGCTATTGCATGCTTAAAAAATAGTGAGAATCTAAACAGTTCCTGATGTAAGTTAATGCTATCTGTATTTATCATGTAATTTAAAAAATAGTCTACTGATTTATCTCAAAATAAATGAGTAAATAAATCTTACCAGTGTGAATGACATCTTGTAAAAGTATGTTACAGCTCAAAAAGAAGCTGTGAGCAGCAGAGTTTCATACTTCTTATCACTCTGTTTAATAACTGGCCTAAGAACACAAAAAATGAAAGCTCATACCTGCTACTTTTTGGTTAATGTATATGAAAAAAAAATAACTCTCACCCTCTCACATTGTTATGCAGTTAGAAAAATCAAGGAATCTTTAATATTTTCTGATCATAGGTATAACTCTTCTTTGATACTATACCAAAGTTAGATCTACAGCTTAAGTTAATTGTGATATATAAATATAAATAAACTTTTAGTTTTCTGTCCTGTTATAGTTTGCTAGTCTAACTGATATTTTTACTCATGTGATTTTGTAACATCAAGTTTGGTTATTTAGAAAACGCTGCTATACTCAACTGGGCAGATTTTCCATATATAGATCCACTTCACCATATTCAACTAAACAATCAGAAGTGTTGCTAATACCACTTAAATGTGTAACTTTTTCTCATCACTGTTACCTGACATAAAACACTTTAAGGGAGGAAAGGTTTATTTTAGCTTACTCTTTCGTAGAGATTTCAGTCATCATAACAAGGCAATGGCAGCAGGAGGAGCTCAATCCATGGCAATGAGAGCTTGCGGCAGCAGCTGTACATTCCAAGTCCACCTCCCCTCACCCATCTCTACCAGCTCAAGTACTTCCTGAAGCCCCTTAAAACAGAGCATGAGCCTGGAGGCAGGTGTTTCTGGCCTAAGCCACTGCATTTTAAAAGCAGTATCTACATTTATTTGTTGTTTTGTTGTGTGTCTGTGTCCACAGCACTTATATGGAAGTCAGAGGACAATTTGTAGGATTCAGATCTCTTTTTCAACCTTTATGTAGATTTTGAAAAATGAGCTCAGGTTATCAGGGTTGGCAGTAAGCATGTTTTACCTATTGAGCCTCTTTTGTTTGTTTGTTTCCTTCAAGACAGGGTTTTTCTGTGTAGGCTTGGCTGTCCTGGACTCTCTTTGTAGACCAGGCTCTCAGAGAGCCTCTGCCTCCCAAGTGCTGGGATTAAAGGCGTGTGCCACCACACCCAGACCTATTGAGCCTCTTAACAGCCCCAAATCATAACACTTCATCAGTAAAAGAATTTTAGGGACTGAACCCTCCAGGTTTGGTCCTCCTTGCCCATTGTTTTTTGGAGCCCAGTCTGACTGGTTCTCCCTGCACTGCCCCCAATGCCAGGATTTAACCCAGATTGCACATTCTGTGTATCAGCCCAGTCTGGTCAGCTGCCTGACTTCAACCTACTCATTCCGCACAGCCTCCAGGCCTTAACCCAGGTGCTCATCCTAGGCCAGATTCAGTCTGCTTTCACCCAGAACCCACATTTGGACATGGGTCAAGCCTGGTGAGTCACTGGAGCCTAGTCTGCCTGCAACATTTTCAACCCTCAGGCTGTTCCTAAGTAGCACATCCTGTTTAAACATCCTAGCCTGAAGTGTAGATTGCACCCCTCCCAACTGGTCAAAATGCAAAGGACAACTGATCATGGGTGCCTTGCCCTAATTGTTTCAGATACAACACAACACCTACACCTAAGGCTCAAGAGACATCATGAAAGGGAGAGTAGAAAGATTGTAAGAGCTTAAAGATCAAGGCATCTTCTTCAAGATTGTTCTTGTAAATATGACAGGGAAGCTGTGCCCATGGCATTTCAACAGCATGCTTGCCTCAACAAGACCTGAACAGTAACAGCTTCAGTTGACATACCAACGTGGATGGTGGGATGTCACAAGGCCCTACCACTAGGTGAAGAGCTGCAGGCAATTAATGATTGCTGGCAGAGGTACAATCAGGTTTTCCCAGGAATGGGCCCTAATTGGTTTCCCAGTACTGAGTAGTCATCCCTAAAAACATACATACTTGCAACAGTAAGTGGACTCAAAAGGTTGTGTTTATATATTTACTCATTTATAACAGCTAAAGATAAAGAAGCTAGGAATTAGAGAAGGAGGAGGTGAAACATGGGAGAACTTGGAGGAAAGGGCAAATAATGTAAATCAGTTCATATATATGAAGCTTAAGAAATAGGTAAAGTTGGTAGATCTGGACCCAGTGTGGCCTGCACAAACTGCTGTACCAACCAATGACAATGCATGCAGAAAACCTAGACCCCTTATTAAAATCTAGCCAATGGACAGTGCAATCTCCACAGATGTGTGGAGAGCGGAACTGACTCTGACATGAACTCTGGTGCCCCCTATTTGACCGCTTCCTCTTGGTGGGGAGGCCTGGTGGCACTCAGAGGAAGGGGAAGCAGGCATTCTGGATGAGACCTGATAGGCTGTGATCATGTGGTAGAGGAGGAGGTCCCCTTCTGTCACAGGCCTAGGGGAAGGGAATAGGGTGAAAGAGGGAGGGGGGCACAGGAAGATACAAGAGAGGGGATAACAATCAGGATGTAATCTGAACAAATTACTTTAAAAAAAAAACACTAAAGTTCAGGGAAAAAAATAGGTAAAGATTTTAGCTCAGTGTCTGGAAGCAGTGTTACTGTAACACACAGAGTCTTTCACAATGTAATTTCCTTGTGGAATTGACAATATTATTTATAGCAATATTGTTTCTGTTTAAGTGACAATGTCATTTTATTTCTTTGAGGAGTAACTATTGAATGCCAAAATCTAAAAGATCATTTTTATATTAGATATAACCTAATGTATATATTTTTTAAAAACATAGTTTTTTTTTGAAAAAAGCTATTAAGTTCTGAACAGTAAGAGAACCATCATGCATATGTACCAAAAGCACATGACATGTGCTTACAATTTCGGTATACAAAATAGTAAAAGTCATAGACTGAAATGTATACCTTGAATAACAACCTTAAGTTTCAGTAACATTCTTTTAAAAGAACTGTGAAACTGCCTAGTTCCCCCCTCCCCCTTTCTTTTATGTGCTGGAATTGAAGCTAGGGTCTCCTGCAAGTTCATCTACCACTGAGCTATACCATCAACTTGTTTACCTTTTTTTCATGGTGTTTTTATTTTTCCCCCAAGAACATGGCAGCAAAAATGCAAAGTATGGTGGTTGCCTCTACTCAGCTGCTTTTCATACAGATATTCCAGCTGTTTAACTTGCTTCTTATATGTTGGGAGAAAATGTCAACGCAGCAAAAGAAAAAGTCAATACACATAGATAATTGTTATCGCATTTTCTTTATTTGTTGTATATCTGATTTCCCCCTGTAGGACTCTTGGAATGGTACCTAGAGATCACACTTGACACATTTTTCTAACTTACTGACAGTATCTGTAAAGAATGGGTATAATTTGACATTTGTCATCTGTTGCTAATTTAGAGGTTGATTTCCTTTCCATATCAGGAAGATTGCATAGAGAAGCTTCATTGTGATTAAGGGAAGGTCAGCTCTGCATCCAGATGAGGCACTACCCAAGTATTTCATTTTCACAATGCTTTGGCACCTTAAGAAGCCTGATGATTTTTGTTGTTGCATTGCTTTTCTTTTCTTCTTCTTTTTTAATTACTTCCTTGAGAATTTCATACCGTCTATTTTGATCATGTCCATGCTGTAAACTCCTCCTAGGTCTACCGCTTTCCCCAATCCACCCAACACTGTCATCTTTTTTTTTAAAAAACCCATTGTCCAGTTTGTGCTGCACATATGCTCCTGGATATGTGGCCTTGCACAGAAGCAGAGTTGACCTATCCAGCCACGCCCTTAAAGAAAACTGACTCTTCTCTCCCAGAAACTCAGTTGCCAACAGCTCCAACATGGAGAGGGGAGGTGGGTGCAGAGTCCCAGCCTTGGTTCCAGAGCCACTAGCAATTGAGAACTGTCAGGTCCTTTGTCATAGAATAGCTTTAAATTGGCCAGTTTCTAAGACCTGACTTTAAGTCAGTTCTTTTCTTTCACCTCAGAGTCTAGGCTTAAACTTAGGTTATCAGGTCTGCATGACAAGAATGCAAGGTGTTGAGTATACTGATTAGCTTTGAGTTTCAGAACATTTCATCTCTCCTAAACACCTATTAGTGGTTTTTTCATTATCCCTCATCCCACCTCAGTGCTAAGCTACCATTAATCTAAAACATTTTTTACCCCCAATACACTTGCCTATGCTAGACATTTGTATAAATGATTAGTTACAATTTAAAAAAAAAAAAGTACAACACATGGTGGTTCACAGCCATCTCTAATGGGATCTGGTGCCCTCTTCTGGTGTGCAGGTGTATGTGCAGGCAAAACACTGAATACATAAAAAAAATTTTTTTTCTTCCAAAACTGTTCTTTATTGTGTTGAGTACAATGGCTTGGCTTGGTCTCTCAGAGAAAATGCTGCCAATGCACACAAGTCAGTTCAGTTCACAGGAAGACAATGAAGGACATTTCCCACTCAAGAGTATGGTTTAACTAATGCACGCAGTAACTTAGACCCAAACCCACTTTCTTAGGTGAGTTCCCAATGATCTTTTCATAGGAGTCCTGGGAGATTGTGATTTTTTTTAAACATATACGTCTATTTTATTACACATGAATAAAACAAACTACATACAGCAGGGAGAACCATGAGACAGACAATCATGAGTTATATCAATGTTACATTATAGTGATTTGGCTATTTGTATTTGTCAAACTTGACGTAAACATCTTTCCTATCTTGTTGGGTCTAAATTTCTGAATGAAATTCAATATCTATCATATCTCATCTCTATTAACTTAAATCCTTTATCTTGATCTAAAAAGATAATCCAGTGCCCTCTTCTGTGCAGGTGTACATGCAGGCAAAACACTGAATACGTAAATAAATAAGTCTTTAAAAAAAAAGCTTTAACTCACAGAGCCTCTGAGTATTCTTATTGTTAGCAACAAATTTATTAGCTACTTCCCATTTTGTTCAACTTTACATCTTTTGATTGAAATAAGATCTTCAGTAATTATCAAGCTTCAAATTAAAGCTAGTAGAGAAAAGTTAAAGTTATTGATTAGAACAAAAGGACTTTATTTGGATTTTGTTTATGTGTGTTTTCCCTATGTTTAAACTACTGTAAGTAGAATCCTTTTAAGAGGAAAAATGAAAAGGACTGCATTGATGGTAACAGCTTCCTGAAGATTTTAAAGTCCATTGACATTGCTGAATGGCTAATGCCATATGACTTCCATACTATTTTTCCTTCTTATCATCCTTGTTGGCATCAGATTTTACTGTTGATGGAGAAGTAAAAAGAATTTTAAACATGATGCTGAAGTAAGTGAGTTATAGTCTCAGCTATAAAATTAAAGTGGAGGTAGGGAATACTGGCACATACTTAAAACGTGGTTGACAGAGGCAGGCAGAAAGAGAGGCAGGTCAAAGTCTCTTTGCTGCTCAAGGAGCTTGGGGCCAGACCTCAAAGCTCTGTGAGGCTATCCAAAAAGAAACTAAGAGTCATGTTATCTTTCCTCCTGCTTCCTCGAATGTAAATTAGAAGTAATAGCTCCTGTATTTGAAAGTTTAGACAAAGCAATGTTATATAAAAACAACTGGTACATACTCTAAGATTCTCAGCAAACTTCAAGACATTCTTTTTTTTTTTTTTTAAGAGTAAAAAGGTTTGAGGCCAGCCTGGTCTACAAAGTGAGTCTAGGACAGCCAAGGCTACACAGAGAAAATGTCTTGGAAACAACAACAACAACAACAAAAAAGGAAAACATAGTATTATACTTTTATTAAGTAAGCATAACTACGTTACTTTTCAGGCCACTCGACCAGATATGATCAGGATCTTGTCAGCAGCCCTTCATGTAGTACTAAGGAGGGATATGTCCCTGAACCGAAGACTTTACGCATGGCTTCTTGGTAGGTAATTAATGAATATGCTTATAATTGACAAAAAAATTTAAAAATGAAAGGAGATTTGCCATATATGAGTATCTCAACTTGTATGAAGAAACTAAACATTTATGTTTAAGTGAACAATAAAAAATAAAAACTGCAAGAAAGATGGCTATGTGATTAAGAGCATCTGGTGCTCTTCTAGAGGACCAGAGTTTAGTTACCAGCAACTGCATCAGGCGGCTCATCACCACCTGTAACTCCAGCTCCAGGGAATCCAGTGCCCCCTTCTGGCCTCCAAGGACACATGCACTCATCTAGTACACACATACGCACACACAGAGTAATAATAATAATACTGTTATTATCTTTTAAAGTGATTATACTATTATTATTATTATTAAAACAACTCAAGTGGAAGAACTATTAATGATGAAATCCATAAAGTCATGTTCATTTTAACAAGATATTTTTCCTTTTACAAATTGCTATGGTTATACTTAATGTTTGTGTATTAAAAATGACTAGTTAATAGTCAAAATAATGACAAAATTTCTAAAACTTCAAAGTCACTGAGGAATCTTAAGTAGTAAGTTCCACTGTCTCACAGGTGATACCAGTGTGAGGCACTGTGTACACTGTAGAGCATTACATGCACGTCATCTTTGTATACATGGCTTGTCTGTCCTCACAAGCTCTTACTAGATGACTTACCTTAGATACTGTAAATCTTCAGTGCTTTTACTGTAAGATTTGGGATAAAGAAACAAGATAATTCTGGATGGATTCTATAGACTCACCTATTGAATTGGTTTCCCTTTATTAAACTATCTAAAATGGTCTCTCTTGCTGACACTGAATGGGCTACTAATTGGGTAAGTGTTTAGTGCTGTTTTTGAGATATTTTAGAATTTAGTGACAACAGTTCTAAGGCTTCTGTTTTAATTTTGTGATTTATTCCCATGGAGGTTTTGATAACAACGGTGCTATCATAGGACCCAGAAGCACAAGACACAGTAACCCTGAAGAACATGCCACTTACTATTTTACAACCTTTTCAAAAGAATTGTTAGTCCAGGTAATGGCTATTTTCATTATTCTTTGCTTACCTCCTGTTGAAGAAGCCTAAGACAAAGTCCTGCTTTAGTTGAATTCATAACTGAAGAAGTCAAGACAACACTCTAAACTTCCAAAGAATGGCTGTTACACAGCTATAGCAAAATGGTGATCATAGCTAGACTCCCACAGGAGGACAGCTTTGTAGCTATCTGCTCTGTGAACGTTGGATCTTTTCAAAATGTGACCAGGACCCAAATTTCCTATGAAACCTCAGGTCGATGAGGCTTTTGCAGGCTAGATACAGTAAGACTGCAGCTCACCTAGAAATGTTAAAATTATCCATTTATTTCCTATTATATTTATTTTAGATGCCTCAAAATACTCTAACCAAATGTATTAAGAAAACAAATGATTGCTCAAGCAGTTTTCTTTATTTACTTACTTGATTTTGAAACAGTATCTTGCTGTGTAGCTTAGTTGACTTTGAACTCATGACCCACCTGCCTACTTCAGTTTCTGAAGTGCCAGAATTGCAATATGGACCACCATGCCCAGCTTGAAGCATTTTTAAATGAAGTAAAGTGTACATTGAAATTTAAGTACCTAAGAAGATAATTCCATACCAGATCCCTCAGATATAAGATGGCACCATTGAAATTCATGTCCAAAACAGAAACATCTGTACCTAGAACTCCAACACTCAAATTCTCAATATACTTCTCTTGACGCTGCTTTTTTTTTTCCAATGAAAGTTCATGATACAGATTAATGGTATACATTTGTAGCCCCAGCACTCAGAGGACTGAGACAGGAGGATGCTGGGTTTGTTGCCAGTCCGGTCTTTATAGTGCGGCTTTGTCTCCAAAATATATAACAAACTAATAATGATAATAATTTAAACATTTTGCTTTCTCCAGATGGATGAGTCTGGCATATTTCTGGCATAGAAAGAAAACTTCAGTCAGAATAGCGCAGGGGATGTGAATCTGCATTTTAGATGGATATAGTTCAAAATAGTTTTTCTATTAAAGATATTACTAGTTTCTAAGTCACTAGTATGCTTTTCTTTTTTAAAGGCCATGGTGGGGATCTTACAAGTGAACGGATTTGGAGAAGAAAGCACTCTCATGCAGGATCTAAAACCTTTTCGGATTTTGATCAGTTTATTGGATAAACCTGAGCTAGGTAATACATGTTGCTCTCCTAAAACATAAAGTGACATGCTTTTTATGTTGTTTCAGAATAAAAGTAAGGTGAAGACGTTGGGGAAATTGCTTTATTTTGAAATGGTTGTAAAATAGAGATTCTCAACAATTTCTTAACTGAAGTCACAGGTGTGCAGCGTGCTTTATGTTAGCGTAAGACCTATGCATTACACTGTATAGGCAGCAAAGTCATTTTTTAAAAGATGTCATATCAGTTCCTTTCAGTATTCACTGAAATTGAAACATTTTTATTTGTCATAACTAACTTATAGTTCATAGAATTTGAGGGCTGGAACAGAAATATGAGTTATATCTTCCCTTCATAGTCTTGTTGCTGTTGCTTTCTGTAGTTTCTTTCATTGTGTGTTTATTACATATCAAGCTATTGGAAAATTAACTGTGGTACTTAACATAAACGAAGGAAAAGCAATAATCTATTTTTAAAGAAATTTATTTTTATTTCATGTGAATTGGTGTTTTGCCTGCATGCATGTCTGTATGAGGGTGTGAGTTAAACAGTTTTTAAGCTGCTTTATGGGTGCTGAGAATTGAGCCCAGGTCCTCTGGAAGAGCAGCCGATGCTCTTAACCAGTGAGCCATCTCCAGCCCCAGGTATGCTCTATTTAAAGTATGTAAAATTTCTAATTATACTCAGATGTTTGCCACGGATGCTATAACTCACCAACTCTTAAAAGTGAATATTTTTTTGAGTCTTTTCTGCTTCTGGGTTAACTCACTCATTATGATCATTTCTAGTTCAATCCATTTATCCGCAAATTTCGGGAATTTGTTGTTTTTAATAGCTGAGTAGTATTCCATAGGGTATATGTACCACAGTTTCTTTATCCATTCTTCTACTGATGGACACTTAGGCTGTTTCCATGTTCTGGCTATTATGAATAAGGCTGCTATGAACATGGTTGAGCAAATTTTCTTGTTGTGTGCTGGTGCATCTTCTGGGTATATTCCAAGGAGTGGAATAGCTGGGTCTTGAGGAAGCCCTATTCCCAGTTTTCTGAGATAGCACCAGATAGATTTCCAAAGTGGTTGTACTAGTTTGCATTCCCACCAGCAATGAAGGAGTGTTCCTCTCTCCCCACATCCTCGCCAGCATGTGGTGTCCTTTGAATTTTTGATCTTAGCCATTCTGATGGGTGTAAGATGGAATCTCAGAGTTGATTTGATTTGCATTTCCCTGATGACTAAGGAGGTTGAGCATTTCTTTAAGTGTTTCTCAGCCATTTGATATTCCTCTTTTGAGAATTCTCTGTTTAGTTCCAAGCCCCATTTCTCAATTGGGTTATTTGGTTTGGTGGTGTTTAATTTCTTGAGTTCCTTATGAGTTAACCCAGAAGCAGAAAGACTCAAATGGTATATACTCACTTATATTTGCATACTAGCCCAATGGGCATGTCCCACGAAAGCCTTCCCTTACCAGGAAACTGGGACAGAGGGGAGGACATCCTTTTGGGATTCTAGATGAGAGAAGCATGGGAGAATAGCAAAGTAGAAGGATCCAGAGGGTCCTAGAAACCTACAAGTAGAACATTATGTTAGGCAGATTTGGGCCCAGGGGTCCCGCTCAAACTAAGGCACCAGCCAAGGACAATACAGGCGGTAAACTTTAAACCCCTACCCAGATCTAGCCAATGGACAGAACATTCTCCACAGTTGAGTGGAGAGTGGGGTATGACTTTCTCACGTACTCTGGTGAGTCACACTTGACCATGTCCCCTGGAGGAGGAGACCTGTTCGCACTCAGAGGAAGGACAGCAGGTTACCAAGAAGAGACTTGATACCCTATGAGCATATACAGGGGGAGGTAATCCCCCTCAGGAACAGTCATAGGGAGGGAAATAAGGGGAAAATGGGAGGGAGGGAAGAATGGGAGGATACAAGGGATGGGATAACCATTGAGATGTAACAAGAATAAATTAATTAAAAATAAATAAATAAAAAGAAAAAAGTGAATATTTTAAATATGGGATGGGCAAATTGTATGAAGAATTTCAATGGGCTCATTTTTGAAGTATTCTGTGATAGTGATGAAGCTGAGAAGATTTTTGTTGTTATTTTGGTTTGGTTTGGTTTGGTTTGGTTTGGTTTTCTGTGTTTTGTTTTGTTTTTTCCAGACATGGTTTCTTTGTTATCTTGGCTGTCCTGAACTCGCTTTGTAGACAGGCTGACCTGAAACTCAGAACAATCTGCCTGCCTCTGCCTCCTGAGTGCTGGGAGTAAAGGTGTGCACCACCATGCATGGCGAGAGGATTTTTTTTAAAGAGTAGCAGTAACTGTGAAGCAGACAAATTTATCCTACTGAAGTTGAGCATTATTTAGCAAGAGCTCTGAAGTGGCAGCCCCTACTGGATGGTCATTCTAAGGCTGCACAGTGTACCCCACAGAAGTTTCTCCAAGTCTTTAAACTATCCTGCAAGTCTAGTGGTGTTCTCCTCATTTGGGATGCGGAAACTAAGACTCAAAAACTAAAGAGCCTTTCCATGACAACAGAGACCTAAGCAAAACAATCATCCTGGTTTTGTTACGTCTACTAATATGACCATATATAAATAGACACTTATCCCATTGTTTACTATTAGACCACGATTCAAAATAGAGTTCAGTTTAGCTTCTGGGGGTGGGAAATCTCTCCTTAAAAGTGCTTTTTTTTACAAAGCATGCTTTAATTGGATCAATCTTCAAGACAACATGATTTGCCAATTAAGTTTCTGCCTATAATTTGCTGTATATTAATTTTAGGACCTGTAATTCTAGAAGATGTTCTGATTGAGGTGTTTAGAACATTGTATTCTCAATGCAAAGCAGAATTGGATCTTCAGATGGAACCACCCTTCAGCAAGGACCATGCTCAGTTAAGCAGGTAGATTACTGAAAATTAAGCATAAAATAAAGGAGGCCTCATTTATTAGTGTTTAAGAAATGACTCTAGTATATGAATTAATACAGTGTGATTATTAGTAATGGTATGGATTTTACAATAAAGTTTATATTACAATAAATAAAGTTATCTTCATAGTATAAAGTATCATAATTGCACTCATTATTCAAACAGGCATTTAAACAAGACAGTAATTACCACTTGATTACTTGATTGGTTCTTAATCAGACCAGTTTGGGAAATTAATGTTGAATATTTGGGCTGATGAGATGGATCAGTGGTTTAAGAAAGGTACTTAGCTCCAAGCCTGACTGACTCTCTTGAGTTCCATCCACTAAACTTATATGGTAGGAGGAACAAACCAATTTCTGCAAATTGTCCTCTAACCTCTGCATGCTCATTGTGTCACGCCCATGTACACACACAGCATAAAGGAGCAAATGCAAAAGTTAAACAGTAAAAACTGATGACAGTTCATGTGACGATAATAGCCCCAGAGAATGTAATTTATAAACTTACCAGAAACTGGATGTGTCAGTTAATGAGAGCTGGACAAAGTCTTTTTTTTGTTTTCTGTGTTAATTCCCACTTATTTTGTTAGAAAAGTTGATGTTGGTAAATGCATTAATTTATTTGACTCTGTACTCCGAGCATTTGTATTATCCTAGGGAGTATATTAGTCCCTGACAGCGGTACTGGCAATGTCTATATAAGACAGTCACTTTAGTTGTAGAAAGGATAGAAAAATAGCTAAGAAATAGGCTGAAGACTAACCACTTGAAATACTGTCATTTCTTCCTGAGAATTTCTGTAACAAGTAAAGTTTATAGTAACTATGCTTTATGATTTCTTCTTTCTTGTTATTGCTAAGATGAGACCTAGAGGGTCTAGCACTGAGCCACGCCCAGTGCTTTATTGGTTTTTAAGCTAAATTTTATCATTTGATTAGTCAAAACTGGTTAGAATTTATCCTTCTAAAGAAAATCTAGACCAGCATAGAAAAGTCAGCAAGATTCTTTAGCAGGAAGGCTATCAAAAGTGGATGACAGCTGGGTGTGGTAGTGCACGCCTTCATTCCAGCACTCTGGGAGGCAGAGGCTGGTGGAGCTCTATGAGGCCAGCCTGGTCTACAAGGTGAGTCTAGGACAGCCAAGGCTACACAGAGAAACGTTGTTTCAAAAAAGCCAGAAGAAAAGAAAATAAAACCACAACTCCATTTATATGAGCCAACAACAAAAGATCTTGGTGCCAAATTAACAACCGCACACTTAAAAGAGTCCCCAAGGAAGCTGTATTGTGGCTCGGGCTTGTTATGATGTCAGTATTTGGCCATGAGAGGCATAGGCAGGAACACCTCAAGCTCACCTGTAGTACACAGGGCCATAGCCTGTGCCAAAGGAGGCAAAGGGACCCTGTCTTTCCTGGTCTCTTGTGGGTTACTATGCAGAGAGTATATGTCAAACAAATTCTTTTTGTTGTTGTTGTTTGTTTTGGTTTTTCAAGACAGCGTTTCTCATTTATTCCATGTGTGTACATGGGTATGGGCATAGGATTACAGGTTTGTGCCACTGCACCTGGATATTAAACAAATTCTGATTATCATTCTTGTGAATTATGAAAACTCAAGTTCTAAAAAGTAATGTTATGTAAAGTAATAGAGCAGTATGAGATTATGTCACCATTGCAATCCCCCTCCTCCTAGGCAGTTTCTAGCAACTGTATAGTAATGTGTACTCCCCCAATAACAACTGCACTCAGTTTTGAAAAACATATTAATATTTCTAGTTGTTTGGTTTCTTTTCTTTTTTAGTAAATTAAGGGAAAACAAGAAAACAGCCGAGCTGATTAAAACTGCGAATCTTCTCTTTAATTCCTTTGAGCCTTATTATATGTGGGATTACATTGCTCGCTGGTTTGAAGAATGTTGCCGGTAAGTGAACTGCTTTATTTCCTACTGTGTATAACACCCGAAGCTAGTGTTAGCTTTTAGAATGTTTTTCTATGCATTTTACTCCTACTGAAAACTGTTAATTATTTACCCATATTCTAGATTTACTTTGTCAATCCAAGATATGAAAATCACTGATTATATAATGCTAGAATTGGAACAGGGTTTACAGGTGATTATTCACTCAGCAGCAGATGAAAGTGTTCATTTGTCTGGCCTGCAGCAGCCCTGCTGTGCTTGGCTGGGGAGAAGGTAGCAGCCTGCATTAGCACACTTGCCAGAAGTCTTCCCACTTATGGATAGGACTGCTCTGTGTTTTCAGAGACTTAGAAACATCCCATATTGTCACTGATGAGCAATAAATACTTTACACCTTAGAATAGAAAGCCTGAAACATTGTCTGAAATCCTAGGATGCTAGTGAGGCAGAGTGAAATCTATCTCAACTCTCAACCCAGTCAAAAAGCATACCCAGTCTTGTGCCTAGAGGCGTTTCAGACTGTACATGTGTATTACTCCCTGAATAATACAGGGCTTTACTTCTTGTCCAGTTGGCAGATATGGAGCTCCCAGGTGAAAAGCATTGTGCGAGGCATATTAGATAGTGCCTGATCTCAGGGACCTCAGAGTGGGACATGTCAGACATACACATGTCTGCCCTAGGAATAAATTAAAACTTGAAAATGCCTCATAGATTAATGTGTAAGGATAGAGGAAATTTGAGTATCTTTCCCACCTTGCTATACTCTGTGTTTTCTACACATATGTCTACCCTCCTGTATTAAATATTCTATATTTACAGCATGCATCCATGCTTCTTGAACTAACCAGAACTATTTCTTGAACATGCACTATCCTTTGTGCTGCTGACTCTTCACTGTGCCTACCTGCTACTGACCCTACCTGCTTTGTTTTTCTGAAGTGGCCCTCTAGAGGGGGCACTCACCTTACAGTAGCCTTCACTCCCTCCCACCCCTCATCAGAACCAGCTATCCCCATACTGTCCATTAGTTTTTATTTGATTCTCTACCTGTTTACATTTTTTTTTGCTGGTCAAGGGCTGTATAGTTGTATCTTGAGACTATAGGGCAATGTTTAGTTGAATAAGTTCTTGGGTCTTATCTTGGATCAGAAGAGATTTCCTGTAAAATGTGATGTTTAATCTCAGACTTTGAAGGAGAGTAACATTCCAGATGTTAGGAGCATATGTTGGTATAACAGCAACCCAGTGGAGCATATTGTAAACCCAGTGTCTCAGTTTAGAAATCAAATTTTTAAAAAAATCAATTTCTATTACGAGACACATCCACAGTGACAGCAGTGCAGATCTCAACAAATGTGTTATATCCAGAACACTTGAAATCACAGGGCGGAGGGTACAGGGGCCTCACTTTGAAATTTTTCCATGAAAGCAATGTTGTAGTGTCCTAGAGCAGCAGGGATGAACATTACTATGCATCCCAATCTTAACCTGGGCCTTGCCTTATTTGTTAAGACGGTGATGCAGTCACATGGCTTCCTATCAGGTGATAGTGTGATTGATAAACTTTTTGGTTTTTTTTTGTTTTTCCTTTTAGGAGGACATTACATGCCAGACTTCAGGTTGGGCCTGGAGATAGTAGTGACTCATCTGAGTTACAGCTGAACAATTTCTGCTTACTGGTGGATTTTTTGTTGGATATAGTCTCTTTGGTAAGACTATCTTGGTTTTTTAAAAAGGGAATTTTAAGAGCATAGTTTATATATTTCACGATAAATACAAATCTCATCATCAGATAAAGATTTTCCTTTGGCATAGCTCTTTTCCATAACATTTCCCAAATGTTTTTGTCTTCTTGGCACATATATATATAGAATACATGGATCCTACTTCCTAATTGCATGTTGTGTTTAGTGGGTGGAATTCTGTTGCTGCATTTGTATTTGTTAACAATTCTTTCTATTACATTAAGACTGCTGGAAATGTTTTCCCTTGTGTTTTCTCTCCTCAACTCTTTGCTTTCTCATTTTGAAGCCTACTAGAAGTATGAGGGTGCTGTGTCAGGTATGGCATTCAGCCTGTTTTTATTTTAACTGATTTTAATTCACTTCCACTAAAATCAAATTAATATAGTACATAAAACTGGGGTACTCAATTATATATGCTTGAAATACTTAGATTGAGAATTGGGGGGAGGGGGTATGTGACTATGTGTTTGCCCATATCTGTGGTTGTGGAGGCCAGAGGTCGACATTGGGTGTCTTCCTTAATCATTCCCCATCTTATTTTTTAAGACAGGGTCCTTAAAGCTTGCCAACTAGACTAGACTGGTTGACTATTGAACCTGAGGCATCTGCCTGTCTCTCTGTCCCCTAGCACTGGGATCACAGATACACACTGCCTCACCCAGCTTTAATGTGGGTGCTAGGGATCCGAACTCAGGTCTTCATGCTTGCACAGCAAGCACTTTACCCACTGAGCCAGCTCCACAGACCTAGCAACAGAGGTTTATAAGTCATCAGTATTAAATTCCTATGAACTGTTAGTTTAAAGCATGATACCTATAAAACATGAGCAAAAATATAGCCCTATCTATTTGTATAGATTTTTTAAAATGCCTATGACTTTTATATTATACATTAATTTTCTTCAACTTTCTTTTATTTTCAGGAGACTTATATTGAAATCCAGACAGAACACCTACCCCAGTTATTGCTCAGGATGATATCTGCCTTGACAAGCCATCTCCAGACATTGCGCTTGTCTGAACTCACAGATTCTCTGAGGCTCTGCTCAAAGATCCTTAGCAAGGTTCAGCCCCCACTGTTATCTGCCGGCACTGGAGGTGCGGTACAGTTTCCAAGTGGGCAGAACAGTACAGTCAAAGAATGGGAAGACAAAAAGGTAATTTTAGCTGGGGTTCTTGGTATCAGATCAGTTATGTTTTTCCGTGCAGAACGATTTTTGAGTTAAGTCATTTAAAATATCAGTAATTCTAAGATCAAAGTGTTTTTGGTCATTTGTACAGTTTGTCTATGTCAGTACTTTATGGTCGAAGTGAAATACATATGACACCTAATTTTAGAAATTTAAGTTTACTGATTGTCATAATAAAAAGCAGATGACATTGTTTTGCTAAGCCCAGTATAACAAATATATTATCATTTCAGTATGTAATGTATAAAAAATTGATGTTATGAAAACAAGTGTGGTCCTTCACTTTTTTTTTTGTACTGTCTGTAAAATATACTGAACATTTTTGTTTTTAGAACCCATCTTTATACAACTATCAAATTTTTTATCAGGAATTCTTGATCTGTATTGGTTTTGTAAAATTTACATATGAAAATTTACAGTCATATCCAGTTGTTCCAAACATGCTTTATTTGATAATAGCCATGTTACCCTTTTTTATTTTAATTTTTAAAATTGAGTGCCTCAGCCACATAGCTACATTGTAAATATCCAGTAAACACATAAGGCATTACCTATTGTGTGAGTAACAACCCTATGTATAAATTTTATTTTATTTTTATTAATTTATTAATTTATTCATATTACATCTCAATTGTTAGCCCATCCCTTGTATCTGCCCTCCCGCTTCCCCCCTACTCCCCTCCCCTATGTCTGTGACTAAGGGGGACTTCCTCCCCCTATATATGCTCATAGGGTATCAAGTCTCTTCTTGGTAGCCTGCTATCCTTCCTCTGAGTGCCACCAGGTCTCCCCATCAAGGGGACGTGGTCAGAAATGGGGCACCCAAGTTTGTATGAAAGTCAGACCTCCCTCTCCACTCAACGGTGGGGAATGTCCTGTCCATCAGTTAGGTCTGGGTAGGGGTTCGAAGTTTACTGCCTATATTTTCCTTGGCTGGTGCCGTAGTTTGAGCAGGAAGGACCCCAGGACCCAGATCCGCCCATCATAACGTGTATAAATTTTATTGATTCTTTTATTATACCAAATTTTTGGCATAATTTTCTTGAAATCTAAAATCTCTTTTTATTTTCAAGCACAATGCTCAGTATTTTCTTTGTAAAATTGAGTAAAATTACACTCTTCTAGTATATTTACACACATATATTTATAATATCTAAGCTTGTAGTATAATATATAATTTTAATGTCTTGTACTATAATATACTATAATACCAATCAAACCCTTATATAAAAATCAGTGATTTAATTCCTTTCAGATTTACATTAAAATATCTATAAGAGCCAATAAGATGACTCAGTAAGTGAAAGCATTTGTTGTCAAGCCTGATAACCTGAGTCCAGTTCTCAGAATCTACATGAAAAGAGGAAAGAATTGGCTCCCAAGGGTTACGCTCTGACCTCCATATATGCACTCATACAAACATATATACACAGTAAATAAATGAAAAAAGGTAAATAATGTGTAAACAAAGATATTCAGTTGAATTTCATGGTAATTACATTAAAGTCATATTAGAACTGTGTTAATATAAGTATTTGAAAATTCCTGGAGAATCGTTTGTTATTTATCATCATGTGGCTATGTAATTGTCCCTTTTCTTTGCATAACCTGTTTTACTTCCCTGAAAAATAAAGCTTGAGGAGGTATGTACAATGTTTCACACCAGCTGTTAACCCTGAAACATTTTTCTTGTTCATAATGCAATGAAATTAGGAACATTTACTCACTTTAATTATACTTGAGGTTACACTACATAAACTGAAACCATTTTTTCTAATCCCTTCCAACCTGTATGTATGTATGTATAGCATATATGTATGTATACTATATCTCTCTCTACCGGGTGAAGGGAAGTTCTTTCATTGGACCATCCTTACATTGTGCCCTAAGATTTGTTCTTAGAAAAATACCTAAAAGGTGCTTAACAGCTGTTGCAGCTGGATGAGCTGTATGGGAGGTGGAGAAGACATGCCCTTAACGGTTTTCCCAGTAAAATGTTCAATATGTGAAAATTTACATGTTAACCTTGAATATGCCTCTCATATTCATCATCTTTCCATTCATCCTTCCTTCCTTCTTTCATGCTCCTAGCTGTGTTTTTCCCCTGAAGTACGATGGTGCAGTCTTAGATACATGAAAGTTGATAATAGTTTTAGGCTGAAGCTGTTTTTAATATGCCACATTTTTTAAAATATATGTAAAGAGCTTCTTTCCTTTTTTAACAATTGTGAGCCTAGCTTGACCCCATGGTACATATAACTTTTTGTAATAACATTGAACTAGGCATCTTCTCAAATGGCCAAAATACCCTTTCTATCTTTAGAGGGAAATTTATCATAAAATAATTTTATAGCCACATAATGTAGTGTAAACCAGTAAATACTATGCATGTATACAAGTTTTAATTGAATTTATAGATTAAATTCTGTTACCTTAGTGTCATTCTTTGTATTAATACAAAAATACATTTTTAGGAATAAGCTGATGATAGTTTTATTATCTGAATAAGTTTGTTTGTAAGAACTACCTCATTTTAAATGATGAATAACCTTTCAAAGAGAAAAATAAGCAGATAAATTTAATCTGCTAGCCCCTTCTAGACTTTGACACCATAATATGAAAAACAGTGCTGTACATAGTAATATTGTGGTCACTAGGAAAAGAAGCAGTTGAACCTCACCCTCTCCAAGCTGCTCTGTTAGCTCACTTAGCTTTTCTTCTGCAGCATTGGACAAGCTGATTTCCACTCCCTGAACTTCAGCTTTCTGTCTTTGAAACATAGAAACTACTTTGTTCATGTAGTGGATTTTAGGAACTGCCAGTTCAGTCTCTGCACTTCTCTGCCCTTCTCTTCAGTGTAAGAATCACATTAAGCAAGTGATACACGTTGAATGGATGTGTATGTAATGATTAGTGTAGGGACAAATTGGAGGTGGGAATGTAGGATAGAAGGTAAGGGGGTGACTCAGCCTACCTGGGGGTCATTGACTGCTTTCTTGGAGCAGAAATATCTAGTGGAGCCCTAGAGGAATTGGTGGGGTGGATAAGTGTAGAAAAAAGAAAGCACCTGACATGAAGAAACATTGACAAAGTCTCTAAGGCAGAGAGGAGCTCCATGCAACCGACATGCAGTTATAAGAGGCAGGCGCCAGGTTAACAGAGCCTTGTTTGCTATACTAAGGCTTTTATTCTTTGTCTTAGGAGCAATGGGAAGACAAAGAAGGGGAAAAAGGCAAGTGCCAAAATAAGATACATGTTTTAGAAACTTACTCTGGCTGCAGTGTGGAGTATGGATCTGAAAAACAAAATTGGATATGGGGAGACCTGCAGTAGTGCAGGTGAGAGGTGGTGTTCAGTTGGACTAACAAGATGTGGGGAAATGAAGGCATATATTTAGGAATGAAATTTAAAAGACACTAGTGATAAGATAGGTAAGGACAATGAGTGGCCACTACCATTGTGTGCTTTCTAGCATTAGGTACTGTGTGCAGGTGCTTTGAATATACTGCTACTTAATCCTTAAACTAACTAAAATGTAGGAAGTCTTGTTACAGTAATCCTGTTTATGAACATTCTCATTTCCATAATTTAGTTTCCAATGAGTGCTCAATGGTGGACCTAGTGTGGTACATGGAAAATCTTAGTAATAATTTATAAGTTCTAAATTGTGTGCTGCTATGTTTACAACATGCTGGAATCGTGCACTGTCCTGTTCAGCATGTGAAACATCCCTTTATCTGTCCACCTCCCTTATTTTAGTTATCAGGTGGACTCTGTGAGCGTGTTCCTACAATCCTTATGAAATAACTATGTTAATACTGCCACAAAGTGCCTACTTCATTCATCTCATGTCTCATCATACTGTCACATCATCTTAATTGTGCTCTAAGAGGAGATTTTGGGAGAGTCCACATTCTGGTTAGTCTTACTTGGTTGTTAGAATTGTTGTATATGGTTACTGTTGTTAATCTCTCCCTGTGCCTCGTCATGGTTCTGTATATACAGGAGGTCACTTAGGAAGTTTTCAGTACTAACCACAGTGTAGGCACCTATTAGGGGTTCTGGGATATAACCTTTGCAGATAAGGGGACACTGCTGTGGACACATTAGGAACTTGAGGTATGGAGTCTAACAAGTTCATGGCACAAGTTCATAGCTGACTTAGAGCTCACATCCTTCGCTACCAGACTGGTGTGGGTATAATTGAAAGGGGAAGGGTGGAGAACAACCAACTGTGACTTCTAGGCTTCCATATTTTTGGTTTTAATGAATGGTGGTGTCATTCACTAAAGCAGGAAACACTAGGTCAAGCCTAGCTTTAAGTAGACGAGTACTCACTCAGTTCATGTATCTTTAAAGTATTGTCTGATCTTATTCAGGTTATCCTCTGTCATAGTAACCAAACACATTCATAATATGCACAAATGTATGTAAGCAAAACCAGACAATAGCTGATTCCACCTCTGCTCCAGGAATAGTTGTGTGTATTACCATTGCCTCTTTCTAGATTCTAATGTGTTCCTTCTGGTCCTGCTACCTAATTCATGATCCGAGCATGATGTCATGGTATGCAGTGATACTTGACATACTTTAACAGAGAGTCTCACTCACCTGGCCCTGAACATATTGTCAATTAGATTTTATTTCTAATACTTAAAATGCAAGAATTTTAACCATGTGTTCCTCATTCTTTACAGTGTTTAGACATTAAGAAAGGTTGTTTTATGAAAAAGATAAAATAGTCATTTGAAACAAGGATACAGATCCTAAACATTTGTACGTATTTTTTTTTAAGATTTATTTATTTATTATTTATACAGTATTCTGCCTGCATGTGAGCGTGCACGCCAGAGAGGGCACCAGATCTCAGTATAGATGGCTGTGAGCCACCATGTGGTTGCTAGGAATTGAACTCAGGAACTTTGGAAGAGTAGAGAGGGCTCTTAACCACTGAACCATCTCTCCAGATCTACATATATGCATTTTTACTTTAGGAACCTAACAAGCATGGTGGCGCCGCCTCTACTCCTGACACTTAAGAGATTAATGCAGGAGAGTTTGAGTTAGAATTGGGCCGGGTAGATGAGAAGATCTTATCTTAAAAATCATTAAATAAAGCCAACCTTATTTTATGGTAGAGTATTTGGTATATGAGTTTATCTTAGTCTATTCATTGAAACCCTCTTACTATTTGTTATTTATTATCAGCAAAATATTAGTCAATGTAGGATCTGCTTGGATCCTAGTATAACCCTGAGCTATATGTAAGTAGTCTACAACTTTCTCTGAAAAGGTCACCCTTTCTACTCGCCATCATCTGTGATCCTACTCAGCCATTCGCTTTGTTTAAAATCATCAGGTATCATCAGTTTCTATGGAAAATTCTACGGAAGTGTTTGAAGATGGAGAAAACCCACCAAGCAGTCGATCATCAGAAAGTGGTTTCACTGAGTTTATACAGTATCAAGCAGACCGAACTGATGATCTTGACAGGGAGCTGAATGGACAGGGGACAGCCACCATTCCAATTGGCAGCACATCTTCAGAGACAGAAACAGCATCCACAGTGGGTTCTGAAGAAACTGTCATCCAGCCGCCTTCCACCCTCACTCAAGGGGCAGCAGGCCGAAGTGGGAAGGCAGCACAGAAGACTGCAATGCAGTGCTGCCTGGAGTATGTCCAGCAGTTTCTCTCCAGACTCATCAACCTCTACGTCATTCACAGTGACTCCCCTCCTCAGGCTTTGGCCGCAGACCACCAGGGAGATCTCAGTCGAATGCAAAGAGAAACTTCGAGATGGGACAGGGATTCCCAAGGGGATGCAAAAGAAAGAAGCATACATACACCCAAAACTTCAAAAGAATACCTGTCTGCTTTCCTTGCTGCCTGTCAGCTCTTCTTAGAGTGCTCCAGTTTCCCCGTCTACATTGCAGAGGGGAGCCATACATCAGAGTTACACCCTGAGAAACGTGACACTGGTAAAGTTGTTTTGCTATTTACATTGCAGTGTGTGTGTGTGTGTGTGTGTGTGTGTGTGTGTGTGTGTGTGTGTGTGTGTGTGTGTGTGTGTGCCTGCGCGTGTGTGTGTGTGTGCGCGTGCATGCGTGTGTGTGTGTGTGTGTGTGTGTGTGTGTGTGTGTGTGTGTGTGTG
>OU015755.1:33395502-33451437 GCA_907169655.1 Acomys percivali | reverse complement strand
TGTGTGTGTGTGTGTGTGTGTGTGTGTGTGTGTGTGTGTGTGTGTGTATGACTTTTTTTAAATGCCACAATTTTAATGGAACACAGAGTGCGGCTGTGGTAGAGTGGGTATTCAGCTTCATAAGACCTTTAGTTTGATCTCTAACACCACCACAAAGAAAAAAAAAAAAATCTATGAGTAAACAAAATATAGTGGTTTTCAATATGTTACAAATAGTATGCCATTCTTAAAACTAAAGCTCAGCTCTAGTATATTATTGAGTATCAATAAAAGAGATCTAGAATGGAGATTAAAAGAAATAGGCCTTTCTTTTTTCAAGGACTGAAGTTAAATTAGACGGTCTCTTGGCTTGAATGGCCAAAAGTAAGGTTTTCCCAGTCCTTGTCTAGTGTACTACTGAACGCAAATTAATTTGCAGCTGAAATTAATTTAAATTTTAAAGTATTTTTCCTATCTAATTTTGTTTTAGGTTTCCCTGGTTTGGTGGTAAACTCTGTGTCTCAGCCATATTCAAAATTGGTCTGTGAATAGTTAGGCAAATGTTTAGTAGACTGGTGGCTAGTTTTTCCCTAGAAAAATCTCAGCTGATATGGCACTTCCCAGTAGGGAAGGTTTGCCGTAGCTATATTTGTTTACTTTATATATAGTTCTTTAGCGAAAACAACTCTACTGCTGTTAGACCAGCTCACTTACAGACTAGGAAATAGTAAGTCCCTGCTGTATTATTTTATTATCATTCATGTTCATTGAGTTGCTGCTGTGTGTCTGGCATTTACTAGTGGCAATTTTGGTGGAGTGGGGGGTTGGGTTTTTTTTGTTTTGTTTTTGTTGTTGTTGTTGTTGTTGTTTGGTTTGGTTGGATTGTGTGGGTGTGTGTTTGAAACAGGGTTTCTCTGGTAATAGGCATGGCTGTCCTGGGTTCGCTTTGTACCAAGCTAGCCTTGAACTCAGAGATCTCCCTGCCTCTGCTCCCCGAGTGCTCGGGTTAAAGGAATGCACCACTGTACCCAGCTTACCAGTGGTAAATTTTGAAGTATGCTTTCCTAGAACTTTTGTTGTTCTGTACATTTTTTCAGGCCTCTGTGGATGGCATCAGTTATCCCCCCAGATCTGATTCTTACTCTTTTGGAAGGGGTCACAGCCGTTATCCATTACTGCTTGTTGGATCCTGCTACCCAGTACCATCAAGTAAGACTTCGTAATATTGGTGTTCTTTTTAAAGCCTGGCCTCAGTTAGTAAGGACTGCTGTCCTCTACTTAACAGCTTCTGGTCAATGTGGACCAGAAACACTTGGTTGAAGCGCGCAGTGGAATCCTCTCCATCCTTCACATGATCATGTCCTCTGTAACTCTGCTGTGGAGCATACTGTACCAAGCTGATGCTTCAGAGAAGATGGTGGTTGCTGCCTCTGCATCTGTTACCACGATCAATCTGGGAGCCACAAAGGTTAGACAACTCTCACTTCTGTAGAGCACAAGTTCTATTTGAGGACTTCCTTCAAAATGTATGGCTAACTTAGTGTATGTGACACCCCATGTCGATTAAGTAGTAACTAGTTCTGCTAACCATTTTAATGGATCCAAACCAGTAGGCAAATCTATAAAACTGTGAAACTGTCACAATCTAGTTTTCTTTTTATTACAAAAAAAATTCATTGTGCCTGCTTGCTCCCATTTCCCATCCCCAGCCCTAATCAACAGCTAATCCGTTTTCATTCCATGTGCATTTCATTTTTCTGGGTATTTCGTAGGAGTGAGTTAATACACTATTTGGTCTTCTATGTCTAGTGTCTTTCCTTTGATATGTTTTTGAAAGTCTTATTACATTTATCATTGTTTTCCTCTTTTAGTACATTTTCAATGAACATTTTACTACATACTGCCTCGTGATCCCCACACCCCAGGATATAGTTCAGCAAGATGTGTAGAGAATTTTAAATTTTATAAACAAGCCTAGTATGGGGGCATATGTAAATAATTCTAGACAGACAGTAAAATCTATATTTGAAGTCAGCCTGAGTTACCTCCCAAGTTCCAGGCCAGCCTGTGCTATATATAGTAAAGCGCCATCTCAAAGTTAAAATCTTTGCCTTATTAAACTGATTTGCAAGTTAATTCTAAAGTAAAGTTACACACAAGGTGTATTGCAGCATTAATGGCAAAGAAGCTTGTAAGTGATGATTAAAATAGTGGATAAATGGGCTGGAGAGATAGCTCAGAGGTTAAGAGCTCTGCTGTTCTTCCGAACATCTTATGTCCTGAGTTCAATTCTCAGCAACTACTTCGTGGCTCATAACCATCTATCATGAGATCTGGTGCCCTCTTCTAGCCTGCTGACTCACATACAGGCCGAATACCATGTAAATAATAAATAGTGGATTACTATTTTAAACTAAATAAAACGTAATTTCAGGCAGGGCTTTTCTAGTATATAATCACAATGATTGGTTGTCATCTTAGTGACATTTACTTTGTTTTTGTTTTTTTTTCTTTTAAAATTTGTTTTCTTGCTGGATATGATGGCTCATACCTGTAATGTCAGCACTCCAGAGGCAGAGGCAGGTGGATCTCTGTGAATTCAAAGCCAGCCTGGTCTACAAAGCTAGCCCAGGATGGGCAAGGCAACACAGAGAAACACGGTCTCGAAAAAAACAAAACACAAAAACAAACAAACAAACAAAGTTTTCTTTTTAAAATTAAAATACTCATGGTTGTAACTCCTTCTGTTTTGAGGCAGAGTCTTGCTTTGAACTCCTGATCCTCCTGTCTCAGGCCACAGAATACTAAGTGTACACTACCTTGCCCAGTGACAGCTATTAATTTGTTTAAACATTTCTCTACTATTATTGAGTTAAATGTTTTATCTAGTTATTAATGCCTATGTTTTATTTTACTTGTAACTGCTTAAATTGTTTTAGAATTTAAGACAACAAATCCTGGAGTTACTGGGCCCCATTTCAATGAATCATGGTGTTCACTTCATGGCTGCCATTGCGTTTGTGTGGAATGAAAGAAGACAGACCAAAACCCCTTCCAGAACAAAGGTATACTCATAATTAAACATGTGGCAAAACTGTGTTTATTTATTTTATTTTCTATGTGCTGATTTTTAAATTCTTCATAGATTACATTGTCTGCAGCTCTAGATAATGACTTATTATCTAAAATTTTTGTTGAAACTGGATATCAAATATGAAGGATTGTGTTTTAGGACTAGAATAGTAGCTCAGTGCTAGAGCACTAGCCTTGCACACACGAGGCCATGTGTTCAACCTCAGCACTGAAAAAAAAAAAAGATGTTCATGAAATAGAAAAATTAGCTATGATATCATGCCTGTCACTGTATTCCAAGTAGGAATTACAATACTATGTATTTTGTAATCTAGTGACTTGGGGTAGAAAGCAAAAAAAATTTCATCTTTGCTTTTGTTTTTCATTATCTGATGTCTTTTAAGTTATTAATGTCTCTAAATATAATTCATATTTTGATTTTGACTGGATTGTATGAAAATTTTGATGACTTTGTGAGTTTGCAACCTAGAAAATGTGTTTTATATTTTAAATCATGGTACATTAGAGTAGTAATGCTATTAAATCATTTTACTTTAAAAAATCATGATTGTGCATTTACAAGTCTCTGACTTGTCATTTCCTTCAGATCCCATGTTACATATATATTGACATTCCTAAAGTAAGAAAAGTAAACATTTCTGCCATTTTACATTGTCTTTCTTTCTTTTTCTTTCTTTCTTTCTTTCTTTCTTTCTTTCTTTCTTTCTTTCTTTCTTCCAGTTTTTCAAGACAGAGTTTCTCTGTGTGTAGCCTTGGCTGTCCTGGAATCACTCTGTAGACCAGGCTGGCCTCGAACTCACAGAGATCTGCCTGCCTCTGTCTCCCGAGTGCTGGGATTACAGTCATGCACCTCCATGCCCAGCCCCTACATTGTTTTTCATATGAAGACTTAGTAGTAGATATCATATAAAGGAGGAAGAAAGACCATTTAAAAAATAAAAAATTTTATTGTATCTCAGTTCTGTAACAGAAACAAAAAGTAAATACCTAAAGTGAAATGTAAACTTAAAGATAAGGAGAATGGGTAAGTTATGAAAATTAGAGTGTGATACTGGATAATTAATGTCTTCTTGCAGAAATGAACAAAATCATAGACTGTTGTGATTAATTTAAAAGTAAGGCCTAATAAATGTTTATAACTAATTAAGCTAGAATTATTATGGCAGTATTATCTCACCTGTTTTTAAACAATAAAGACACAGACACCTGTTGTATTGTTTAGAATAGTTTCTACTTAGGGCATGGCAGATATTACCTCCTAAGCTGTCCTTTACCTCCCAAGACCCCCACCCCCACCGCTGTACCGTTTGGGCCACCTCCCATCTGTAACTCCATAAGTACTTGCTAATGTTCTCTGTCTCCTCCATCCACACTGGCAGTGCTCCTTCCCCACACTAAGCCATGGTGCCGCTCCACTTCCCTTTTTTCTCTGATCCTGTCTAGCATCCCCCTCCTTCTCCTCTCCCTCATGGTCCTTCAGCCCCAGCCTGTGAACCCCAAACTCTACCTCCTTTTCTTCTGCCTAATCCCAAGCTTCAGCACTTTTTTATTAACCAGTTACTTTAAATTAGGTGAAGCAAGGTTTACACAAGGACAGGTGTATGTGAGAATGTGCTCACCTGAGCAGGGACAGATTTTGGAGGCCAAGATTTAGCATTAAAATACATGGCACCAAAGCAATCCTCTAACAATAGAGAAAATACTATAGAAATAGTACAAGAAAATCCATAGTAATGAAAGAAATAAATCTTCAGGTCATGCTTATCACTGAAGATACCCACACAAAATTCAGTATGTCCCCAAATCAAACATTGGGTGTTGGCTCTGTTTCTTAACAATTAAACTTTATTATACAACCCAACTAGTTTACACAAGAAGGAAAAAAGGTTAAAGGGACAAAAGAGTGAACCTTCCGGTATCCGTTCCACGGGATGAGTCCTTAGGTGTCTCTGGCCCGCGTGATAGTCCACCCTGTTCACTCTCTCTCCACATGCGCTCCAAAACCCCGGGATGAATCTGTTGTTGTTCTCTCCCTCACCTGCCTGAGTTACATGGGAAGGGCGGTCTCCTTCTCCCCTTGAGGGTCCACTAGAAAAACAATAGCCCAGGTGGGGTTCCCAGGTTTGTTTCCTGAATTCCAAGCCCAGATGGCTCCACTCAGTCTGTCACAAGGTATTCATGGGGTGCCCCAAAGGTAAAGCCCACCAAGACTGCTTCCACCTGTGACAAAGCTTAATCTTTCCCACAATTGGGGATAAAGAGAAGATACTAAAATTTTTAAAAGGAAAAAACAAATAAACAAATAATAACAATAACAACAACAACAAAAATTGTCCCACTCCAGGGAATAGTGGTAATACTTGACCCTAGCAATGCTGCAAATTTCTATGAGAAATCAGTCTGAACACACAATTCCATAGCCAGTCAAACTCTTACTGTAGGCTTTTTCAGCCTATGCGGTACCACTAGTGTGCAAGGTCACTAGTTCTCTCTTAATTCAGAATCACAGGAGAACAAGCGTCACATTGACCTTGGATAACAGCCATACAAGAGTTCCAGTTCCAGGCAAAGCGGAGAGATGTCCAGCAAGGGTGTCTTCAGTGGGTGGGGATGGGGGCGCACAGAAGAGACTGAGAGGAAGAAGAAAATGTATGAGATGAATCATTTTTAAAAACTTAAATATGAAACTTGCCATTTTCAGAGATTTTAAGGATGAATGAATTTTTGATAAGTGAAGCAGACCAAAACAAGCTTTGTAGTAACTCTGGGAGAAACAATGTAGTAAACACAAAAACAAAAACAAACCAACAATAAAATAATCATGTCATGTGTAGTGATTTGAACCTAGGTACTGATCTAAGTGAGATCCTAATTACTCTGAAGGATAGGGAAAACAGTCAAAGAAAGTTAAATCTTTGTCTTCTGACTGAGAGTTCAATGGTTAATATTTAGAATTTTGAATTTAGAGAAAGGAAAAATATAAGTAGCAAAAGTAGCACTCTGATATTTGAAACCAGTAGAAAGTAACTAGCAGAATCGGATTGGCTCCTTTAAGGTACATGGTATATAACTTACTTTATTTATTTGTGTGTGGATGTGCATGGGCCATCATACACATGTGCATGGTCAGAAGACACCCACAGGGGCTGTCTCATTCTTTCTACCATTGTAGGTCCTGAGGGTTGAACTGAAGTGGCCAGGCTTGATGGCTAGTACCTTTATGCACTGAGCCATCTTGCCTGCCCTGATTTTGATTTTTATGAAGTCAGATTCATGTATTGATTTTAAAAATTAAATTCTCAAAGGACATCTTTATATTAAGAAGGGGTCAAAAATATTTTATCTGTGACTTCCCTTAAAAGATTCACACATGCACAGCCTGCATTAATACCGTGGCTGTACGTGTTCTCCAGGTCATCCCTGCAGCCAGTGAAGAACAGCTCTTACTGGTAGAACTGGTTCGCTCCATCAGTGTCATGAGAGCAGAGACTGTTATCCAGACTGTGAAAGAAGTTTTAAAGCAGCCTCCAGCCATAGCCAAGGACAAGGTAAGAAAGCCTTGCTTTTGCTTAGAATTCAGTTTCAGAAATGGAACTGATGGGTAAGAATTATTTTGTATAGTAATTTCATTGTGATTATTGTGCAGATTCCAGAGATTATTATACAGCACTCTTTTAATAAAAACATTTGAGTTCCTTGGTAGTCTAATATTATTCCTACAGCCAGTAATGAACAGCTAGCAGGTTTTTTCTCCATATGTACAGCAGAAGCAGTCAAGAACTGTGAACTAAATTCTTAGTACAGATTTTCTGTTTGTTAGAAGAGCACAGACACTGGAGCCCAAAATCTACTTTCTAGGTCTCACTGCTTCCTTGATGTTTCCTTGTCCAGTGAGATGCTCAACTCTGTAAACTCCCAAAGTTTTGCCAGGATGCTCTTCTAGACAGCAACATTCCTTGGCCTGTATAATACTGTGCTTTGTGATCATGAGGTCTGTGCTCCAAAGCCAGGGGCAGAGGTATCGAAACACTGATGGTAAAGAGGGCGCGAGGAGCAGCAGACAGACGCAGCACACAGCCCACTAGGCGGGCACATGGCCCATGCTTCTACCCACACAGGCCAGCAGGCTGACTGAGGTAAAGAAAACTCACCCAAGGATATTTCTCTACAAAATTAACACAAGTCAAAAACAGTTCTATAATGGATTTTGCATCACTGCAAATCCTGGGTTCTCTGACATCCACTTTCAGCTCTTGTTATTTGACATACCGTATCAGTGCCATGTTGACTTAACACTTCCTGACCCTGTCTGTTTACTTGAGAGGACCACAGGAAATGGATGTGACAGTCGCTCCACTCACATTGCTAGTCTCTAGCTAAGAAACAGATCTACATAGTTTAGGGACTTTCTTTTCTTCCATCCTAAAAGTTCATAATTTTGTAAATTTACCAACCACAAACAAGAGATTTTGAGTCATGCCAAACAAGTATAATCATATCTTTAGGAATTGTTACATACATGTAAAAATTTGTCAATTCTTCATGTTTAATTGCCCAAAGAAAAGATCTTTGTCAATAGTGAGTGCTCTTACTTTGTTGTAATGCTCAGGAATAAAGCTCAGCCTCATGTCTGTCAGCCACCGTTAATCCCAGCACTTGGGAGGCAGAGGCAGGCATATCTCTAAGTTAGAGGCCAGCCTCATCTACAAAGTGATTACAGAGCAGCCAGGGCTTTTTTCACAGAAAAACATTGTCATGAAGAAAAAAAAATTAAAAATCTTTTTTAAAGTATCAGTTGTTTTAATTTAAAAGTTTTAAAAGGAATTAATCTTTATTGATCTAATTATACTGATTTAACAGATTGAGTACTAAAAAACTTATACACCCATAACCTAAAAACCTTAACCTAATTCTAATATCACCAAATCTAAGCTGTTTAAAATAGTATTAACTATGATGCTTTCAGAATGAAGAACTATTGTAAAATGACTAGTAGATTTACTTTGATAAGATAAACATCTTCAACTTTCTTCTCACATACTAAAAACTGATAATCTACAACTAATTTTTAATGGTCATTTAGTCTGTCTATTTTCTGAGTTTTAAATGGTTCTTATATTATGAATTTTCCCTACTAAGTGGAGAGGAGAAAGCTGCATGTTTTTTAAAATAACAAACCAGTATTTTTTTTTTAATTAAAAATTATATAACAAGTCAGAGTAGTTGCAATGATATAACAGCAAAGACATCCTTTTGCTTCACTGTAAAACTAATTTCTTTTGTTTATAGAAACATCTTTCTCTGGAAGTCTGCATGCTCCAGTTTTTCTATGCTTATATACAGAGGTAAGATGCTGCTGTGGACCTCTCCGTACTCAGCTGCCACCTGTAAAGCTTGGGAAGCCACAGTGGAGGCACTGCAGTTCTTTCCCGTAGTGAGTTTGCTCCTGCTGCTGTTGTTTCCTCTGAAGGGAAAGGAAGGAAACTACAGAGAAATGTGTTCATGGGAATCATGGGCATGCTAATAAGGAGCTGTGCAGATCCTACACTCCAAAGATGTAGGTGGACGTGGGATATCTAGACAGTATGTGGATATTAAAACAGTAAGCTGTAAGAAACTGACTACCTTCCCTTGAAATCATGATCACTGCCTCAAAACTGCTGTTTTGATTGGTAGAAGTGAATCCATTTCAAAATAAAACAAAACAAAACAAAAAATGTGCTGCTGTGTTGCCTGCCTTTAATACTGACACTCGGAAGCAGAGGCGGGCAGATCACTATGAAATTGAGGCTAGCCTAGTCTATATAGTGTGTTTCAGAATCGCTAGGGGCTTCATCTCAAAAAAGAAAGAAAGAAAGAAAGAAAGAAAGAAAGAAAAAGAAAAAAAAAAAGACAAATTCTAATAACTTGAGAGTAGCTTCATGTTTGGTGTTCACTTTTGTTATTAGCTGACCCTGAACAGAGGCAGTGTTCTTAATCTTCTCTAAAGGAGCAACTACATTAATTTGTGACTAACACTGATAAATGGGAGTTTTGGTGTATTTAAGTTGATGGTGACTTAGAGCAAGAACTATATAAAGTCTGTTTAGGTACAGGTGGAGTAAAGATTGGGTGAAACAGAAATCCTGCTCATTTCTTTAAAGGTGGGAGGCTATCGTGCAGCAGAGATGGACTATAATTTTAAAGAAATAATGTAGTTATATTTTGGTTTTGAAAGTATATGTGATAAGAGATACTAAGAAATCACATTGAGTATTTTAAATATGCTCCCTTTTCTTAGTAAAAAAAAATAAAAGATTTTTAAAAGTTGTGTTCTTTCATAGTGTACAAGTGTAAATCTTCAGACAACTTAGAACATGTGTTAAGAACTGTAAGAAGACATGAGAAATTTGAAGTTTACTGTGGTTTCTATGTATACAAACTGGTTTTATCTTTCAGAATTCCAGTGCCCAACTTAGTGGACAGTTGGACAGCACTGTTGGTCCTTCTAAAGGATTCTATACAGCTGAGTCTCCCAGCCCCAGGGCAGTTTCTTATACTAGGGTAAGTAATCTGCCTTAACAACATGTTATTTTAAAGGATTAGAAACCGTCTCAGTACAAGAACAAATACTTATTATGCAAAAGAACCCAAGTTCAGCTTCCAATAACACACACACAGAGAAATGCATACCTATACATATATGTACATACATACACATACGTAATCCTCACTCTCCTTATTGCTGAGGAACATGTATTGTGTGGCCATGTAATCTGTCTGTTCTCAGGCATCTTAAGATGCAGAAACACACATATAAGATCTACAAGTGGGAGGGGATGGGAAGGAATATAGGATGTCTAGGCATGGACAAGATGTAGAACACAGCACAAAGCTGTTACAACAGTCATCATTAGTGGGGATTGGTGGGGAAGCACTGGGGGGGAAATGGGTGAGCGTGCTAAGAGGAATTTCACAGAAGAGGTGCACAGAATCCTGCACATAAATAGTCTACTAAAAAAGCATTTCTTTTTTTATCTTGGAGTTTCTCTATCAATGCTAATAATATCTGTGATTATTTGGTAAATGCCAGTCACCCTTACCTCAGTAACAGTAAGCATCACTGTGGGTGGTGTCAGGTTTGGGAATTTATAGTAGGACCCTAATAAAAACCTGGTAAGAGGCTACACAGAGAAACTCTGCCTCAAAAAACAAGCCTGGTAAGTGAATCACAATGTTAAGAGTAAAATGCCTTTATGAAGACAGGCAGAAAAAGGATGTACTGAGATAAGCTACATCATCTGCTTTGGTGATGGTGTGTCACAGGCAGTGAAATCATAAAAAATTAGGGCGGGTAAGAAGGGAGGTGGAGCTTCTTGGGAAGAAACGTGAATTTTAATTGAAGTATGAATGAAAGTAGTGAGAGAGATTGGCATGAGATGATGGTGCTTCTTAGGTTAGGGGCTAGGAATTGTGATAAGATGTGAACAACTGATGTTGGCATTTAGAAAACAGAAAAAAGGGAAAGGAGCTAGAAAGGAAGAGAGTCTTCCAAAAAAATTTAAAAACCAGGAATAGTCTGTGTGGCATCTGTAAAGGAAGGTTAGGAAGGCACTGAGGAGGTGGCTCAGTAGGTAAAGCACCTGCAATGAAAGCGTTAGTACCTTTATTCAGATCCACAGAGCTCCATACAGTCCAAGACAATAGTGCCTGCAGTCCCTGTGCTGCTACAGTGAGCTGAGAGGCAGAGAGACAGTCATGGGCCAGGCAGGGTGGCATACACAGTGAACCCTGTCTCCTACCATGGTGCAAGTCAAGGACCACCACATGCTCAGCACAGCACACATGCAGAAAGAAAAGGTTAAGAGAGAGAGGTAGCACCTTCTGGAAGAAGTTGGGATGAGAGGAAAGGTAAGAGGCGGGATCAGAGACTAGAGGAGCACTAAGATTTAGTAGCAAGAAGTAAACATAGAACAGCAAGGGGAGGTGAAGTGGGGAAGGAAGGGGATTTTTTTCAAAGATACTTGATCACGAGAAGAGAGACATGAAAAAGAGGTAGAAGTGTATTTTAGAAGATGACATTGAATGCTAAGAAACACCTGAGGATGTCCAGTAGTTAACAGGCTCCTGCCTGTACTCAAATCTCAGCTTCTTTACTTAGATATATGACCTTTGGGTAGGTCATTTAACTTTTGTAAAATGGAAACAGTAATGGCGCCTATCTCACATGCTTGTTAAGAGGGTTAAAAGAGTTAACATTTATTAAATTCTTAGAACAGTGCCTGGCCATTAATATATGTTACTGAAGTGGATAGTGATTTGCTCAACAGTTTAGACATAAGGAGAGTCATTTATAGCACCAAATTCAAGAGACACTGAGATGGGGCTAAAGAACAGAAAATAGCAAGTAAGATTTGTTGTCATTTAGTATCTGAGCCACAGATTCTACTGCTGTTGATTGTAAGAAATCCAAATCTCTTCTAGTTGAGGTGAGTGTTCATACAAATACTGCTCTTAGCATCATTGTGGCTTTCCATGCATAAATGTTAATTATTGGAAAATACTTCAAGAAATTACATGTCATCATTTTCATTTTCTTTGGACTGATAGCTTTTTTCTTTTTAAAATGGCTCTTACAGGGTTCTAAATGAGTTTATTATGAAAAATCCTAGTTTGGAAAATAAAAAAGATCAAAGAGACCTTCAGGTAAGGCATTCTTGATTCAAGGTTGTTAGCAGAATTAAAAGTTAAAATTAGGAGTCATATAACATAATCTATGATATTCTTTCTAAATATGAACATTCAGTAAAAGACCAGATTGTCTATTATGTAAAAAACAGTATCAGTGTAGTGGCTCATGTCTATAATCTCAGCTTTTGAGAAATGGGAGGATCAGGAGTCCAAGGCCAGTATGTGCAACACACATGGAGTTTGGGGCTTGGGGCCAGCCACAGCTGCATGAGATCACTGCTGGACAGGGGGAGGGAGGAGGGAGCAGTGTGCATTACAAAACATCTACTGTCAGAAAATAAAACACTTCAAAAGTCTATAACTCACTTTCACAAACATGGTTCTTCCTTGTTTCTCTAGGATGTGACTCACAAAATAGTAGATGCTATTGGTGCGATTGCTGGTTCCTCGCTAGAACAGACAACATGGCTCCGACGAAATCTGGAAGTTAAGCCTTCTCCCAAAATAATGGTGGATGGAACCAATCTGGAGTCTGACGTTGAAGGTATTGCTCTCCTTTAGTCCTGTTCTCTCAGCGTGTATTTCTAAGCAATGTTACTTAGCGCTGTTTCATAAGCTCATCCTTTTTTTCATTATTAGCTAGTAGCTTTTTTCAGTGAAAAAATACTAATCATTATCTACTATCTTTTCTCCTTATTTAGATATGCTATCACCTGCAATGGAAACCTCAAACATAACTCCCTCGGTATATAGTGTCCATGCACTGACATTGCTCTCTGAGGTAAACTTCAAGTATTTTCACATGCACACTCAAGTAAACAGTTGAGTAGTGCATATCAATAATAACTTCTCAAAAAGTTTTTAATTTCAAATATCATTTTGCTTTTATAGAAATTACTGGTAGAAAGAAGTACCAAATATAGGACAATGTGGGGACAACACGTGTGTGTGTGTGTGCGCGCGCGCGTGCGTGCGTGTGTGTGTGTGTGTGTGTGTGTGTGTGTGTGTTTGCATGCACACGCATGCACATATGTGTACAGACATGCACATACACCTATGCATATGAAAGCTAGATGCTGATGTCAGGTCTCCTCATCTATTATTCTCTACCTTTTATTTTGAGGAGTCATCTGTCTCCGCCTTGCCAGTATTGGGGTTACAGACACACCACCATTCCCAAGTCACTCGCAGGTGCTGACAACCCAGACAAGGATCCCCGTGCTTGTGCAGCAGGCACTTAACCCACTGAGTCTTCCCTCTACCTCCAGATACAGGGTGTTGACCTTGACTATATTTGTGGGTTTTGTTTGTTAAATGATGAATCTTAAGCTATTGCTCTCCTGTCCCATATATTTTTAATGTTTTCAGGACCCTCCTTACCAATATCCATAGTGTTTGAACTAGTTTACATTCTAACCATGTCATAAAAGGTTATCTACCACACACACTTACATCCTAGCAGACATTTGGGGTTTGTTTGTTTGGAGATAAAGTTTTTCTATATATCCATGGCTATGCTGAATCTTGCTCTGTAGACCAGGCTGGCTTCTAACTCAAATAGCCATTTGCCTCTACCTCCTGAGTGCTTGGAATAAAGCCATGCATCACCACAACTAGCCCTATTCGTACTTTTCTAATGACTGGATGTGTTGGGCGTGTTTTCATGTGTTTATTGACCGTTTGCATGTCTTAATTTGAAAACTCTGCACTTTATTTGCCCATTCATTGGCAACTGAATATATGTTGTGTGTTGAAAATATCTCCCTCCATTCTCCCCTCTTCCTATATCCTCCTCCCATTACAACCTTTGTTCCTTTTGAGAGTTTTGCTTCTACTTTCATGTCATATAGTCATGATTTTATGTATTTAGATGAAGTCAAGGACTATAAATAGAATTTGTCATTCTAATACTGGCTTAATTTGCTTAATGTAATTATCTCTAGTTGCATCTGTTTTCCTGGAAATGACATAACTTCATTGCTTTATAATGGTTGAAAAACAGTCTGTTGTATGTAGATGCCATGTTTTCTTTTTTTTGTTCCTTTGTTGTTAGACACATAGGTTAGTTCCATAATTTTGCTACTGTGAGTTGTGCAGGTATTTCTATAATATGTTGGCTGGGAGTTCTTCAGGTAAATTCCATATCATATGATTCCTCTAGACCACATTTAGGAATAGACAACAGAATCAAAATCACTACAGAGATACCTTCATGACAATTATTGCTACACATTCACAACAGCCAAGTTACAGAATTAACCTGAGTGCCCATCAGTAGATGAATGGATAAAGAAAATGTTGTATATATACACAATGGAGGTTTTTTTTCAGACAGGAAGGATGAAAATATCATTTGTTTTTAAAAAATGGATGGAATTGGATATTATTGTGTTAAGTCTACTAAGCCATTCTCACAAAGACAGATACCACATGTCTCATGGAATTTTAGTTTTAAAAAAGCATGATAATAGCTGGGCAGTGGTAGTGCATGCCTTTAATCCCAGCACTGGCAGGCAGAGGTGGGCAGATCTCTGTGAATTCGAAGCCAGCCTGGTCTACAGAGCAAGTTCTAGGACAGCTAAGGCTGTAACATAGAGAAACCCTGTCTCAAAAAAAAAAAAAAAAAAAAAACCTTAAACTTAGTTATAAACTTTCCACAAAGAGGTACTAGTTCACACACATTAAAAAGGGGACAATAAAGTAAAAGAATGTGGAAAAGGGTAAGGGCAACGTGGTAAATATGATCAAATTACATATGCATCATGTTATTTAATAGATACTGAATATAAAAAGATAAAAAGAATTAAGTAGGACTAGAAGCTCAAAAGTTGTCAGGATAACAATGAATTTTGAACTCAAGTTTGGCAGGTTGGACAGCCAATATTGAGGATTGTACAAAGCTGATGGAATGATTAGAACTTCCTCATTGTTAAGAGTTAAAATGCTGCACATCAGAACCAGATTGTTGTGGACTATCTTTAGGCACTGTAGTAGCCACTCACTGCCCACCTCTGGGTCTGACCTAACATCCTAGTAACTGTCACATAACGCTTTTGGAATGTAGCACACTGAACAGGCCTCTAGCATTCACAAACCCCAAAGCTAGGAATGGCTTCAGATAGTATCTAATACTTCTAGAAGAGTTTTCCACACTTTGCTGTTTAACCTGCCATCTACTGTCCCTCACCAAATAATTGCCTTGATTTATGCCTTTTGTGATGTAACTATACAAGTTAGTGAGAATGACCACAATGGCACATGTGATTCAGGACATGCAGGATCCATGTTTCTGGCCCTTCCTCGGTCATCCAGACTTGGCTCAGAATAAACTGTATCTTATCTCCCCATCCCCCACCCCCATTTTTTAAGTTTATATATTAAGAAATAAATATGCTTTGTATCTGATTATGGTGTGGAAAGGTAGGGCTGATTAAGTATAAAGCATGTATAGTCAGTTAGCAACATTTTACATCTGTTTTTGGTTTTGCTTGGGTTTGGTTTGGGCCTTTGTATGGCCATATTTGTCACTCCATACAGGTATAGATGCTGGGTCTTTACAGAGGTTAGTATAATATGAGTGTCAGTGTATGGCAGTTGATTGACTGACCTGGGACTTGAGCCCAACCTGATTAGCTTCCAAAGTGTGTGTGTGTGTGTGTGTGTGTGTGTGTATTTGAACTCAGTCTGGGAAAGAGAATGCTGAAGTTTGACTTGTAAGTTCTTTTTTTTTTTTTTAAACTCACCATCACATAGAAGGGCCCCAAACTGTTTTTATACATCTCTATCTCAGTGTAGATTTTCCTCGTTTTAAGTACTTTTTGTTTCCTTCCATGTTGAATATCAGTACCCACCTCTGACTCCAGTTTCAGCATGTAGATGAACTTGTTTCCTCTCTGTTTTGTAGGTATTGGCTCATCTTCTGGATATGGTTTTCTACAGTGATGAAAAAGAGCGTGTCATCCCTTTACTTGTAAACATAATGCACTATGTTGTGCCCTACCTCCGAAATCACAGGTACCATCTGATTCCAGTAGGTTTCAGCTAGTTCACACTCTGCTTGAAACTCTATCCCCTTTCTGCTGTTTTTGGCCTCAACTACAAATTTTTTTCCTTACTTTGGCTCATTCATAATGGTTAAAAAAAAATTTTATTTGCATCTCATTTTTCTTATAGTTTCTTCTGTTTCTTATTTCCATGTTATTATCTGGGGTAAATGTGAACACACATAAATTCAAGATCATTACTGAAGTGAAAGCATAATGTGGTTTAATGTATTTTGTTTTCTGTACAGTGCACACAATGCCCCTAGTTACCGAGCCTGTGTCCAGCTGCTCAGCAGTCTTAGTGGGTATCAGTATACACGCAGAGCGTGGAAGAAAGAAGCCTTTGACCTTTTCATGGATCCCAGTTTCTTTCAGATGGATGCTTCCTGTGTTAATCAGTAAGTTGTCCTCTTCTCACTTTCATTCAACGTAGTTTGTTAACCTCAGTCACTGTCTAGCAAAAGAAGGCCTTAATTAAGAGTAGGATCCTAATGGCAAATGATAATCCTGCGTCTTTCAGCTGGAGAGCAATTATGGATAACCTGATGACACATGACAAGACAACATTCAGAGATTTGATGAGTGAGTATCATGACAGCCAAGCGGTACTTTTTCTTGTACATTCATTCTTAGCATGTACTATTCTCATTTGAAAACTACTGAATTAGCTCTTTGTCAAGTTAAATAAAGATTCCTGTGGGAATGTTAATACACTGAGAAAGACAAGCATTCCATGTTTTCCCTTATATGCAGAATGTAGATTTTTTTTTTAAGTTATAAGGGAGAGCGTGGGAATGAGAAGCTATAATCACAGCCCTTAGGACAAAGGCAAAGGGTCACACCTCCCAGGCCAGCCTAGGTTCTGGTGACAAATAACAAGCAAAACCCAAGATACAGAAGTAGAATGACGGCTGTGTAGGAAAAGGAAGAAAACTAGGGGATCGTGGGGATAACAGAGAGGAATGTGGCTGTAAGAAGAAAGAATGTGATATGAAGGTATAGCAATGCCTGCTGAGAGCTCCCATTTTATGTAATGAGGATGTGCTAATAATAGAAATCTTAAGGAAGATAACTTAATGGTAAGTAAGACTCTCTTTTACTTCCCCAGCACACAGCCTATTACCAGCATAAAATAGGCACTTGATAATTACTGACTAGACAAAAAGACTGAAAGTAGGTGAAATGAGGTAGGCAATTAATCTAACCTCTGTAAGAGTCTACTCTAAACCCCTGAGGCTGTGCATCTTCAGGAAAGAGATGCAGGGAAGAGAAAAATCAGAGAAAAAGAGTGTTACCAAACTGAACTGTCATCACCAGGATTCTATGAGTCTGTAAGATTTTATACTGTTTTTTATCCCAAGGAGTTTTTTTTATCTGGAAAAAGGGTGCCATGTTACCTCTTCTAGTTTCCTTGTAGCTGTTTTAAGTTTTAAATGTATATATTCATCAAATAATTTATTGAACGATGACAGTGGACCAGGCATTATGGTAACATTTATGAAGGTTTTACCATTTATAAAAGTGAAGTAGTAAAGGAAATAAGATGGCACTGTGTGACAAAATTTAAGTAACAGCAAAGAGCTCATATTTGATATGAAACTGAAGGAGCCAACTCTTCCTAGAAATGGAATTCCCAGCAAAGGGAACAAAAATTACAATGGTCTTAGAGTGAGAGCAAATTTGCTAAGTGCATGTCATAACCAGCAGGACAGTGGGCCTAGCAGAGTAAGTCATGAGCAAGGACCTAAATATGAAGGACAGAAAATCAGAACAAGTAGATCTCGCCAGAATTATTTTTTTAAGTAATACAAATTATTTAAACAGATGGGCTTTACTAAGTGGTAATATTGGATATTTTCCCTTCTAAAACTCACAGTTCTAAGTTTTCTTGTCCACAAAATCCTGCCATTTGACCTTCTGGCATGTGTATGCTCAAACTGTCTGCCAGCTTTCCTGCGCCACAGAAAGGTCTAAGTCCTCTGCTCCATCCGCTCAGTGTGTATGTCGTGGGGTATTCACTCATTTTTAATAAGAAATGGTCATTTTCAGATGACTGTCTGGCCTTCTGCTTGTATTCCTTCTCACAGCTCGAGTAGCTGTGGCCCAAAGCAGTTCTCTCAATCTCTTTGCAAATCGGGATGTGGAACTAGAACAGAGAGCCATGCTTCTCAAAAGACTGGCCTTTGCCATTTTTAGCAGTGAAATTGACCAGTACCAGAAGTACCTTCCAGACATACAAGGTAAGTAATGAAAACATTCTATCCTCTCCATTCAGAGTCACAGGGACTTGGGGTACATTTATTTTGGGTTTTGGTGTTTTGATTATCTGTTGTTGTTTCTTGGAAAATATCTCTACCAAATCAAAATTTGAGTTGAGATAAATCAAGTGTGATTTGATGGACAGTATTACATAACTGAAAATGTTAGCTTCATTATGTAAAAGAAATCAACACTTATTTTGAAATAATTATTCTAAACTTTAACTATGATATATTGTTTGGTTCAAATATCAGAGGAATTCATATGCAAAGTCAGTTAATGACTGTTTCACTCTGGGCAAGTATATTATTACTTACTGCGTTTTAGTTGTGCACAGCAGGCCAGGAAATACATCCTTAACAAGAGAACAAAATAAAGGGGATCCAGGAATTTATGACTGGCAATAATATTTGTATGTCTAATTTGGAACTGGTTGAGGTTGGCACGGTTCTCTAGAAGAGGAATGTACTAGATTGGCTTACATAGTACGGGCTGAGTGGTCCAACAGTGGTCATCTGCACACCAGACAAGCAGAGAACACAGTAGCTGGCTGCCCTTTCTGAAGGATGCCTCCACAGTTACAATATAAATGTATAGGGCTAGGTTCTTCTCTAACTGACTCATAACTTAAAATAATCCATTTATTCTTATCTACATTCTGCCACATGGCCAATTACCTGAGCTCAGGCAGCACACATCTGTCCTCTTCACATCTTGCCAGCTGTATCTTTCACACCTGCCTCTCTCCCAGAATCCCTCTGCCTGCTGGATATTCCACTTAGTTACTGCCTCAGCCATAAGTTTTTTAATTAATAGGTGTTGCATCCATACAGTACACAAGAGATTCCTCTATAGTATTCACATGCCTGGCTCCTTCATGTTTACATTAATCTTTATTCAAAATATAGTTTGTGGACCAGTACTGCTTTCTTATCCTGTCCAAAGAGAACTCAAACATTTGAAACTTTTATTTGCTATATGGTAGACGCCACTAAATCTAATAAGGAACTACTTGATTTTTACACATATTTCATGTTACTTCTTAACCTCTAATAAAAGTCACAGCCTGCAACAGATTGGAGGTTTTTTCTGTCTAGACTAGACAATAAAGTTTATAGTGATTGAACTTACTTAGGCATTGAGAATATGCTGCATTTCTTTCAGAGAGATTGGTTGAAAGCCTCCGTTTGCCCCAGGTGCCGACTCTTCACTCTCAAGTGTTCCTGTTTTTCAGAGTGTTGCTTTTAAGAATGTCTCCACAACATCTTACTTCACTCTGGCCTACCATGATCACAGAACTTGTGAGTTAATTATAACTTATAAGGTTACAAATATAAACTGTGAAAGAGTATGATTAATTTTCAAATTCTTATTAAGTGGAAATTAAACTCAATATTGTCAGTTCATGGCAATTTTAAAAGTTGAAAATAGTAAAAACAAGTCAGATTTCATCTTCTTAAGTAGCTTAAGCCTCAAATTGTGCAGATAACCAACTGCCTGTGAACCCATTTGGTTTAATACTAGATCCCTTAGGCACATTTTGGCCTAGCCAGCATGACTAGTGCTCCCTGCAGTCATTCCTCTAGGGAGAGACAGGTGAGCTGGACTGTTAGAGTCTGACACAAGACATGTACTCACATTTCCTGTACAGCATTCATCCCATGAAACTTGCTTCAAAAACTCTGAATAAATCCTAAAATAAGTCCTCCCAAGCCCACTTCCACCAGAAATATGGTGACAATATAAGTGAGCATTTCCTTCGTGGTCTCCAGGTGCAGGTGTTCTTACTGATGGAGCAGGAGCTCACTGCTGATGAGGACATTTCACGGTATGTGTGCTTTCATTTCCGTATCTTCCGCAGGTTACCTAGAGTTACTCAGAAGAGTCTACATACACACTTCCATTATTTGGGGCTAGAGATATGGCTCAGTGGTGAAGAACATTTACAACTCTCTCAGAGGACCTGGGTTCAATTTCCATCACATACATGAAGGTTCACAACTGTCTGTACTTCAGTTCCAGGCAATCTGACACATGGTACACAGATAGATTCGGGACCAAATTCCCATACACTTAAAATTTTTTAAAAATTGAAAAATTAGTGTTTCCATTATTTATGTTTGAGTATAATTTTATTTAGCCAGGAAACATGATAGACTAAAAACTTATCAACATTCATGCCTCTACACAAAGATTCCACTTTATAAATACTATTCAGTACTGTTTCAGTTACATTAGTCAAGTTAGTTTCAGTAGTTCAGATCTAGTCCCTGAAACTTAGACTAGATAACAAAGCCAGTATGGCAGGTAACCTGAGCCCAGGGTACCCACTATCTAGGTCTTTCAGTGTTCCCAGTTGAGTGCACATAGTCTTACTCTTTTTAGAAGTAATTTACTAATATGTATAAATATATTTGTTAATTGTAGAATAATTATTCAAATTTTTACATTACAGTTTTCCCTTAGGAATCATCTTGGTAGCTAGCTAATTATGTAATGCTTACCATGTGAGTATGGAGACCTGAGTTCTATCCAAGAACACATGTAACATGTCTAGGCATGTAAGCTGTAGAGATTCCTGAGCAGCTAAGAACTCTTGCTGGAGATCAGGGTTCAGTTCCCAGCACCCACATGGCAGCTCACAGCCATCTGGAACTTCAATTCCAGGGAATCCAATAACCTCTTTTGACTCTTGCAAACACAAGACATACGTATGGTCTATATACATACATGCAGGCAAACACTCACACACAGAAATAAAAACAGAAAGAAAAAGGTGGGAGTGTTACATGCATTTGCAATCCCACTCTAAGGAAGTGGGCAAGGCTGATCACTGGGACTTCCTGTCCAGCCAGCCAAGCCTACTTAGTAATAAGCTCCAGGCTCATGCAAAGCCCTGCCTCATACAAGGGATGTACAGGGCCTCAAGAATGGTCCAAGGATGACCTCTGGCCTCCATATACACTCGTGCATATGGGCCTGCACACACATGAACATGCAGGCACACACAGATCATGAATGGTTTTAACTCTTTGGGGCTACATTCTTCAACAATAGCTGTATTTGTTGTTATAGAAAGCCCACACTCCTTACCGAAAGCAGTTGAGTAGTAAAATCGGTTGAATATCCACTTTTCATTTTTGTGTTTCTTGACTAATGAAAGTTATGTACTGTGCTTATTACATTCTTAAAATTTAAAAAACAAAAGTAGTCTTCAAAGTCCAATATAGTTGTAAACACTGTAATTACTGGTCATCAGTGCAGCTGTGGAAGAGACCAGTTGGTGCTTTAGCATTTCCAGAACTCCTGTGAGCCAGAGGTCCTGCTGATGACAGCACTGTCTGTTTACAGGACGTCAGGGCCATCTGCTGCTGGTCTGGAAACAACCTATACCGGAGGTAATGGCTTCTCCACTTCGTACAACAGCCAGAGGTGGTTAAACCTCTATCTCTCTGCTTGCAAGTTTTTGGATTTGGCCCTGGCATTGCCCTCTGAAAATCTTCCTCAGTTTCAGATGTAAGTAAAAGCAAGGATATTAAATATATATTTTTTGAAATATATTTGCTTTGGTCACTGATGTCCAGCCAAAAGTTGTTGGTGTAGGCTGAAGTATATTCATAATTTTCGCTAAAACCTTACTGTATCAGAAGGGGTGGGGAAACACAGTTACTAGCAGTAAATGCTTGCTGTGGATATGTTCTCAGACAACTCACTTAAAAACTAGAGGGTACCCTAGATGTGGCGCAGTGGGGTGCACCTTAGTGGGGGCAGGGACAGAGCCAAGCACATGAAGGAGGATGCTATAGCACATGTAGAAGTTACTGTGTGCCCAACTTTGAGGTTTGGGCAGAGCCGGAAGGGAACTTTAAACAGGTGGGTTAGGGTTAGAGAGCGTCACTACGAAGGCAGGCAGAACTGGAGCTGAGCTGTCTGAGGTGTTAAAAGGTGCTGCTGTTCGGTGTTGAGGAGAGGCTAGAAAGGGTCTCTACTATGTAAAGCCTTGTAAGTAAGTATAGGTGTGAAGCCAGTTAAGCAGTTAACCGATCAAACAACCCACTTTAGGCTTGCACTTTAGAAGGCTTATTTTTGCTTGTAGTGTGGATAAGAGGTTAAGAAAGAAGAAAGCATAATTTTTTTTAAAAATCCAAAAGATAAAAAGCAGAGCTGGGCGGTGCTTGCCCCATGCCTTTAATCCCAGTACTTGGGACACAGAGGCTGGTGGATCTCGAGTTTGAGGGCAGCCTGGTCTACAGAGTGAGTTCCAGGACAGCCAGGGCTATTACACAAAGAAACCCTACTCAAAGAAAAACCAAATTAAACCAACTAAACAAAAACAACAATCAAAAAGATAAAAAGCTCCAAGACCAGCAATTGTGCCTGCTTTGATTTTTGGTGGGGTTTTCTTAGTGCTGGAGATGGAGTCCAGGCTCTTCAGTGTGCCAGGTGGTAAGCACTCTACTCTGAGCTGTTGCACCCACAGCCCTTCTGTGACTTTGTGTTCTGTTTTTTTTTAATCAAGAGAGTTGAGTGTGTTCATATGTGCTTTTCTATGCATGAACTCTGGAAGGATACAAGTCGAGCAACAGTGGTGGCTCCTGTGATGGCAAGGCTTCTTCTGCTATACTTTTACATGTTGCAGTGATCAACTTTGTTGTAGTACAAACAACTATACAAAAGCAGTTTCCTTTTTGAGCTTTCTGCCTATCAGTCAGTAGGAAGTTGAGGTGGGAGGACTGCAAGCTTGAGGCAGTTACTTACAGCAACAGTATCTGAAAAATATTTTGTCTATTAGGTAAAGGGAACATTTTTTAATACTGCTTTTGGTCATAGATAAAACAAGGAAGAGCACTTTGCAAGTTGTCCTAGATTCTTACAGCTCTGGAATAGTGGTGGAGTTTTTTGTTGTTGTTGTTTATGGTTTTTGGTTGGTTGGTTGGTTGGTTGGTTGGTTGGTTGGTTGGTTGGTTGGTTGGTTTTTCAAGCCAGGATTTCTCTGTGTAGCCCTGTCCACCTGTCCTGGAACTCCTGTAGACCAGGCTGGCCTGGAGTGCTGGGATTAAAGGCATGCACCACCAGCACCAGCCTTCAAATGGTTAATCCTACATTTACTGATAAAGCAAACACTCTGAGTGATTGACACTGCTCCCAGTTTGACTCAGCTGGCACTTGGGTTTGCATGTATTGGCACCATGTTCTTCGTACTAAATTATATAGCTTTATCTCCAATGATACTGGGTTTGTCTTACTAATATAAGCATTCTCCCATTGGTAGGTACCGATGGGCCTTTATTCCTGAAGCTTCAGATGACTCAGGCTTGGAGGTCAGAAGGCAGGGCATCCATCAGCGAGAATTTAAGCCGTATGTGGTTCGACTAGCAAAACTTCTTCGGAAAAGGGCAAAGGTACTAGTTCAAGAGGGCTCTTATGTTATTTTTGTGTTCTGTTTTACTGTGTATTCTATAATATTAAATGCTGTATTTGTGAATCACTAAATGTTTCTTATAATATCAAGTTGAGATATTTGGTAGTTAAGTTTTGGTTTTGAAGATTTTTTTGGGGAAATATCTGTTTATCATACTCAAATTTTTAAGAAAGAGAAGTACTTAATAACATTACTTTTAAATTCCTTCTTTTCAAAATGAGTGAAAACAGTGGAACCAGTGCTTGTTAAGTTCCTAATGACAAACCTGAGAATGTTGTATGTTGAGTCAAATGGATGCGATGATGAAATAGATGTGAGCTGACTGAGGGCAGCACGCTACTAGAGGGGTTTGTAGAACAGATCTATTGGATTACTTCAAAGGGAACAATCAGAGAATAAAAAGAGCACACATTTTGCCAGGCGGTGGTGGTGCGCACCTTCGATCCCAGCATTTGGGAGGCAGAGGAAGCAGATCTCTGTAAGTTCAAGGCCACCCTAGTCTATAAAGCAAACTCCAGGAGAGCCAAGGCTACACAGAGAAACCCTGTCTCAAAAGAGAAAGGGAAAAAAAAACACACATTTTAAAAGTTTTAATAAACATGACAGAAATAACTCATGAAAACTGAATTAGCTAGAGAGACCCATCAGAATAAAGGGAGTCACAAGCCTTTTTCCATGTGACGTAAAGTACACATACTGAAATATGGCTAAGTCAGTCTTTGACTTTCTTAAACTATAGCCTATCGATATATCTGATGACTTGACACAGCACTACTCTTGACGGAATCAAAAGATTTCCAAAACAGTACTTTTTAAAAATTAATTTATTTAGATCTCAGTTGTTATCCCCTCACTTTTATCTTCCTGTTCCTCCCTCCCTCCCTCTTTCTCCCTATTCCCCTCCCCTAGGTCTGTGACAGAGGGGACCTCCTTCCCTACCATATGGTCACAGCCTATCAAGTCTCATCCTGGTAGCCTGCTTATCCTTTCTCTGAGTGCCACCGGGTCTCCTCACCAAGGGGAAGTGGTCAAATATGGGGCACCAGAGTTCATGTCAGAGTCAGTGCCCTCTCTCATGCAACTGTGGAGAATGTCCTGTCCATTGGCTAGATCTGAATAGGGGTTCAATGTTTACTGCATGTATGGTCCTTGGTTGGTGCAGTAGGTTGAGCAGACCCTCCTGGGTCCAGATGCGCCATCATGATGTGTTTCTTGTGGGTTCTAGGACCCTCTGGATCCTTCTATTTCCCCATTCTCCCATATTTCCCTCAACTAGAGTCCCCATAGGAAGTCCCCACATCTGTCCTGATCTCCTGGTAAGTAAAGACTTTCATTGGACATCCCTTTTGGGCTACTGCCCAATTATAAGTGAGTATATACCATGTGAGTCTTTCTGGGTCTCGGTTAACTCACTCAGGATGATCATTTCTAGTTCCATCTATTTGCCCATAAATTTCAAGATTTCCTTGTTTTTAATAGCTATGTAGTATTCCATAGTGTAAATGTACCGCAGTTTCTTTATCCATTCTTCGACTGAGGGACATTTAGGTTGTTTCCAGGTTCTGGCTGTTATGAATAAGGCTGCTTGAACATGGCTGAGGATTTGACCTTGTGTGTGGTGGAGCATCTTCTAGGTATATTCCAAGGAGTGGAATAGCTGGGTCTTGAGGTAGCCCTATTCCCAGTTTTCTGAGAAAGCACAGATTGATTTCCAAGGTGGTTGTACAAGTTTGCACTCCCACCAGCAAGGAAGGAGTGTTCCCCTTTCTCCACATCCTCACCAGCATGTACTGTCACTTGAGTTTTCGATATTCGTCATTCTGATAGGTGTAAGATGGAATCTCAGTTGTTTTGATTTGCGTTTCTCTGATGACTAAGGACTTTGATTATTTAAGTGTTTCTCAGCCATTTGATATTCCTCTGTTGAGAATTCTGTTTAATTCTGAGCCCCTCCAAAACAGTACTTAACCTTTAATATTTCCTCCATTTCCTATAACTTGTTATGCCATATTTCAGTTTTTTATATCCACCCCACTCCTGCTCCTAAAAACACTGCTGAGAATAAACTCATCTACTGAAATGTGACTATTAATTAGAAGGTTAGTGAAGGGACTCAAAAATACAAATCTCTCAAAAACAATCTATGTGAGCCAGGTGTGGTGGCATATGCCTTTAATCCTAGCACTCAGGAGGCAGAGACAGGCGGATCTCTGTGAGTTTGAGGCCAGCCTGGTCTACAAAGTAGGACAGCCAAGTCTACATAGAGAAACCCTGTCTCAAAAAAACAAAAAACAAAATTATGTGGAGGAAAGCAGGAGAAAATGAGAATTATCAAAGACCTGCCCCATAAATAGTCTAGGAAGGTTAAGTCTGTAGTTTGCAGCATGGCCTTATCCTTTATGACTGAGTGAGCATGCAAGCATCAGGCTAACCTGCCAGTATCTGCCCTGAAGCAGAGCAGTAGTGGAGATGGTGTGTTCATACTGAGCCTTTGCTAATATCTGTCATCTCTAATGTTCAGAATCTTTTCAATACATATCTTCAATCTTATCGGGTGGTTTGTGCGGCAGGATCCGCATGTGCTCACTTATCTGTCTCAGCACTGAGAAAGCTGTATTTGGTTCTCTACAGAGCAACTAGGAGCTTTACTTAAATGGTACAAGGAACTTGCTTCTTCAGGAGCAAAGTTACAAAAAGTTGTGAACCAAAGTCTGATCTAAGGTTTGAGGATAGAACTTTCACTTTTTTGTCACAGGGTTTGGGGAGGAAATCATGAGTCCAGAATGCCTTAGTAATGGGAAAACTCCCTTCCACAGGATGAGGAGGACTTTTAAGATTTTGGAGGGATTGGAGATGGCCAAGTATCAGGTGAGGGTGGCTACTGATGCTGTGACATGGCAGCAAAAGCTACAAGAGAGGTAAATAGGAAGGAAGGTGCCCTCCTTGTGTAGACTTATGAAGTCAAGGAGGAAAAGAGTGTATGGAGATGTCTGGTTATTTATTTAGTATTGAGGATAGGCACATAAAAACTAAAAACAAACAAAAACCACAAAGATCTCAACAGGAATATAAAAAGATGTCCTTTATTTCAGCTTTTGACAAGATCTTATATCTTGAACTTGGAGTCCTCCTGCCTTATCTTCCCAAGTGCTAGGACTGTAAGCTTGTGTTGCCACGTACAACTTAAGTAGTAGCTCTTTCTAGCTACATACATTCTCATTAGACTTCCAGACTTTTGCATGTGATCAGCAGAAATGCTCTGTGTCTTGCACTGGTGCAGCACAGTAAGTAAAAGGCAGAACCTGGACACTAGCTGTCCTGTCAGCCGAGATCCAGCTTCCCTCCATTTCTCTGTCGAAGGCACCTACTAATTATTCACTCTTGAACCCTGTGGCCACCTCATGGCAAATCTAGACCATAAATTCGTTAATCAGCAGCAAAGTGTATGTATGAAGAGCTCTGAGTCTGGAGATCCTCAGCTTTCATATGACTCTTTTTGTTTGTCCTAGCCCATTTAAACTAAAGTCACCTCTGCAATCTAGTTGAAAACTACCAAAAAGAATAGTTAAGTGCCTTGATATGGAATTAACAAATGGCACTAAAAGGCTTCAGAACCAGTGGATTTTAATCAAGTCTGAAACAAAGACTTGATGCTGGCATTTGTATCTATTTCTCAGATAACATACTTATTACCTGTTAGTAAACTCCCTTTTTGTTTCTGCAGAAAAATCCAGAGGAAGACTGCTCTGGGAGGACACTGGGCTGGGAACCAGGGCACTTACTGCTAACCCTGTGCACCATGCGCAGCATGGAGCAGCTTCTGCCCTTCTTCAACGTCCTCAGCCAAGTCTTCAATAGCAAAGTCACAAGCCGGTGCGGAGGACACTCAGGGAGCCCTATCCTGTACTCAAACTCCTTCCCAAGCAAGGACATGAAACTGGAGAATCACAAAGCATTTTCCAGTAAAGCCAGGCAAAAAATTGAAGAGATGATAGAAAAGGATTTTCTTGAAGGAGTCATAAAGACTTGACTGGTTCCCTGAGCGTCAATGTAAATGTAACTATTTAAAACAACACACTGTTCTGAGTTGTATAGTTTCTTTTTCTTTTATATATATATATGTAACAAAACATTCAGGTTGTATTTAATTTAAATATTTGTAAATAAGAGCTTATGTCTGAATGTAGCCTGAATCAAGTTTAAATATAGGTGGCTCATACTGATGATGGTGCCTACGAGGTCTATATTTGCATATATAGTCCATTGTTTCATTGTATTGGGTTGTCTTAAACATGCAAAATATACATTATGTTTTTTTCTGCTGGTTTCAAGCCTCATTTAATTTAAATTAGGATTTTGTTTTCTTTCTGTGGTTAATAATGTTCTAGAATCAGAATGGTCACTTTGCTGTCAGAGACTCCTTGTATTAGATGGAGCTGTATCCCTTCACTGGGCACTAAAGAGTAGCGGAAGCCTGGACCACACACCCTTCTGTGCACAGCACAGACCTCTGTCAGTGCAAGGGAGGATGGGCAACCTGCCAGTTCTGATGCTGTCAAGCAAATAAACCAGTCATTTCTTTCTCACTTTGAAGATCTACATGGAAAATCAGGCTCATACAAAGTCCCCATCTGAACCAGGTAGGGAAAATACTACAAAACATCTTGGTTAGGTAAGCAACTGCATAGGCATTGCAAAAAATTAGTTGGTAATAAAGTTTAATTTCCCAATTAATACCTTGCATGAATTAATCCCCTACATGAGCCATAAAATTAATGACACTCAAGCTATTAAAACTTAATACAGATTAAAATCAGAGGTGAGCTTCATTACCAAGTATGTCTAAGATTTACAGTTTTTTGGTTTTTTTTTTTTCTGGTAGCGTTTAAAAAAAATCTAGAATCATGTAGAATCTACAAATCATGAATTTGTAATGTCATGATTACAAATGCCTTAGTACTGCCAGTATTTTCAATAGTGTTATAAAAAAAAACATTTTTAGAAGTCCATTTTCCCAGAATATAAAATTTATCTTCAGGAAGGTGGTTGTGGTCTTTCTCCAATGCCTCCAGCCAGCTGAAACACCACCAAGCTCACTTCATATGCAAGCCTATCTGCATTTTCCTGCAAATCACAATAAGATTAGGTGAGACAAAGCAACTGCCATCCATTACTGGCTATTCTAGGGGAGGATGCTTCCTGACTGTTTCATAGAGGTATTCAAATAACTTCTTTTTTGATCTTTCAGTATAAGTTCCAAAGCCCATAATTAAATAGGAAATAAGTTGGATCTTCTGAATAAGGTAAGTTTTCAGTTCTTCAGTTTATATAAAATTATTCCAAAATTGAATAAGTAACTCGAAGAAGCTTGGTTTTAAGTCATTCTTAGGATTTCCTTCTGAGATACCCACTGTAACTGTTGATGTTTCCTATGTGCCCATTAAGCCATAGGATGTATAAAAGGCAAATGATAAAACTGCAGAAAATATAGGTCTAGAGTAAGAATAGATCCAAATACTGGGTGAAGCAAAGGGAGTCCCTGTAGAAAAGTGGGGGGAAGGATAGAAGGACCTAGAGGTGACAAGAGCTCCACAGGAAGACCATCAGAGGCAACTAACCAGGGCCCAGAGGGGCTTGTGGAGACTGAAGCACCAACCAAGGGCCATGCATGGGCTGGAGCTAGGCCCCTGACACGGATATACCCTATGGGCAGCTCAGGCTTCATATAGGTCCTCTAGCAAGGGGAGCAGGGGCAGACTCTGTTGCCTGCTTTTTGATCACTTCCCTAGTGGGGCAGCCTCACCAAGCCACAGGGAAGAGGACATACTCAGTCCTGATGTGGCTTGATGAGCTGGAGCGGGTTGGTGAGAGGTAGGATTCCTCCGAGAGAAGACAGTGGGGCTACGATTGGGATATAAAGTGAATAAGTAAATTAATTAATTTTTAAAAAGAAAGTCACTTAAAGAAATTTTTAAAAAGAAAGTCACTTAAAGAAAAATTTGAAAAGCAATTCAAAAGTCCAGCAAGAAAAGTAAGCATTATGAGTTGGATTGGAAATACTGAAACTGGCTACCTCCACAAACTCATGGGACCATGACTTTAAAAAGAAAAAGGAATAATCTATAATTATAATTAGCACATGTCAAACTAAGGATTTATTAGTTATTTCTGCACCACCAGAACACACCCTCAGGAATCTGTAATAAGGAAAACTGTTTAGGAACAAATTAAAGGGGGCTATAAGTTGTTTAACCATATACCTCCTACTGCAGCCACAGCCACTCTAATTTTTCAGTCATCTCTTAAAGGACTGTATTCATAGATCTCAAAGAAAAGCCTTTTACCACAGTAGATTCCAAACAGAAATAGTATTTTCTCTTCCCCTGTGTTCCTCCTTTATCCCCAACTTTGTCAATAGAGTTAGCCAGCTTACTTGTGAGTCCGCTTCTGCGTATACTCGGACGATGTCTTCTGTACCAGAGGGCCGAACAAAAGCCCGGGCCAGCTTGTGCTGCTTCACCAAGCCATCGATTGCCTCCTGGAGCCCTGGCGGAGTGACTGCTTGTCTTTCAGCATCCGTGGTGCTAATAACTCTCCTGTCAGCAACCTGAGCACACACACTTCATAGCTGTTACTATGTCAGACTCCTTTTCAGAAGTTTAACCTGTTCAAGAGTCCTGCCCACAGAGCACCAGACTGGCATTGCAGGTTACTGCACAATAGTGTATAGCAGTGACACACTGACCAGAGCAGGTGAGGAGAAACTGCAATGATAAAGTTTCCTGTTTATATTTAGCTAAAGCCATATAACTGGTTTTTTTGTTGTTGTTGTTGTTTTTTAATGGTTTGGTTGGTTGGTTTTGGCCTGGAGAGAGAGCAGTGATCAAAACAAAGTTTTTCTCTGTAAATAACAGCTCTGGCTATCCTGAACACATTTTGTAAACCAGATTAGCCTTGAAATTACAGAGATGCCTCTGCCTCCCGAGTGCTGGAATTAAAGAAAGGTGTGTGCCACCACCACCAGACCTCAATTTAAACATTTATGCAATTGTTTAAGGAAAAATTCTTCAGCATACAAACAGAACATATCCACATACCGTCTTACAGCTACCATTAAAACAATGGTCAGTAACGGTTGTCTGACCCCAGTACGGTTGTCTGACCCCAGTACTGATCAGATAACTTACATGATTATAATAAGCTGCAAGCTATTATATAAGAGAGCTGTGGTAAGAACCTCCTTAATATACCAAAAGCAAATACTTGGCAGCCATTTCTGTGAAGTCTGGCTTTAAATATTTCTACAAATTCTACTGGAGAATGTACAGACTGATACAAATCAAACAAATCAAATGCCCACTCATCTGAAATGCCTTTACAGAATTCTCTCCCTTTGAGTCCGCAGACTCTGCTGCTCACATCTAGCTCCAAAAAGTAGTCTAGTCTGGTGTGGGGTGCAGGTCTGCCATCAGGAAACTCAGCCAGGAAGGTAAACACCATGAGGCCTACCTGGGGCTGCATGAGACCTAGTCTCAAAAAAAAGAATGAAAAAATTTAAGTACTATGTGAACTAAAACTTAATTCTGAAACAACAGTTTCAGTTAAAATGATAAGATTATTGATCTCATTTGCTTCAAAATAGTATGGGGCTGGGCTGTGAAAAATAAATAGGAAAGCAGAAACCTGTTTAAGCTGGTTACATAATTTTTGTGATTTTGCTTAAAATTGTTCATATTTTTAAATGATGCATATCCATGCATAATCCCTCCCATTCTTTATAATAAAAAAAAGTGTGAAGAAAACAGTTATAGGCCTTATTTTCTAAGTAGAATGTACATATATACTGAAATATAACCCACTCACGAAACACTTAGCATGGGAAGATGGAAGAACCGCTACATTCAGAAAGATTAGAAAGGCTGCTTCACACTCTCTTCACCTTAACTTTGAGTTGTCTGTTTGGAAGATCAGCATAAATAGCATCCCACTGCTGTACAGTCAGGCCCTTGAGAGCCAAGATAGCCTCAATTGCCAGCATGTCAGAAATAGCATCTCCAGCTGCCTGCAAGATTGAGGAGACAAAGGATATAAGTCACCTGTAAATAAATCCCATATGAATGCTGTCCGTCTTAGAAAATCAAGCTGTGCATCACTAAACAGAGATAAATAACATGAACACTAGGAAAATGCACATAACCATGGAAGATAACAATGAGAGGTATCCAAAGAAAAGTAAATAGATTGGTTTGGTCCTGACATCCTATGATCCAAATCTTTAGTGATCTCCTCTTAGATACTGTGACAATGGTACTAATAGAGAACATGAGGTTTGGTTCAAGATAGATAGTTACAAGTTAGAGCCAAACTCTAAGCTTTTGTTTCATTTGTAAAATGGACATTAGAACCTTGCTTTCTGCATTACTGCAATGATACAAAGCAAAGTGAATAAGATGGCCGAGCCATACCTGACCCTCAGATCCCTTTTCTTTCTTGACTTGATCAATGCTCTTCCAATGACTCACATGTGTTCCTTGCTCAAACAGGTGTTAAAGAATTTTCTCAAAGTTGTCTTTGAAAATTTAACTACACACACCCAATATAAATATCAAGAAAAGGAAACATAGAAATGTTTTGTTTCTAGTGTAAGTCTCAACTGTAAGTACCACTTTTAGAAGCAAACCACCAAGCCAGGACATTTCTATTTTTATATAATTCTTTGTTCCATGTTTTGATACTAAGGCAACCCCTAGCCAGCCACCTCACCAATTCTAACCTGGTTGAACAAGTCGATGATGCTTGCAAGTATCTTGGCAGCTTTTCCTTTTTCATCTTCTAATTCTTGTGCTAGTCTTTTTATCTTCACTTCCACTGCTTCACTAAACAGTGCCTGCAGTAGAAGCAAATGAAGTTAGTCACACACTCCAGGACGCCTTTCATTCCTAGTGAATCTGGAGAAACTGAACAGAAAAATATTGGCAGCCTTATGTCTGCCATTAATATTAAGATCAAATCAGAGCACACAACATTACTAAGGAAAAAGAGTTTATGGATTATAAAACTAAAAAGACACTGCTACTTTGACAAAAACTGAACACATATGAGCTCACTGTGTTCGCCAGCTCACCTCTTGAGCGCTTGTGAAGCAGGCTCCTTAGAAGAATATGCAACACCAGAAAGAGTTCATTCCACTTATCAGTGTAGTAGACAGTGTCAGGTACTTATTACCATATACATTTGTTTTTGAAATGCCATCAACATCCTTTCATAACCATAAAGAGGCCAGTACTGAAGGTAGCACACATTGCCCAATCGCTTAAGGAAATAGGTACTTCCTGGTAAAATAAGATAAAAGGTGGCTACCTAGTTTTTGCAAATAAAGTTTTACTGAGCAGACATATCCATTTTCTCTACAATGAGTAAAGTTGAGCAGATCCAACAGACACCTATGAACTTCTCCTTTAAAAGCAGTGTGCCAATGTGTGCATTAGATCATTGAGGTTATATTTTAGTTGCATTTTGTAACTACAAATTCTTTTTCTCCTTATTCATGGCTCTTCCAAAAAGCCAACTTGAAACTAGTAAAGCTGATTTAAACTACATTCAAATATTCTGATGTCTACCTCAAATCCATTCATAATATACAAAGACATTTTAAAATAAAATCTGAATTTTAAAAGGCCAGGTGTGGTGGCACATGCCTTTAATCCCAGCACTCGGGAGGTAGAGGCAGGCGGATCTCTGTGAGTTCGAGGCCAGCCTGGTCTACAAGGAGAGTTCCAGGATAGCCAAGGCTGTTACACAAAGAAAGCCTGTCTCAAAAAACCAAAGGGGGGGGAGGTTTAAAAACAAAACTAAAAAAGTTATACTCTTTTAAATGGAGTATACTCTTTTAAATGGACTTTTATGGAATATGAATTATGTATGACTTTTTTTTCCAGAATAGTCCCCTGCTGAGAAAGCCATGAAACAACACAAACAAAAAAAGAAAAAAAAAAGTGAAAACTTTTCATCATAGCTACTGAACTGTTCTCTGTGAGATTTGTTTTGTTAGGGTTTTTTTTTTTTGTTTGTTTGTTTGTTTTTTGAGACAGGGTTTCTCTATGTAACCTTGTTTGTCCTAGACTTGCTTTGTAGATGAGGTTGGCCTTGAACTCACAGACATCCCTCTGCCTCTGCCTCCCCAAGTGCTAGGATTACAAGTATGCACCACTGCCTTGCCTGAGTGAGAATATTTTAAGAAAATGAATAGTACGTCTTAAAATAACTCATTAGGATTTTGGGGGTTTCTGGTGTGTGTGTGTGTGTGTGTGTCTACGTGTCTATATGCATACATGTTGAGGCCACGATTGACCCCTCAGGTGTTCCTTGTTCTTGAAAGAGAGTCTCGCCTTCTAATGCAGGGCTCACTGACTAGGTTAGGCTAGTCAGTCAGTGGCCCCAGGGATGTATGTGCCTGTCTCTGCCTCATGCCTGGTGACCCAACTGAGCTCTCCCAGACCTGTTAAAGAACAAATGGGTACATTCTTCATAGAAGATTGTTACAATCTTAAAAGGATATTTTACAGCATCTGAAAGTATACATCAATCATGTAATATATTCCTGCCTTGTCATTTTAACAAACTAGAACTCCATTATTAAGAAAAGTGCCAGCATAGATAGATGGTCCTCAAAAACTTCAGAGACCTACAGACTATGGCATTTAAAGATGTTTTTATTAATTTAAGACTTTTTTGATTTGAGACATGTCAGCTGTTGGCAACACCCCTGGCCTACCTCAGTGAAAATGATAAGCATCATAAAATCTCCTTTTGGAGATTTATGGCAAGCTAGCCACTGGGCAAAAATGCCCCAGCACTCTCTACAGACAATATGGTGTCCAAAATGGACAAGACTTGATGCAGGCTGAGTTGACTGCCAAGCTCTGCCATGATAGAGTATGCACGTCCTTCATATTTCCTGTTTCATAATTGTCTGCCAGATAATACTGGGCCAGAAGACTGGAGATAATGCTCCAATGTTATAGAGAGACAATGGGTGACTGACCAGAAAGTAAACTGTCTCTGTCATTGCTTAGTTATGGAAACTGCTTACCTGCACTTCCTACTTAAGTAATAATGTTATTCCTTTTCAAGTCTCTGATGGGGTTGAACACTAGATATATTTTCACAGTTAGACTTAAGTTGCTTGGTATTTAAGAAAATGTTTTAAGGTCTAGAAAGATGTTTTTTCAGTTGATAAATACAAGATATGATAGAGAATGATTTAGGTACAAAACGTTAGACTCGCCTAGATAGGAGAGAGAGTATATTCTTGAAGGTTGCCAAATATACATGAACTAAACATTTTAATGTAATTTTTACATATGGCTTTCCTGATTGTTTCATAACCATTCTTCCTGTATGTAGTTTACCATAAATAAATAAAGTTCATATGCATTTAGAAAAAATGAATTGTTCAATAGGGACAGCAAGATGGCTCAGTAGACAAAAGCTACTGCATGAGCCTAGTGGCCTGAGCTCCATCCTTAGTGAAAGGAGAAAACTGACTCTGCAAAGTTGCCTTTGACCTCTATGCTTATGCCATGGCATACATGCTCACTGATGATAGTAATTTTAAAACGGTTGTAAGTGGTTGTTTAAAAATCCTACTATAACAAGTTTTTTGTATGCCTTCTATTTTCTGATACACACACACACACACAAGAACAGAGGTGTATGCTGTATAATTTGATAGCTCTTAAACTTTTTGACTATCATGTATCTCCACCAGTAATGTATAAAAGCTCCAAGTTCTCCACATGCTGACTTACATTTGTTATTTTCTGTTTTAAAAAAAATTTTTTATATGATGTAACATCCCGTTGCAGTTCTGATTTGTGTTTCTTTAATAAAAATTATGTTTAAAAATAAAAATACAAGTGCCAGCTAAGGCCAGTTGACATCTTAAAGAGAACTCACTGTGCCGTGCCCATTTGCTTCAAAATAAACTCCGATGTCAAACTCTTGAGCCTTGTGATGCAAATGCTTGACACCAGTTTTGGTGCAATAAACAGGGACCTACAACACATTAAAGAAAGACAATAGTCAAATGATTATTATATCTATTATTCTAGAAATAAAATAAGTATATCTATTCTAGAAATAAAGCAGGAACAAAATCTGGAACCTCCCTCTGGTGCCAAAGATAATAAAGGCTTAAGACATCCCACAGGAAATGACTGCAAGTAGCTGTAGCATCATTTGTTCTCAGAAGGCTGCCTTGGTTGTAGTATGGAGAATGTAGTATGGACAAAAGGCTCTGCTTTCCTTTTCAATGAAGCTCTTGATGGTAAATACACTATGCAGGCTATCTGGCCTCCCACAGTCATTCTGCAGTGTGCAGACACAGCCACAGACATGTAAGCAGATATGCAGGATGTAATTGCAATAGAGCTTTTATAAACAGTGGCAAACTAGATCAGGTCCACAGATTATTTCTTGCCAACTATTGGCTTAGAAAGTTAAAGTCTAGTTGGGTATGAGTGTGATGGTACACACCTTTAATCCCAGCACTTGAGAGACAGGACAGCCTGTTCTATAGAGTGAGTCCCAAGACAGCCAGAGCTACACAGAGGAAACCTCTGCTTGAAAAATGAAAATTAAAACAACAAAAAGGCCAGTTAGACTTTGAAGACTGATCATGGATAATAACAACACTGACTGGACCAGCAGCAGTCAATAGCAGGGAAAACTGACAAATAAAACCAAGTAAGATCAATATTTGTTGGACTAGAGAAACCATAAGATGGCAAGGGCCAAAAATACTTAATCTAAAAGGAAAATGGGTTGAGAAGTAACACTTTCAGACGTGTATTAAGTTTCTAAACATACTAGGTATATACAGATGAAATTTTCAGATGAAATGGTCATGCATTACATTAATGACATTTTGGTCAAAGACAGACAGTAGATGCTGCAATAGTACAAGGAGATCAACTCTCCTAGTGATGCCCTGGCCATCGTAGCTGAATACACTGTATGTACACACAGTAACACCAACTCCTGTCACATTACTGCATTTCTCAGAATGTGCCCTAGGGCCAAGCGCTAACCCCAAGAAAGGTCCTGGAGTAAAGCCACTATAACCATAGATTTAGGTGAGCAAAAGAGAGAAGCTGAGGTAATGTTTTATTTTGACTATCTACTATTCTCTTAAAAAGCAGGAAATCCTCATGAAATTTCATTTCTACCTCTTTAAAGATTGAATAAAGTTGACAGCAGCTCTTCTCAGTCCCTTTTCACCTGCTATACTGATTCACTCTGGCCATAGCCTGCAGGAATTTGAAATGGTTTACAAAATGCTGGAAAAAATACAACCACTAGTGAGAAGTCAGAGATAAGCAAAGAGCTTCCGATTTGTCCGTGAACCTCAGACTCTGAGCAGGAAGTGTGACCCAAGACTGGTTCTCTAGCAGATGTTGGGAAGACAATTAGAAGCAAACTCCATCAACCCAGAAAGGCTCTCCTCCAAACTGTAAGGAGACAGGCCTACGAAGCCAGACCACGACAGACACATCAGGCATGGTGCCAGGGAGACTACTGCAAGACTAGGAAGCATCCTCAGCACATCTGCTCCAAGGGTCAAGCAGACACACCCATTTCATACATCCTCTGCACAACAGAGAGTTACTGACAGATTCTCACTATATCTAAACTTGGTGAGGCTCATCTAGGCACAGTCACACACCATCCTTGGCTGTAAAAGGTGTCTGTCACTGGGGGACCCACTCTTCTCCCCTCACTTCCTGAGTGACCCAATGTGTCCAGCTGACTCACACTCCTGCCATATCTTTCCCACAGTGGGCTGTCTGCCTTCACACTGAGGCAGAATAAGCCCTTCCTCCCATAAGTTGTTTTCCAGGTCATTCATAGCAATGAAAAAATATAAATGCAATATTACCTTAAGGTTTGTGTGTAAAAAAGGCACCTCCAGGCCGTTAAGTATTCATGAGTTGCAAACGTGGCTCAATTAGCCTTTTAAAAGGTTTGCATGCATTATAGGTGCTCAGAATTCACAGGGTGTGGGTATTACAGCAAATGCTCCAAAACACACCCTGTCTTCCAATCCTACTCACCATCACCTGTGGCCCAGCTTGTTCACTGATCACTTTGTGGCAACACTGTTTTCCTCAGATAATTATCTTGCCACACTATTCAGAAATGACCTAAAATTGGGGATGATGTGGTACCTTCATGACTTCTTCGAGGTATCTTGTGGAACTTCCATTTGCATATGCAGTCTGTACAACACCAATGTTCAGACTTTCTCCAATCTAGAAGAAAACAAGGATGCTTAACTTGCCATCAAATGCACACAGGAGACCCTTGGACAGACATGAGAGTTGTTTGGTTTAGGTGATAAATTCCAAAAGGAATCATATTCAACCAAGGAAAAGAGGTCTAAAATACTTTCGAGCACTGTCTTATAGTGAGTCCTCCTTAAGACAATGTGTGATCTCTTTAAATTATTAATAAATTTTTTTTTTCGGTTTTTTGAGTCAGGGTTTCTCAGTGTAGCCTTAACTGTCCTGGACTCACTTTGTAGACCAGGCTGGGCTTGAACTCAGAGTTCCGCCTGCCTCTCCCGAGTGCTGGGATTAATGGCGGGCACCACTACCAGCCGGTTAAGAAATCTTTTCCAGATTATAATTTCCAACTGTACCTTAAATCAATTGCTAAACTTGTCATAACTGTTATAATTATCTCAGGTATTATTTGTTAGAATTTGATACTTCATAGTAATGACAAAATTCTCAGTAATGCATGAGTCCATCAGTTTTTTGGGGGGAGGGGTTATTTTGTTTGTTTTTGGTTTTTTGTTTTGTTTTGTTTTTGTTTTTGTTTTTCGAGACAGGGTTTCTCTGTGTAGCCTTAGCTGTCCTGGACTCACTTTGTAGACCAGGCTGCTCTCGAACTCACAGACAACCACCTGCCTCTGCCTCCCGAGTGCTGAGATTAAAGGCATGTGTCACCACACTTGGCTGAGTCTATCAGTTTTAAAGAAACAAAAACTTCACAAAGTTCCATGATAAAGCAAAGCCACTATGAAGAAGAAAAAGCACACAAACAATCATCTACAATCCCTCTGTACCACAATTCAAACCAATGCCCCATTGTTGAAATGGCTGTAACTGCCACTTATTTTTGTTTTCTGGACACCAAAACCAGGAACCCAGTCCTGCACCTTACCTGCAGCAGTAGCTCTTTAAGGAAACTGCTAATTAACGTCGCTATCTTGTCTCCATCTATGAGATGAAAGTGACCGCCTGCATCACAGTAGTAATACACGATCCTATCTGCATCCCCATCGAAGGAGCAGCACCTCTCCCCAGAGTTCATCTCCATTCCTAGCACAGGGGGATTTAAACCACTTCAGACCAAGAAAGGAGAATAAAGCTCACTACATAAACTGTCAGGTCAAAATTAGAATTATATGCTACAGTACAGCACATCCACTATAAATCTTTCAAGAGATGTTTTAAAAGTTTCCTTCCAAATAACAGACCGATGTCGCCGATTTTAAATACAAATGTCCAGTTGGCCTACTGATACTCTTTTGGAAGCCAGGATCTTACTATATAATCCAGACTAAACACATGCCTCGCTACTGGTGCTGTTTTTACAGGTCAAATTCTTGCAAAGAAAACTTTTTTAAAAAGGCATTCAAATCTGCTCAGACTGAATATGTTATTCTACTAAAACAAAATTTTATTTACCAGTTGGTTTGGCTAACCAAGTTCTCTATAATTTTTTTAAGTTACAGAGATTTCTAAACATAATTTAGTCCCATGTTGTCCTTTTCATATTAAAAATAAAAATCAGAGTAGAAAAGCTATATGCTTTGATTTAATTGGTTTTTGTTTGTTTTTGTTTTTGTTTTAAGACAGGGTTTCTCTGTGTAGCCCTGGCTGTGCTGGACTCACTTTGTAGACCAGGCTGGCCTCGAACTGAGAGATCCGCCTGCCTCTGCCTCCTGAGTGCTAGGATTAATGGCGTGAGCCACTGCCTCGCTGATTTAATTCTAATCAAAGCTTTTTTAATCTGTTTATATTAACAGTAACAAGAAATGTTACTAAGTAGGAGCACAGAATTATAACTTCCAAGAGTTCACTGAGGATTTGCATTAAAGTCACCTAAACTTCTGCAACTGTTATATCAGATTTATTAGAAAATCTTGCTGCCCTTGGCAATGACAGCAGCAGAGAGTCAAAGCCAACAGGAGGCAGCTGAACCGCCTAATAAGACTGTTAGCCTTGCTGCCTGCGGGGAAGGGGGCTGGGCCTCTTCCACATGCTGAGGAAGCCCCAGAAGGAGAGCAGAGAGGGAGCCCTCAGCAGTGGGCAGATGGAGGAAGGTCTAGAACTGAAGACTGGTCGAGCATGTACAAAGCAAGCAGTACAATGAAGGGGTTGATAAGGGGCAGCATAGGCCACAGAAGGGAGGCAAATGCAAGGCAGCTGATTTGTAATGTATGGAGATGATGTGTGACGATTTTGCTAGAGAAATCAGAATTATTCAACAGAAACTAAAGAGGCAACTGGACACAGCGGCCACTCGGCAGCCCCGGCAGTACACTGCAAGCCAGGCCAGGTTAGCAGACAGCGCCCTGGGGTCTGCAACAGAGCGATTGGAGTACCACTTGACTACAGGCTTCTTCCTAGTCTTCTCCTGCGGGGAACCCTGAGCCTGCAGACCTGAGGCAGCCTTACACTCCCTTTCCAGCAGGTCTAGTGCACACAACAGGGAGGCGGAGCTACTTACCACTGCTGCCTTTGGATCAGCGCCCCCCAGTGTGCTCCAGGACCTGAACCACCAGCACAGCCTACTAGCACTTCCCACCCTGAACAGACTATCTGAGAAAGGGAGTGGGGCCACCTGGGTGCTGACAAGGCACTTCCCTTCTGACACGATGTCAGTTTTGAGAGCTGTCACTCTAAAGTGCTGTTTTCTGCCTGTGCTCTCAGCAGGAGCTGACCGAGTTTTCAGCGGCATTCATGAGTGGGAAGATTTCTAAGGACCCAGACGTGGCAGAGCCAGGACGAGAGGCAGCTTAGCTTGCAGGAGAGCTGGCTCTAAAGCGCTCTGGGAACGAGCGGGTCTAGAGCTGCTGCTATGACATACCCTGTGGGGGTTTCTGATGACTTTTCACAAAGTCAGCGCCGCACAGATGGTTGAGCCGCCCTTCAGAGCCATCATTAAACAGTTGAACCGACAGTCCCTGGGAGAAGTAGCGTTCCATTTCTTTTAGCTTCAAGGCCCCTATGCCATTGGCACAGTCAACCTTAACTGACCTGTCTTCATCTCCACTGCAGGAAGCCTTCAAAGGGAAGCATGGAAGGAAACGCCAGCGTGAATCACCACGAATGCATGCATGTATATATGAAAACATCTCCTGTTATTTCCATGTCTAATCTAACCCAGAAAACAGGTACATACAGTCTGATAAATTACATAGAGTCAGAGTGAACCTGAACAACCCAGCGGTAGTGCCACTGAATGAACAACCTACAGAAAGGCAGCTGAGCCTCAGTGCAGCACGAGCCATTAAAGTACTAGTCTCTGACAGCCATTTAATTTGCAACTGAGCACACAGGTGTCCGAATACCACTAATCACACTCTGCAAGGCATATGATAGCACCAGGCATGTTTGGGGCTTGGGGATTTCTGTTTGTTTTATAATTGTCATCTTTCACCGATCCCCCACACCAGAACCTGAGTTCTATGAGAACAAGCGCTGTCCAGTGAAAACACAGCCTGCAGGTCTCCAGGCTTAACAAGCCAGTCTACCTAAAAGGAAGTCCTTCTGGCACTATGTTCTCAAGTCAGTGGCATCGACATTACAATCAAGTTCACCTCAGCAAATGCTGATAAGCACAAGCAAAAACACCTTGAGGTTTCCCAGGATGCACCTTGCCATTATACACTCGCCAACACGCTCACACCCTGGGCTCTGACAGAGAGAAACTGGAGATAAGAAAGTCACGTTTGAGGGAGCGAAGAAGGGAAAGTGGTGAACTGTGTAAATTGGGTTGCTGACTGACGGTGTTACTTTATTCACCTGTCGAAATTCTAATTACGATGAGAAAATGTCTCACCTGTCTGGTAAGGTCCACAAAAGCCTTAGAGAGTTTCTGGCAGTAGCCTTCTATGGTTGCCTGTCCATACCGGCCTCCAGAATTCCGACAATACACCATGTAGTGCAGCTGAGGTGTGGTCAATAGGCCATAGTCTGCCAAACAAGCACAAAAGGCAGTTCGTATGAACCAAGACGTTCACATGAATTCATTCACACATTAAGAATGTTTGATCCGTGCTCGCTTCGGCAGCACATATACTAAAATTGGAACAATACGGAGAAGATTAGCATGGCCCCTGCACAAGGATGCCACACAAATTTGTGAAGTGTTCCATATTTTAAAAAACAAAACAAAAACAAAATAAAACAAAAAGAATGTTAGATCCAGCTGGGCATGGTGGAGCACACCTTTAGTCCCAGCACTCGAAAGGTAGAGGCAGGAGGATCTCTGTGAGATCCAGCCTGGTCTACAAAGCAAGGCTGGGACAGCCAAGGCTACACAGAGAAACCCTGTTTGGGTGAGAAAAAAAAAAAAAGAAAGAAAACTAGATCCAATGCTGGTGACTGTCCTGAACAGAAGGGCATTGGCCTGATAAATAGAAGATTGTTATCTGGTAAACAACCATAAAGGTAGGTTTCTGTTTACTAGAAAATCAGATCTCCTCAGGTGGAATACAGTTTGCCAGAACTTCCATTAACCCTCCAGGAACCTGTCTTAGCCTTCCCACAAAGGTCAGTTATCTAGAGGGCCAACACCTAGTTTCAGATCAGTATCAGCTCAGATGCCCATGCTTAAAATCTCCTTGCTTTTCCACCGTTTTGCTCTTCTTTCTGTCCCTACCACACCAAGCCAAACCAACCTCCAACCCAATCCCAAAAAAATTGTTCTTTCTACCCATGAGCTTGGTAGTTCAGTAACCATGGTTATACCAGAATCTCATAAAAGAAAAACACAAAGCTTTCAAAATATCCAAATGCACAAATACCCACTGGTACTGTGATGGCTAATGTCATGTTTTCAGTTTTAATTACTGTGCTTGAGAAATTTATGAGGCAGCCAGGCATGGTGGTGCACACCTTTAATGCCAACACTTGAGCTGAGCTCTCCCTTAGCTCGCGGCCTCTGGTTGCTCAGCCAGGCAGTCCTTAGTCTGTTACAGGAGGCTCTCTTTCATGTCCAGGGTGCTGTTTTCTATACTAACCTGAATGTACACTGCTGGATCATCTAGATTAGTGATTCTCAGCCTGTGGGCTGCAACCTCTTGCTTGTGAGTGTGTGTGTGTGGGGGGGGTGTGTATGCACAGGGAGGGGGGAGTTGTAGGAGGTGGTGGTTGTTGAATGACTCTCTCACAAGGGTTGCTAAGACCATTAGAAAACACAGATATTTACATTAAGAGTCACAATAGCAGCAAAATTACAGTCATAAAGTGGCAATGAAATAGTTTTATGGTTGAGGTCACCACAACATGAGGAACTGTAGTAAAGTGTCACAGCATCAGGAAGGTTGAGGACCACTATCTTAGAGCATTGTAGTCCCCACTACTCAGTCTCCTCAGTTGCTGTGTCCCAAGAGTGAGGAGGTGGCTAAGTAAGGGATTTTATGCACAAGAATAAAGTGGCATTTTTACTTTAAGCCACCACTGGCTGTTGTATGGAGAAGGGAATCCAAAGGGAAAGAGATGGGGAACCACACTCTGGTGTATGCAGGAAGCCTGTGAGAGTGATTAAAGACAGGGGCAGGGGAAGATCCTTAAACTTCTTCAATTCAAAAGATTTTAGGATTTGGTTAAGACTAGAGCTATGAAAAATAGCTTTTAGGCTTCTAGGTTATCAGGCAGGTAGGGGACTTGTTCTTATGATATTGTTATGGGTCTGGGGTCATCCAGAGATCCACCAGTCTGACTGAATAAACTGTAAGAAAGAAGCAGCTTTGTTCCGATACCGGCGCCCAGGTCTACACCTGAGGTCACAGTAGTCAGGGCCTTTATAAAGGCAAAACTCACAAGGCTGTGTACTTCCTGCCTTCATGCTCTGGGGCAGGCAGGCTTGTTCACTGAAATGTTTGCTATCTCACATGAATGACAACTCCATTATAATTGTCTAAATGCAAGCAATTTCATGAACAGCAAAAAGCATTCTGGGAAGGTCTCTGTCCTTAGGGAAGTGGGGCTTACATGTTAGAGGCATTTTTGCTTCATAGATTTCTTTTTTTCTTTTTGGTTTTTTTGTGACAAAGTTTCTCTGTGTAGCCTTGGCTGTCCTGAACTCACTTTGTAGACAAGGCTGGCCTCGAACTCACAGGGATCTGCCCGCCTCTGCCTCCCGAGTGCTGGGATTAAAGGTGTACACCACCACACCCTGCTCTACAATAAATTTCCTTATGATTTATGATCAGTAAACTCTGTATTGTGATTTTTTTTAGATAATAGTATACCTGGTGTTGTGGGAAAATCCATCAGGCCAAAGAGATCACAAGCAGAAAAGATTTAATATGCTCTGCCCCATGAATAAATACATATGCCTCCCCAGAAAAACCTGCAGTGTTTTAAGTTAGTTTACCTAGATTTAATTTATTAATTTTTACTGCTTTTTCTTTCCAAATTTTAAGTATGTGTTACTTTTGAAATTTAGAAAGAATTTCTTGGTAATTAACTTAAAACTACATACCATGGAATTGACCTCCTAAAACAGTCACACCATCTATAACAGACTGTGAAAGTTTCTCACTGCTCGGCCTGTGAAAAGAAAAAGAGAAAACAGAAAATAGGAAAATAAATGAAGAAAGTGCATGCTAAGAATTTCAAAATAAGTACATGTTCAACATACTTGAAAGCTCTCAACCCTGGCAAAACCTGGGGTAAATTACAAGCATCTTCCATGGAGCCTTTGCACAGGTGATTTCTTAGAAAATTTTGGCTTTTAAATTTACCAATTACACACAAAGAGCCAGCCAGGTATGCTGATACAAATCTCTAATTGAAGCTGAGGCAGAAGGATCACTAGGTTCATGAGCTGCTTCCACTTGAGTGAGTTCAAGGGCAGCCTGGGTAAATTTGTGAGAATGTATCAGAATTTAAAAGGGCATAGAGCTATGGCTCAGTAGAAGTGTGTTTTCCCAGCATTCACGAGGCCCTAGTTCAATACCCAGCACTGGCAGGGAAAAAGTAAGGAAGATATAAAGGAGGGCTGGAGAGATGGCTCAGTAGTCAAAAGCGCACATTGATCTTAAAGAGGACCTGAGTTCTCCCAGCACCCACACAGACAGCTCACAGCTGTCTGTAACTCAAGCTCAAGGAAGGAGATCTGACACGCCCTGCCTTCTCTAGGACAGATACAAACATGCACATGCACATACACACACACACAGAAGGTTACCTTTCCTAGTTTAATTATAGCAGCATGTATCTGAGTTAATAAGAGCAACAATTAACACTGAATGCACACAGTGTAGGAATATGGGGTCTTATACTGCTGAAGACATGGAACCTACTGTTCATTTTATAAGACCTGACAAATTACTTATCTACCTGAAAAGCAAGCAAATCATTTTATGACTACAGGTAGAAGCCAAACACGGTAATGGAATAATAACTGACTAGAGGGCGTATAACTATTTCTGCTGCCTAGGCACCTTATGAGTGAGTGGTTTTTGCAAAACCTTCTGGTAGCAACACAGGTAAAAACAAAGTCCCAGCTATCAGGAGACTGAGGAGGGATGGACCCCTTGAAGAAGCCTTACAGGAAACCAGAGCTTGCATAAGAGAAAACTACTGTTTCAAAGTACACGTTTAACCCAACAGTGCAAAGTAGGCTTCCATTGAGGCGAAAGCTGCTGAACATGACAAATACGTAGACTATAGATGCTGCTTCCAGTGAATTCCAGAGGGGCGGAATGGCAGAACATCTGAGCCAACAACAGATTACAAACAAAATCTCCAAGTGTGATTTGTTAAAAAAAAAAAAAAAAAAAAAAAAAGTAAATGCTCTGACTCTGCAGAGGGGAAATAAACCTACAAAGTCTCACATTTATCAAGAGCCTCTAATATGCAAGGAAAAAGCTATTTTGCACAGATTACTTCACGTAGCTCTCACAAAATTGCTGATTTATCATTAGCATACTTGAGGAGATGGAAGCACCCAAAGACTACAAAACCTGCTCAAATTACGTAAAAATTAACAGTGGGGTGACTCCAAACCCAGCCTTAGCCACCTCTCTTGATCCTTCCCACTGGTCTCGGGCATGGAAACAGATGTGCTCCTTCAAGGATGCTTGCGCTTGCACAGGCAGCTCTGATCATCACCTGGTGTCTCTGCCAAGAACTATGAAGGCGGCCTGGTGCGGATCCACAGCTTCTTTCTCCATGATGGCAGCAAGCACCTTCGGCATGTCCTGCTCCTCAGCGCTGGCCAGACAGGTAGCGTGCTCCTCCCAGGAGGCGGCCAACATTTCCCCCAAAGGATCGACCAATTTCACACCATTGTCTTCCTTAAAAGAGAAATAGACCTTCAGGGAGTCACACAGTGGAAGTGACCTTTGCCGCACTCCCCCAATGGGTACCACCAATGCCAAGCACCGATGGGTGTTTCCCATGCATTTCCCCCTTCAGGTCCTGTGACATCATTACTGATGTCTCCATCCAAACTTGAAAGGACATTCTGATATTTCTCTAATCTGGACACTCTCCAAAGAAATGGCCTCATTTCATTCCATCCACACCCAGGTCAGTTTTGAGCTGGGCAGCAGCTACAAGAGTGGTTTTAAACCCAAAGGAACACGCAAATAGAGAGGCACACTCCCAGCATTAGAATGTGGACTTTGAGATGGGAGGTGGCTGCACATGCCATTAATCTCAGCCCTGAGTGGGCAGAGGTTGGAGGATCCTTGTGAATTCAAGACCAGCCTGGTCTACAGAGCAGTTTCAAGGACAGCAGGGGCTACAAAGAGAGACCCTGTCTCAAAAAACATAAATAAATAAATAAATAAATAAATAAATAAATAAATAAATAATAGAATGTGGGCAGCCAGGCCGCCTGGCATGGTGGTACAAATTTAAAAAAAAAAAAGGATGTGGACAGCCGGATGTAATAGCACACAGGGAGGCAGAGACAGCCATGTCTCTGTGAGTTCAAGGCCAGCCTTATCTACAAAATGAGCCCAGGACAACCAAGGCCACACAGAGAAAGCCTGTCTTGAAAAACAAAAAAAAAACAAAAGAATGTGGACTTTGGTTCAACTTTCTCAGACACTAGAGCTTAGTCTTGTTAATAAGGGCACCAACTTGTTACCTCTGGGTTGTGTGAGGCCGTAACCATGACTCCAATGGTGGATCTGGTCTGCTTTGACCTCAGGACAGCTAGCAATCCCATTCGAAACATGATATGGTCAAGGTGTTGGGCATCTGTCCGAAATCCAGCAGTCCCATACTGAAGAATGAGCCCCCGGGGCTTGGCATGGAATGCTGAGCATTTAGAGACAGCCTCCAGATTCATGTCTATGAAAAAAAAGTAAGAAATGCTCTGAAGAAAAAGCTTTCAAGTGCCGTTTGCTTACAAACTGCCAGCTCGTCTGTCTCACTGGGACCCTCTCCAAAGAACCATGTTTGGGGACAAAGAAGAGAAAAAGGAGTCCCCAGAGTTAGAATTACCTTGAAGCTCCTGCCTAAACTGTACACTTCACGACAGATTTGGGAGAGAAACCAGCTTGTCCACTCCTCCTGCAGGACGAACGTTCCTAAAATCACATCTATATTCAGAGACTCCTAGAAGATCAACAGGCATCTTATTTTATAATAGGATCACCTTAGGCTGAGCCCCATTAATATAAAGTCTGGTCTGGTGTGCGGCCAGTGAAAGATTGAGGCTGAAGGTCAGATCATCAAATCCCTGTGGCTCATTTGCTATTCCTCCCGAACTAGAAAGAAATAGCTCCCCCCCCCCCCCCCCCCCAAAGCAAAGTGCAGTCATTTTCCTTTGTCTAAAACCTCCCGGATCAGCTAAGACATCTATCTTACAGAAGACTCTCCAATTTCCATAAAGACAGTCATAGCAGCCTTCTAAATTAAATCCTAAAATTACTCACTCTAGAATGTTGCTTTTGACCTGTCATTTAAAAAGAAATACTGTGGGGCACCTCCAATGAATTCAATTCGAGGTTTTCTAACTCAGCCAGCCAGCAGTGTACTTTGTAGAGCCACAGACTGCACTTCCTGAGTCGGTTCTATGCTAGTTAGCCCAGAGACAGGTCCTGTCCCTCAACTAACAGCCACACCTCCTTGCTTTATTGTCCTCCCTTGCTTCAATACACAACACTACAAGAAACGTTGGAAAATGTTTGCTTTTGTCCAGTTGGTAAAATCGGCCATTTTAATTTAGTTCGCTCTAAAAGTTATCAAATTTTTGTTCACAAGGCGAATATATTTTTGCAGGAAAAAAAAAACCGGTTGGTAATGTATCCCGCTTATTCATAAGGGCGTCAATCACTCCTATGAAATCCAGGACTCTCTCAAAGGAAAATAACAGTCATGTGACAGCAACATGCTTCCACCCTTTAATGCATTTGGAGTTCCAGATCTAATTTCAATGGGTATGGGGATGCTTATTAAAAGTCCCAACAGTGTCCACTCTTAATTTAAAAGTGAACAGCTCAGCCCGCTTCTTTCATTCACCCCGCCATCCTAGGTGGTGCATCCTGTTGCCTGCACTACAGCGTGGGGGTCCACAGGCACCTGGGCGGAGCGGTGTGTAGGTGAGTTTGGGAGTCCTTCCCCCAGCCACGGCTGCGGAGGGCCCCCTACCCACCGCGGCCCAGGAGCCTCCACGCCCGCTCACCTAGTTCCGGGGCAAGAATGTCCTCTCCACAGCTGAGAAGCGGCCGCGTAGTGCGCACAGAACTAGCTCACTCAGATCCCGCAGACGTGGCCAATCCTGGCTTCCGGCCTGATGCCCCACCCCACAACCAATCACGACGAGGAGGGTCCGCAAGCCCCGCCCCCGAGCCAGGCCCCGCCCCGGCCAATCGCAAGGAGTAGGCCTCTCTGGCCCCGCCCCCATGCACCAAGCCCCGCCCCCAGCCGTCCGCGCGCACCTCGCACCCGCGGAACTGTGGCTGCGGTTCGGAGCGGGTTCGGGGCCTGCTTGCCTTGAATGAACCGGAAGGGTGAGGCCGCGGCGGTCGAGGCGGGCCGAGGGTTAGCGCCCGGGGTGGGCAGCTGCGCCTTTTAGCCTGGGCCCTGGGGGAACCCCAGATAACGGGAGCGTTGACGTCCCTCCGACCACCGATGTCACCTCCCAGCCCACCCCCTGGGCAGGCAGCGGAGGGCAAAGCCACCCCCATGGTTCCTCGCCTTAGGTGTCATTTTATTAAGCGGCTGAGACACTCTTATCCCCGTCCCCGCGCCCCAGCCCCGAAGCAGCCATCTGTACCTGCGCAAGCTGCTGCACTCCACTGCGGTCTAGGGAGGCTGTCCTCCAAGGGGTCTGCGGATGCAGGCTGGCGGCCTCCCCTGCGCACTGCAGGCATTCCCCTCCCCGCCCCCGCCCCGCACCACCACCTCCACCCCCTGCGGCTTCCAGCTCTGCTCAGATCTGAGATCTGAGACCTGAGTGGGTTTCCTGGGCAGGCCTCTGCTTTCCCCAGGATTGAGGCTAGCCGGGAGTACAGGTGTTTGCAACCACCTGCCACGAAATGTATCACTAGAACACCTGTTGAAAGCGCAGACTCCTTGAAAGGCCGGCCAGGATGGTGAAAGAGACTAGGAATCTGGGTTGTGATGGAGTAATTTAAAGGTTGTGGTGCATACTAGATTTGGGGCTCAGGAGAGAAATCTAAACAGTTCAAGCGTCTGGGTGTGTGCCCCTAGCTCTCTGCAAACAGTGGAACTGTCTCCTAGAAAAGAGACCTTGGGAAAATGTCCTGGACACCTGGCTGTCATTTACAAACCCGCCGCTTTCTGGGTCTTTCCAGGTTTCCAAGCAAGTTGATTCGGAGACATGTCAGCGTCGATAAAAGAAAGCCTTCAGCTTCAGTTGCTGGAGATGGAAATGCTGTTTTCTATGTTTCCTAACCAAGGAGAAGTAAAACTTGAAGATGTAAACGCCCTAAGGAACATAAAGAGGTATCTGGAAGGCACTAGGGAGGCGCTCCCGCCCAACATCGAATTTGTGATCTCGCTCCAAATAGAGGAGCCCAAGGTGGGTGCTTTTATCTGTTCTAGGTGCCTATGCTCTGTGTGTTGGGCTCTTATTTTCTTTTTCTTTTTTCTTTCTTTCTTTTTTTTTTTTTTTTTTTTTTTTGTTGTTGTTGAACTTTTTTCCTTTATTTATTTAATCACATTACAGCCTGATCCCAGCCCCCTCTCTCCTCTCCTCTCGGTCCCACCCTCATGCCTCCTCCCCTCAATTCTCCCACTCCTTCTTCTGAGAGAAGGGGAGCCCCCCCCTAGGGGTACTAACCCACACTGGCATCTCAAGTCCCAGCAAGACCAAGGGTATCTTCTCCTACTGAGGCCTGACAAGGCAGCCCAGCTAGGGGAAAGGGATCCAAGGACAGGCAACAGAGTCAGAGACGACAGCCCCTGCTCCCATTGCTAGGGGGCCCACGTGTTCACCAGGCTGTACTACATATGTGTAGAGGACCTAGGTCCAGCCCATGCATGTTCTTTAGTTGTTGGGTCAGTCTCTGTGAGCCCCCCACAGGCCCAGGTTAGTTTACTTCGTAGGTCTTCTTACAAGGTATGTGCAGGTTTTAATATGTATGACTGTTTTGGCCTCATGTACGTCTGTGCACCATGTGCATGCAGTGCCCCTGAGGCCAGAGGAGGGCTTGGGGACTTGGAATGGAGACTGGGTCCTCTGCAAGAGCAGCCAATGCTCTTAGTGGCTGCGCCATCTCCAGCCCCAGGTGACCACTTTTTTAACTGAGAAACACAGTGCTTGAGCTTGACAGTTTCAAATGCACAGCCCATTACTTGTGTGGAAGGAAAGTGTACCTTCAAACATAAGATGCTCCATAAACTCCCCTAACTACCTGAATCTTACATAAAGACATATACCTTTTTAACAAACATGCCTACTTTTTTCAGCGACAATATCTTGCACACTTATTATCATTGTTGTTCTGTGCCCTCATCCAGTTTGATACCAACCCAACTGTTGGAGTATGCCTTCTGCATAGACCATGACGTTCACACACCTAGGGACTGCCTGTAACAAACAGGCTTAACTCCATCTTCTGGTTCCTTTCTCCCTATAACATTAGCATAACTTAGGTACCTCATGGCTAGGCATTTGAGAACTAACTTTCTCGCTCTTTTGCCCACTCATCCTTCAGTTCATCCCCTCAGAGCAGGTATACTGCCTCCCCAGGGCTGGATTTTTTTTTTTTATCTCATTGATTACACACTTCAGTGGAACCTTGAACATCTCCCATGGTACATACTGCTTCTCAAATTGGAGTTCAATTCTTGCTTTGTGAGGGCACTGTGTACTGTCTCTTTCACTAGGCTCTAGTCTAAGGCAGAAATCATGTCTAACTTCATCTCTTTCTTATCCAGCACAGGACACCCAGCACATGTGGCTGGTCAGCAGTGATTAGACAACCTGGCTGCATAACCTGGTCTGTAGCTGGCACGGAATAGTCTCTATAACTGTTCCTATCATAACCGTGCCATGATAAACTGGCTCGTGTGGCTTTGTGGTATTTAAATCTATGTGGCTTTTATTTTAAGGTGACGATTGACTTGCAAGTGACCATGCCTCACAGCTACCCAGACGTGGCTCTGCAGCTGTTTGGACGGTCACCCAAGCTTGACAGACAGCAGCAGCTTCTCCTCAACCAAGATCTCACTGCTTACCTACGGACCTTTGATCCAGGGGAGCTGTGTGTCTGCGCAGCGATCCAGTGGCTGCAAGACAACAGCGCATCCTACTTCCTCACCAAGAAGCCGTCGGATGAGCCGTCCGCGCAAGCAAAGCCAATTAAGAACACCTTCCTCCGCATGTGGATCTACAGCCACCACATCTATCAGCAGGACCTCAGGAAGAAGATTCTGGAAGTGGGGAAAAGGTTAGATGTGACTGGCTTTTGCATGACGGGAAAGCCTGGTATCATCTGTGTGGAGGGCTTCAAGGATCAGTGTGAGGAGTTCTGGCACACCATCAGGTACCCCAACTGGAAACACATCTCCTGCAAGCACGCTGAGAGCATGGAGACAGAGGGGACCGGGGAAGACCTGCGCCTCTTCCATTCTTTCGAGGAATTACTCCTCGATGCCCATGGTGACTATGGCCTGAGGAATGATTACCACATGAACCTGGGCCAGTTCCTAGAGTTCCTCAGAAAACACAAAAGTGAGCACGTTTTTCAGATACTATTTGGTATTGAAAGCAAAAGTTCAGAGTCCTAGGACTCTACTAAAATGTCTGTGCTTGTAATTGTACTAAGTATTTATGTTACTAAGGCCAATGACTATAGAATTCTGGGTGAAAAACCTAGCTCTAGAAAATTCTGTCTGCTAATGAAGCAAACAGGTCATTTGACTTTCCATCAGTGTAACTGTGTTGTTGTTTCCGAGTTGCTGTATAAAGTCACGTGAATACTATTTCATTATAAAGTTAATAAAACAGTATATTCAACCAGAGAAACTTGGCTCAACAAGTCCTGAGCCAGAGTGGAGAGGTGGTTCAGAAGTTAAGAGCACTGGCTGCTCTTCAGAGGACTCACACGGCAGCTCGCTGCCATCTATAACTCCAGTTTACTGGAACCGATGCCCTCCCCTGGCCTCCTCAGGCACCAGGTTCCTATGTGGCATACAGACATAGTCAGGAAAACACTCACACCCACGCACAAATAAATAAAGGGATAGAGAAGTCCCAAGCCCCACATCTATGTCAACTGCCAGGCTACAGATAAGAATTCATACATCTGAGACCTCTCAGTTTCATGATGCTGGCACATAGGTGGCATACCAGTTCATCACTGGAAATGAATTCTAAGTCACAGATAAATGGAGAATAAAGACCACCGGTTTACTGTATTTCTTTAAAACCCCTATTTGAAGTGTTTTCATGAACTGGATTCTAATAGCAGCAGCAGAGAGACTGCAGTAAAGTCCCAGGAGCCGCCCACTGATGCACACACAGAAACACATTAGTCCTAGGGAAAGAAAGCGTGACAGTGGTAACAGCTCTTTTTACTCGTCCTTTGGTTGAAAACACTACTGGTAATCATAGCAATATTCTTAGTTCAGTCTTAGTGTGGCTCTGTTCCACCCCACAGTTCTTAGCCATAAAATATCCCCTGGTATTCTCCAGCCCCTTCCCGTGGACCAGTATGCACTTAAACATAGCAAGAAAGAGCTAAGAGCCACTGGGCACACCATCACCCCTGCAGGAAAGTCAAGCTACATCGCAGTGACATCAGTGCTGTGTACAAATCTAAACTTCGCCAGCCCTTTTCAAAATGAGAGTCCAATAATGTTTTAAAAAATTAATAAACTAATAAGGGGCTGGAGAGAGAGCTTGGTGATCAAGGGCACTGGCTGCTCTTAAAGGAGACCTAAGTTCCATTCCTAGTGCCCATATGGTGGCTCACAACTGTCTTTAACTCCAATTTCAGGATATCTGACACCCTCTTTGGCCTCCGAGGGCACCAGTCACATGTGTGGTACCCTACATGTATGGTAAACATTCACATATAAGAAATTGTGAAGACCCTTAGCAAAGTAGCTCTTGCCAAACATTTTCTTGTTAAGCACCTAGCCCAAGAATTTCAGGACATTTCCTGTGTGCCAGGGCACCTTTCTCTGCTCTCAACCATCACATTCCTTTCCTGAGGAGACTTCCATTCTGCTGGGTCTCAGGCTGATGACTTGGTCCCTTCAGGATGCCAAGCTATGCAGGCAGGATTTAGTGACACACAGAGAAATACCTGAGTCCCCATGAAAAACCACCACTGACTGCCAATGTTGTATGCATTGAGAAACTTGCAGAAGCTTCTGCTGGGCCAGTACCTCCACACCTGCTGTCTGTCTGGGATGGAAACACGCAGCCTTGGTTAGAGAGAGGACTCTGTGGCCTCAGCAGATCCCCTGTGCCTGTGAGGCTGGAGAAGTGGCTCAACATGAGTCTTCCCAGGGCACAAGTCAGTCTGTGAAAGCTCTGGTCATGGCCTGTCTGGGAAGATGTTAGCTAGTGGCCTTCCCCTCGTGTTCCAACCTCTTTTCAGGCCAATGGAGCTCAAGCCAGGGTCACCATACCTTATCTACATACAAGGAGAAGTAACAGGACTTCACATCACCAAATAACCTCTCTCCATGTTTGCCAAGACTGAAAACAACATAGCATATGAATCACCTTCATATCTATCCCCTTAAGCTATCAGTCACTAAACCATCATTCACCACAGGCCCTATTTAACTCCATTAACCCTCTATATTTGAAATGAGACTATGTACTACATACAGTTGACCCATAGAAGATTTTTCCTATGATTAAGTGCTGTGCTGGGATGGGTAGGTAGGGGTGGCTCCCTATTTCTGAGGATGAGGGAAGGGAGAGAGGGGAAGAGGGAGGGATGGTGAGACCAGGAGTAGAGGAGGGAGGGGGCTACAATTGGGATGTAAAGTGAATAAATAAATCTTTTAAAGTTAGTAAAAAAAATAGCTTGTAAAATATAGATAGCTTAAGGACTAAAATATGGAACAAAACTGGATTATTGCATAGTCCAATGAGTAGAATACATTCAAGCCTATGAACTCATGGCTACCTCTAAGATTTTTTTCAGAATTCTGCTTTAACATGCCCTGGTAGCAGCACTTAATGGGACTGTTAGGTGTATTGCTAATAGACAGTTGTTAAAGAGACTCAGATTTTTAAAGTGTCTGCTTGCATGTGAATACATACATAATTCGATCTCATTCAAAACTCAGCACTGTGTGCCCAGCACTCTGCTGATTGTTTGCCCAGCCCAACAGGAACACAAAATGCCTGCCCCCATGCATTATGGCTTTGGGACCAGCCCTATCTTCTTTAAGGTTCAGAGGAGGTAAGTGGAAGCAGCCATCACAGCTCCCCGGTAGAGATGCTCCTGAGTTCCTGCTACCAGGAGCATCACTGGCGCCCATATACCCAGCTCCTCAGCACCTCCTCTAGGCTTCTGATCAACTTCCTTGGCTTCTGAAGGTAGCTGTGGCTGCTACTGGTACTCTAAACCTGTGGGTCTACACTCCTTAGGGGTCAAACTACCCTCTTACTGGGGTTGCCTAAGACCATCAAAAACCAGTGAATCACAGCTCTGTTTCCTTATAATAAGAAAATTACAGTTCTGAAGAAGCAATGAAAATAATTGTTATGGTTGCAAGTCACCACAACATGAATAAACTGTATTAAAGGGCCGAAACATCAAAAGGGTTGAGAACCACTGCCCTGAATTAAAATTTTTAAATGACTTTTTGGGATGAATGCTTGTTCATAACAATCAACTTTTAAGTTTTCTAAGTTAAGCAATTCCTCAAATATGCTTTTGTCTGTCTTTATAAATGGTATCTTCACCTAAAAGCTGAAGACACTTGGGTGAGTGGCAGGGGTACCTGAGCTGACAGACCATGATGAGAGACCTTGATAGCACTGCTCCAAGGCAAACATGTTACCTGTGAGACTGAGCTCTCATGAACTATGTATGTGCCACCTATACCTCTCTCTCCAAACTCAAAGGGGCTCTTAGGGTGCCTATGCAAGGAATTTTGACTTTTTTCATCTGCTTTTACTGTGAGTGCCCTAATATTGAGTCTAAAGAATAGCTAGATCAAAAAAAAAAAAAAAAGTTATATCCTGAAGGGGCATCACTTTGCTCTAAAACTTGGGTTTTATGCAGAACCCTGATCTGTCACAGAAACATGACCCTTGTCTCTCCTTCATAAGGCCCATGTGGAAGAACTCGTTTCACTGCAGTGAGCCATCATCACCTGAGAGACCTCGGCCTGCCCAAATCCAAAGCTAGAAGCATCTGGATCATTCCAAATGTGGGTTAAGCAATGTACACAATTTGTCCTCAGGGTCCATCAAATAGCCAAGTACGGTGGTACAGGTCTGTAATCCCAGCATATGGAAGACAGAACCAAAGACAGAAGGATTTGAATTTGAGGCCAGCCTGGGCTACATGGCTAAAATATGTCAAGAAAACATCCACCAAACACTAAGGGCCCTCCTTTCCAGTAAGAGACACCCTCACTCTCCCAGCATTTACCATATTGTGGACTCCTACAAAACTTGCTGAGCTGACAGGCTTTTCATATGTTTTAATGGGATCTATTTTCCTCACTCTGGCATGCTATACCATTTAATAAATACCCCCCC
>OU015755.1:33377882-33390565 GCA_907169655.1 Acomys percivali | reverse complement strand
CATGGGCTCTGCATCAGCTCCTCCCTCCATGGGCTCTGCATCAGCTCTTCCCTCCACAGGCTCTGCATCAGCTCCTGCCTCCAGCTTCCTGCCTGGATTTACCTTTGCTCCCCTCAAGGACTGTGACTTGCGGTATGTAACCAAGTTAAGCCCTTTTGTCCCCAAGCTGGTTTTGGTCATGGTACTTTATCACAGCAATGGTGACCCTGACTAAAGTGCCTCCTGTTTCTATGTAAATCTGTATCTGGAGCTATAAACCCATTTTATAACCTCAAGAAAACGGCCTCAGGTTAGAGCGATGGCTCCATAGTAAAGAGGCTCTGAGCTCAGTTCCCAGTACCAGTGTCAGGTGGCTCATGACCCACTGGTAAATCCAGATGTAGTGAACACACTCACATACAAGCACCCGATTTAAGAAGTAACAATAAAAGTCTATCTTAAAGGAACGAAGACCAGCATAAAGTCAGAAGGTGGAAGCACAGCTCACCTGAAGGAGGACATATTAGAAGAGGTGACGCTAATGACCTCTCGGTGAGCCAGCACTGACCCCAGCGGGCCTGCCCTCGCTAGAGCAGCTCATGAACCCACTGCTCAGCTGCCCGCTCTCTAAGCTCTCACTGGGAAAGCAGAGCCTTTCCTTTTCCTTTTCCCTATCTCCTTTTAAAGATGCCCTGACACTCGGGGCAGTTCTCAACCTGTGAGTCGCAGCCACTGGGAAACACATATTCCAATGGTCTTCGGACCTGAGACACTCCTCCTCTAGGACACTACAGCTATGAAGCAGCAACAAAAATAATGTTATGGCCGGGGGTCACCACATCGTGAGGAGCCGTAGTATAGGGTCACAGCCCGGGGGTCACCACAACATGAGGAGCCATAGTATAGGGTCGCAGCTCGGGGGCCACCACAACGTGAGGAGCTGCAGTAAAGGGTCACAGCGTTAGGAAGGTTGAGAGCCACTGCTCTGGGCACTCACACTCTCAGTTCCCTCCAATACACAACACCGGGCAAACGTCACCGGTGCTGAGTGCTCAGCTTGTTTCTGGAAGCCTAGCTCAGAAGGTACAGACTCCTTTCTCTTGCACCTGCCTTCCAGCAGCCATTAACACCCCCAGCTTGCTTACACACCTGTCTTTCCCTCAAACCCCAATAAGGTTGTCCCCACGTTCCTTTTTGATTCAGAGTTTGAATTCTTTTCTCTACAGGGCTAAGAACTCGCCGGGGGTGGGGTGGGGGTGGGGACCCTGAGTCTCCTGACACTATTACCTTCCTCAGTCTCTCGGGATGTTCTATGTCACAGACAGAATATGGTGGAGGTTCCAGGTGTAAATATCACTCCAGTTAGTCTATGGGAACTACAGAAACAACTCTATATAGAACCACCACAGTGAGGCGAATTGGGAGAAGCCTGGCTATAATTGAAATTAGGTCATAGGAGAAAAACAGAGAAATCTGCAATTGCCCCCTATTTCCATCAGTCCTGAGGATAAAAGGCAGCTCCTCGGCATCCCCCATCGCCATGGCTCGATTCCCCGAGTCCTAGAAAATGGACGTACACGCCAAGCAAGCATATAAACTAGTAAAGACACATACTTAGCAGAAGAAGGAAGGAAAAGTAACAAGGCGGCGGTGTTTTACCGTTACTGCAATTTTCAAGGAAACATCCCGGATGGTATTCAGAGGAGGATACAGCCGGCCTTCTTCCAGGTGCTTATCTGACACTTGCTGAGCTATGACCTTAGAGAGAGGAAAGGAACAGAAATGTTTAGGCAGCACACGATTCGGTGTGGCAATTATACAGATCTCTAAGGGATGGCCACGTATGGAAACTATAATATGAGGGTGACTGTCTAGTATCGTGGCCCTTTATCAACAGAAAAGCTGAGCCACGGTAACTGCTGGGATTACACCCGGGGCGAAACAGAGGGAGATCCCCATTTCCTGTTGTTTAGGTTCCTTCATGCTGAGCAATAAAATATTGGGTGTTTCCTGGAGAACCAGGTGAAAAAAAGGGGGGATGAAGAAGTCATGGAGAGGGACCCTAAAAATAGAGGAGGGCAGTTAGCCATGACAGACCCGCTGTTACTCCACACTCAAAATCCACACAGGAGTTCAGTGGGGCCTAAGAGGCTTGCTCAGTCCTCACCCCCAGACCCTTGGTTATCTGCTCTCCTAACCAACCTCCCCGTTAGCTGTCTCTAAGCGACTCTCTAGGTCTGGACAGATGTAAGCAATTACGTCACTGCACAAGGTGGGCCTTGAACAGATAGATATGCTGGGGCAGAAAGGAGACAGAAAACCTTCGCTGACAACATTTTGAGCAACCAGTCAGTCAGTCAGTCTCTCTGTCTCTCTCTCTCATACAAGATCAGACCCGGGGCTTTGTGGGCACTACTCTCCCACTGAGTCCCATCCTCAGCTCTTTCAGTATCTTAAATATCCTTTAATTGTGCTTATCTTTCATTACTTATAAAGATACTCACAGGGGAAAAAACAGGAATCAGAGACAAATTTTGGTGTCTTAGGCTCTATGCATGTGACTCTGGGATCAGGAAACCCCCTGCATCCTGGAGTCTGAACTGCCACTCTTTCTGAGATGGGGTCTCACTATGTAGCTCTGGCTGGCCTGCCACTGAGTAGGTAGACCAGGCTGATATTGACCTCATGAGATGCACCTGCCTCTGCCTCGTGCAGTTACTTCAAAGATATGTTTGGTTCCCTCAGCATGCCAATAACACTGTGCCTGAGCATGCGTGCTCCTAGAGAGATCTTCAGGTTAATGAGGTAACCTCACTAACAGCATGAAACACAAGGAGATGCCGCAGGGAGCAGCCTAGGCTGCAGGAGAAAGATAAGTGCTAATGATGCCACAGTGACAGAAGGCTCACACACAGGAGGGGCAGGATTGACTGTGGGACCGCCGAGAAGAAACTCAAAGAGTTACACCTGCACACAGGACAGATGTTCCCAACAGCACAGAGACCCCCGTATGTGAACTGGAGACAACGTGCCCTGTACCTGTGGAATGGAGAGCTTCTGCAGAGAAGAAAAGGAATAACCAAACACTGGTCCTACGGGAGGCTGAGAACTTCTGACCAGGGCCACCTAGGCAGAGCCACGGCACTAGTGTTGAATTAGTGTGACTTTATTAAAAATTATAACCTAGTGTGGTTGTTTGAATAAGAATGACTCCCTACAGGATCAAGTATTTGTATATCTGGTTCCTTTTGGGAGAACTGTCTGGAAGGGTTAGAAAGTATAGACTTGTTGGAGGAGGTGTGTTACAGGGAGTGAGCTTTGGGGTTTCAAAAGCCCAGGCCAGGCCCAGGGTTTCTCTGTGTCTCTGTCTATGTGTGTGTGTTGGGGATGTCTGTCTGTCAGTCTGTCTGTCTGCTTGCAGAACAGGATGCAGTTCTCAGTTACTTTTGCAGCACCATGCCTACCTGAGTACCCATGGTCCTCACCATGATGTAACCAACTAACCCTCTGAAACTCTTAGCGAGCTCCCAATTTTATGCTTTCTTTTATAAGTCGCCTTGGTCATGGTGTCTCTTCACAGCCATAGAACACTAAGAGAGCTGGACTTAGAGAATTCTGATCTTGATTATGTAATAAGCTCATTTAAATGATTGAGTTCCCGCTTTTGTTACACGGTAGTAAACAGAAGCCTTCCTTTGCCACAGAGAAGGTGACCAGGGTTCCAAACTGTAAACACAGAGCTATTAAATGTCCTCCTACCCAGGTGGCCATCCCATTTCCCACAGAAGGGAGGAGGGAGAGAAATACAGTGACAACCAGTCCTTCCCAGAGCTCAGATAGGGACAGCTCCAGGGTTGTACGGTCTCCCTCACTTACGGACTTAAGGACTAGTGGGGAATGTCGGGTAATTCCTGGTCCACAGATGAGATGAGAATCACGCTGGGTTAATCCCTGCACTCAGGAGTCGAAGCAGACATCTCTGTGAGGTTGAAGCTAGCCTGGTCTGCACAGTGAGTTCCAGGCCAGCCAGAGCTACACACCGAGACTCTGCCTCAAACAACAAAGATAACTACCTCTGAGCTGTGGAGATGGCTCAGTGATTATGCGCACTCGCTGCTCTTTCCGAGGGCCAGGTTCAGTAATTAACACCCACATGGCAGCTCACAATTGCCTGGGAGGCCGGTTCCGGGGGTGGGGGGGTAGGGGGGGGGTCTGACGCCCTCTTCTGTCCCATGAGCACATGCACATAGAGAATTGTGAAGCCAAAGACGCAGCTGAGAGAAAACCAGCAGTGAGGAGCGCTCAGCTGTGCACAGCGCTGTTTCCTTTTCCTCTGTTCCGTTTTGGAGTTTTACTACATAAAACAAGCTGACCTGAAGTTCCCTACGTAGCCAAGACTGGCCTCACATCTAGACCCACCTCCCCATCCCCCACAAACGCTGAGCCACCACACCCAATTGCATTTTTTTTCTTCCAAAAAGAAAAATAAAATATAGAGGGGTGGCAGTCCAGGTGTCACCATGTACCCCTGGGTGGCCTGAAACTTGCTATATAGACCATACTCTTCTTGAACTCACAGAGATCCACTTAGCTTCCTCCTGAGTAATGGAACTAAAGCATGAGACTCTGGGGGAATCACTACCATCAGTGAAATGAGAAATAAAAGAATTTACTTGACATTGCCACCAGAGGGTGCTAGAGTTAAAGGAAGGAAGCATCGACTAAAGAATAAAGATCATTCTTCTAAGATATTACGTCCTAAAAGAAATGGTTTTACTTTATGTAAAAACCTTAAAATGCTTTCGTTGATTAGGTATCTATTTAAATGTATCAATATGTTTGAATTAAAAGGAAATAAGCCAGACACATCAGCTGTTATACTTTTAACACTGCAAAGAAAATGCCAGAAGTAGTTACAGCTTCCGAGGAGGAGGAGGCAGGCGCTACCCGGACTGTTCTTTTAGGCCACACCAATGACTCTGGGACCTGCCCCTGTTCTTAGGATTCCTCTGCACAGTGCAAAGGGCAGCAAGTCTGCTGGATAAATGCCTTAAGCCAACCAGGTTTCACTTAGCTCAGCTGAGCTATTGTGTTAGTCAGTGTTCCATCTCTTGGGAAGAAACTGACAAGTTTCTGGCTCACACATTGTATTCTGCCAAAATCTGGAGCATAGCTACCACAGGATGTGCACCCTAGTTATCAGTTTATGGTTTACAACTATATGCCCACCCACCGTCACTGTCCTTCTGAGGAACTGAAGACAGCTCTAAGCTCACGGGATCTTTTGCACAAGGAACAACAAAGCGCTTTGTCTCTAAGCTGAAGCTTCGTGTTGTCCGCCAGTTCTATGAAACTATGGCTAGCTTGTTAGCGTGCAGCTGGGTAAAATCAGTTCTCAGCTATACACGATTCCCTGGCATGTAGCCTCTGTGACACTGAGGGCCTTTCCTGAAATCCTAGGCAAGAGCCAACTTCTCCTGTCAGTGGTCTCCTTAAATGTCCTCATCACAGTTTTCCTTATATATAGGGCTGGGACATGCATGCCATGACACACATGTGGAAGTCAGACCAGGCTGCAAGAGGCGATTTTCTTCTACTACTTTGATTGTCTTGTGCACTAGATTCAGGCAATCAGTATTGGCAGCAAGTTATCTTTACCCCTTGAACAATCCCATCGGCCCCTTTAGTGATCCTATAAACAAGCCCTGTTTTAATTTCATCTCTGCTTAAAAACCAGTGTGGATTTTATTTTATTTTATCCCTCAAACAGTAATGATAGGCACTTCTACTGTGTTATGTCAGACTTTAAAATGTCATGATTTAGAAAGGCTCAATGAAGAAATGTTACTTATCACCATCAAAAAAAAAAAAAAAAAAAAAAGAATACCTTTAGAAAGTTCATCAGCATCTAAAGGCCCCTGTGAAATGAACCTGCTACCTACTCTTTTTATTTTTATTTTGCTTTGTTTTTCTTTTCTTTTTTTTAAGATTTATCTATTTTATTTATTGAATATGAGTGCTTTATCTGCAGAAGAGGGTATCAGATTACATTATAGATGGTTGTGAGCCACCATGTGGTTGCTGGGAATTGAACTCAGGACCTCTGGAAGAGCAAGCAGCACTCTTAACCACTGAGCCATCTCTCCAGCCCCTGCTACCAACACTCAATCCTCTAAGTGTTCCTCACACTTGACAGGCAGCCAGGATGCTGAATAAATAAAACAGTGAGCGGAGCAAACGCAGCCTTGGCACATGGCAGCTCTTCACAGTACCTCAGCGGTGGTGAGAAAGACCTTATCAGTGATGTGTCTCAGTCCACAGGCTACCACCCCAAGGGCAACTCCAGGGAACACGTAGGAATTGTTGCCTTGGCCAGGAAACAGAGTCCGTCCATCTGGAAGAGTGACTGGATCAAAAGGGCTGCCGCTGGCAAAGATTGCACGCCCCTGCAACACAGACACACGCTACTGATGATGAAGGGAAGTGGAGTATGCAAGAACAAACGCACCGTAACAGACTCATCACAGGCCGTCTAAGGAGTGTCTAGAACTGAACTCCTACTGAGGCCTAGTGAGGCCCACGCTGTGGTGCTGATGCTGGTGCTGCCAGGGTGAGGGGTGGCTGGGTGGGAGGTAGGGGGTGCGGGGTGAGGTGCTTGCTGCTGTTCTCTGTATTAACTGCCCAGCATAGGATTCCCCAAGGCTGCCACTCTGTTCCCTGCAGTGGTCCAACCACAGGCCCAATGGCCACATTTATAGGGGCTTCTAACTACAGACACCTGAAGATAAAATCAACAGGCTGTGTTTTATCCCTGGGGCATTTAAAGCTACAGAAGAAATTGAAGAAAACTCAATCTGTAGATGAGATAATGATTAAAATTACTCGGGATGCTGATGGCCCATCCCAGATAAGAGAGAGAAGCCGTGGAGTGGCTCCTTCTCAGAAGCTCCATTCGCTCCAGTGATAAGCTGGTGCGTTACTGACACAGTAGAGCCTTCGGGGTCTGGTGTGCACGCAGAACCCTAACTGTGTGGTGTTTACACCCTCAACGTTTATGTTATATTTCCAAAATAAAAGCTTTAAATGCATAAAACTATGCTTCATTTTGTTATGACATTCTCAAGTCCTTGAGGAGAGCAAAAGGCTTTTTCAACCTATCAGCCAAATATATGTTAGTACAAACGCAGTATAAAATTAAAAGTTTTATTTTTAAAACTTTGAAATACCGAGACTGAGGATTCTATGCCAACCTGGCTGGGTATCAGCATAGCTGCCCAGCTCCTCCACCCATGCCATCAAGATCCAAACCCAAAATTTAGCTAAGCAAAATTTAAAGTGTGGTTTCATCTTGTATGCTCCAGTGCTTGCAAACAGCTAGTAAGAGATCTCCACAACTGCCCAAAGCTAAGTTCTTTCCCTTTAGTTTTTATATTTAAGTCTTACTTCCCAAATCTCTCAAGCAAAGTTATCACTAAGACAAAGTTGATTTATCTACTGAAGATGAGAAAAGTGCTTTGACACTGGAAAGGAGGTGGTGAGGCCTCTGGTCTTCCGTGTGCCCTTCAGTTCTAATAAAGTGAGTCTGACGGCACAAGTGTGTGACTGACACCTCGAGCATCCTAGGCTTCCTGTAATTCACTGTGGGCATCCTAGACTTCCTGTAATTACCCGACATTTACCTTGGTCACTTTATAGCACTGCTCTGCAGAACACTCTGCTTTGCTGGTTGGATTACTCAAAGCAAAAATGATGGGCCGCTCATTGAAGGTAGCCATATCGTTGAGAATTTGTTCTGTGAAAGCACCACCAATTGCAGCCACTCCTAAGGAGGAAACAAGAAACAGGGGATCAGGGCTGTTATTGGTTAGTTCATCCAAGACGCTGAGGCCCCCAAGTGAGGAAATATGACAGCTCATTTCTAACACCCCCCTAAACAAAGCACAGAGCGCTCACACTGAAATCTAGTGATGAAACAATGTTGCTCAAGGCCGGTCATCTTTAGGGTTACTAATCAAGTCACAGATGTGACATCGGACTCAGTACAGAGGACCTGGTCAATCATTACGAACTCTGGTTATAAGCATTTGCATCAGGAAATTAAACCATGCCTAATACATTCTTTCTAAGCAATTTTGAGTAAATATGGTAATTGTGTTTCTATAAGACAAAGTACTATCGTTTCATTCCACTGTGAAACTGAAATACGCACTCGCTGGAAGCAGAACAAAGCAACTAATATAACAAAGGTGCCAAGTAGTACGTGTACTGAAGGCTGCGCAGCATGAACAACACTGAAAGCTTTGTACCGTTCTTTGTGATTCTGGGTCATTATCCTTAATATTATCAGCTATTGCAAAGGCGCTTCTATGATTAGACATGATCAAAAGTAGACAGACATACACAGAGGTAGGAACAAGCTGTCATCACTTCCTTTGAGATTTAAGTGCAAAATCTGGCCTGCCTGTGTCAAGCAGGGTCTCAGACAGCTCGGGCTGACAGCCCCTGTCCGGTCCTTCTGTCTCTACTTCCCAAAGCTGCCATGGGATGGTAGGTGCGCACAACATGCCGAGATGCACAGTACACATCATAGTGTGTACACACGGTACTACTTGAGTGCCTAAGGAAGAATGGAATGAAATGTGAGGGGTGAGCCTTGTCTTCTAGGAAGACAGAGCCCCTGGATGTTGGCCTGACTGGTACACTGCGGGCATGGTTCCTCACAGCATAACTAGTGCACTGCGGGCATGGCTCCTCATGGCAAGTCTGTCCTGTGCATCACAGGACTTTTCAGCACCATCCCTGACCTCCACACACTAGATGCCAGTTGGCCCCTCCTTTCCTTTCGTTCTCCACACTCCCTTCATAGTGATGACAACTAAAACCCGTCTCTAGGCAAGACCCAGTACTGTGGGGGGTGGGTTTCCTGCACACTGAAGAAGGGCAATCTGCCTGCAGTAATAAGCATGGAAAAGGGCTGACCATGCAGATGTTCGCAGGCCGACAGCACAAAAGCCACCCACTTCAGCTCAGATTGGGAATAAATGCTAGGAAGGCAGAAATGAATAACATCTCAGTGCCTTTGAGGACCCTGCTACTTGAGCGAGTGCATTTTCTTTCCGGATTCCGAGGGTTAGAATTTTTGAAAAGCACAACAATGCTAATTACGTCAAATTAAAGGAAAAGGAGAAACGCGTTTACCTATGAGGGCAGTTGGTTTTATCTTTTGAACAATGGCTTCTAGGTTCTTCATTTCTTCATGTTCATGGGCAAACACCGCTTTTTCTTCCGTGAGAGAAGCACGACCCTAAGAAATGCAAGTAAGAAGCAAATGTGTGGGTAAAGGCATGTCAAATACTGCACACCGCCAGGACTCTCCGTTACCACCGCGTGCCCTACGCACGACATCCTTTCTAGAAGCCTCCTCTCTGATGTCACTGTATTACTTCACTTGTCCCTTCTGGTTTTTCAAGACAGGGTTTCTCTGTGTAGCCCTGGCTGTCCTAGAACTCACTCTGTACACGAGGCTGGCCTCGAACTCAGAGATCCACCTGCCTCTGCCTCCCTAGTGCTTGGATTAAAGGCGTGTACCACTACTACCCCGCATCATCATCCTTTCAACAAATATTGCACAGCAGACAGTGTTTCAGACAATGGTGACACAGCAGTGAGCAAACCAAACCTGACGCGAGCTTTGAGAGAGACCTTAAGTGATTTTTATACATGGAAACAGATATTTAGTCACAACAGCTTTTCCTTGCCCACTCAGGAATCTTGTGGCTGTAATCTGTTCTCAGGGGCCAATGTTCATTCCCTACAGACAAGAGCTCTGCTCTGACACTCAGGTGTCCTTATCCATCTTTTACCTCAGGACTTGAAACTGTCCTCCGTCCTGAAGACAGCAGAGGACCTTGGTCAGTGTTGTCCCATGTGCCCAGCGGACAGCTCAAGTCCTGACAGGCAGTCCCACAGCAAAAGCACACCAACTATGTCAGCTATAGAGTTTTAGATCAATTTGCCAATCAACTAGATAAAACTAGAAATTGATTCCTTTTCTTTTCATCACAAACCAAAAAGTCGCCATGTATATGTGAAAAAAAAAAAACCCTAATGTAAATTCTTAGAGGTGATTTTTTTTTGTCAGCAGCTTAGATAACCACATTCAAACTAGCATATACTGCATTACTGCTAAAAATAACATGTGAAAGAAGGGTTGGGCTATACTGAATATGGACTCAAAACCTGAAAAAAGAAACTTGGGCTATTACAGTGAATAACCTGAAAATGACATAATTTAATGTAATCCACATCTTCTTAATGCAGTGTCAGGTCCTAGATTATCCAGATAGCAAAGTAAAACAAACATTAATTTATAGTGTTCTCATTTCTGTAGACTGCTCAATATGTTCATTGTTTGTGACAGTTCATTGTCTAGGGACATTAACAATGTCCATTTTGATAAATGGTAAATTCATGTTATTTTTACAAGGTTTTTTTTTTTTTTTTTTTTTTTTTTTTACAATATTTAGAAAAAGGAGAAAAATCTCTGTTAAACACAGATGACTTTTCAGTTCAGGAAAGGGAGAACTGGGGCTGTGGGCCCACCGGCCCCTCCCCTCACCACAGGACTGGTGAGCCTGGTGAGCCTGGTGAGGCTGCTTTCTCCACCTATGTACTGGCTGGGTAGCTGACAATGGCCAAACAGATGAACTCTATCTGAGCTTCCCACAGCTGAGAGAACACTAGGAACGTTAAGGAAGAACACACTCCTCAGCTGGGCTTCCAGGGCTAATTCCTGAGTGAGGCCTTCTGTGTACTTTTCACAACGTTTTGAAAGTGGTAAGGGAACAGAGACAGATCTGCACTGTCGCTCTCAGCAGCCTGATCAGGTCCTTTCATCTTTTAGGGACTTCAACTTGGATCAAAGTGGCGCTTATTACTTTAATATAGAAACTTCAGATCTAGGCAATTTGAAACAAAATTGGGAGATTTAATTTTAAAATATTTATTATTTATTATTGTTATCTGTGTGTGCTAGCTGCAGTATGTGCACACACATTACAGTACCTGTGAGAGCTGGTTCTCTCCTTCCACTCATGAACGACATGGACTCTGGGGACTGAAATGGAGTCCCAGGCTGGCACTGCCAGTGGCATCTAACCCTAACCCTAACCCTGCAAATGGCATTGCTGCTGAGGCCTCTTGCTGTCCCATAGTTGTAAATTGTATTAAAGTATTTTGTAAGCTTAAACATGAGTGCTGGGAGAAGAAGAGGAGCCTGGAAAGAAAGACACACTCTGGGAAAGATACACCTGGGACCATGATGTGGGTTTCCCAAGTATAGGCTCCTTAAGGTAGAGTCACAACTGTATTAAAATTAAGCCTGTACCCTTTGGGTGTTGCTCAAGTTGCATTATTCATGTTCTCTTTGATAAGTGAGATCCCAGAGTGGTTCCAGGGTTGCCTTGGGTAAGATGATAACCCAATACAGTAACATCAGAGGGCTTTGGACTGAACAACAAGTTCAGCATGTGTCTGTTTCCTGTACACAGGGAATTCTTGTGAGAGTCCCAGCCGACTACAGCTTACAGTCAGGACTAGGCCGTCAGCAGCTGCGCATTGTGCCAGCATCCCTGTCTCTGCACTGGGAGAGGCTTCAGTTGGAAGCTTGAGTGAGACACTCCTCCCCCTGTGTCCCCAGGATCCCTCTCTTTCTATCCTGCCTCAGTTTCCTTCCCAGGTGATGAGACATAACCAGCTGGTTTTGAGAATCAGGGTAAATGATCAGTCCTAACCCTGTCAGATAGGCATACATTTTCAGAAAACTACAAAATGATGCACTCCAACAAGGAATATGAACACCTAAGTTTGTAGTCACAGATTTCTGACACTATTGTGGTGAAAACATTTTATTATTAGTGAAAACTCTTCTGTGTTTAGACCCTCTAGTTTCCCTAGAATGCAAAGCAAGTCCCAAGGGCTCATAAACACTGTCCCGAACATCTCCGAACTGCTCAGTATGTATTTAATACATCTGTCCCTTATCTCCATGAAAATGGAAAGATGTGTGCTTTATTGCAGACATCTTACTTTATTAATCACAGAAACCACTGGCAGGTCTTGGCCATGGAAGCCCGGACTTGGCAGAATGTCCTCCAACTACTAAGAGGGATAAATCCCACAGACGGTCCCCACAGATTCTCCCTGGTGTGACTACAGATGCTGACTGCACACAGAGAGACAGCCAGGGATCTGAGAACAGTAATCCCAGCATTGCTGAGGGCACAAGCAGGGCCAAGACCAAAAAAAATAGGTGCTAAGTGTCTTCCATGCTATTTCCATAGCTGGTCCACAGTGACACTTAAAGAAACACGCAGAAAGGGGTAGTCTACTGCAGCTGTTGCCTGGAACTTTCTACTCTTATTTTTCTAAAGTGTTTCTCTGCCCAGACCCTTGATTTGGACATACTCCTATGCCAGTCACTTCAGCTCTATATAGAAAAAAAGTCTCTTTTCTCATTTGTTACAGGCAGACAGTAGAGTCTGGAGGGTCCCAGATAAGGTGTTAAGGTTCTGTGTCCAAGGAATTGAACCAAGGACACACAGACATGATAGAAATTAGACAGCTGATTAACAAAGATGGCCCTTCCCAGCAAGGAATTGTGTGTGTGTGTGTGTGTGTGTGTGTGTGTGTGTGTGTGTGTGTGT
>OU015755.1:33353842-33377872 GCA_907169655.1 Acomys percivali | reverse complement strand
TGTGTGTGTGTGTGTGTGTGTGTGTGTGTGTGTGTGTGTGTGTGTGTGTGTGCCCAATAGCAAATCAAGCTATCTGTATTATGATGGGCATTTTTATACATATGCTGTTGCACGTCAGCATTTGGTGGGAGGGGTCTCCAGTCTTTTTATCTGTTGCTGGGTGCTTTTGCACACATGCACGCACACATATACACACACATATACACAGATAGCCTCAAGCCCTACTCTCTTGCTACACCCTTATTCTCCTTTTCAGAAACACTAACATTTTGCCTTCTTTTAGCAAAGCATTTGAAATACCAAATTTGGTAGCCTGCCTCCATCCCTCCATCCCTCCCTCTCTCCCTCCTTCCTGTGCCTCTACCTCCCTTACTCCCTCCTTCCCTCCCTCTCTCTCCCTTTCTTCCTCCTGCCCTTGTGTCAAATATCAAATCTATTATGGATAGCTAGAAATTTCTTTGTCAGCTTGCCTTGTTTTTTAGCTTGCCTCTTTAATCTCTACTTTCTCCTTATTGTGTGCTGACTCTTAGTACAAGAAGATGCAACAAGATTGTACATGCTTTTTCAAACACACCCAAAATTTAAGATGGTAGGAAGTGAACTCCACTAATAATGATTTTGCATGTTAAGCATGAATAGTTGTTATTTTCTGTTTTAAAAAAACCTATGCCAATATCAAATGTGGATGTTCTTTTTTATTTTGTTTTCTTCAAGATAGGGTTTCTCTGTGTAGCCTTGGATGTCCTGGAACTCTCTTTGTAGGTCAGGCTGGCCTTGAACTCTGCCTCCCCGAGTACGGGGATTAAAAGCGTGCACTACTATGCCCAACAAGACTGCTGCTCTTTTCCTAGTTTTTTGTTTGTTTGTTTGTTTGTTTTGTTTTTTTTTTTGAGACTGGGTTTCTCTGTGTAGCCTTGGCTGTCCTAGCATCTGAAAATGCACAGGCATCTCTATCTGAATTAGAAACAAAGAAAGGAATCAAACCGCATACCTGTTTCTAAGCTACAAACTCCCACAGCAGGTGCAGTTTTAATCAAAGCATATGTAAGTGTTAGCCACTACACTGCAGGGCCACTCTGATTCTGACCCAACAACAGGCACAAGAAAAACTCCCACAGCCTGGAGTTCCTAGGCATAACATTTCTTTAAAAAAAAAAGAATATAATATTATCTCAACTGTCATTATAGCATATAACACACCTGTGCGTGAGCTCGCGCACTCTCTCTCTCCCTGCCCCCCCAAATATTTAACTGTAAACTGAAAATCACAATGAGATAAATATCTTACAATAGAAGAAAATAAAGCTGAAGTCAAAATCACCTCAGACTAGCCTATTACATGAATGTAAGTTCACACCATAGTCTCTGTTTTAGCGTTCTGTCTAAGCACTCTACTGGCTCATTAGCGAAAACCACTTAAGGGACAGGCTGAGTATGGCCTGGTCTGTGCTGTGGTCTCCTGTCCTCTCTAGCAATGCTTGGCAGGCGACACTGTAAGAGACTGTTCAGCTGGCAGCTGTGTCCCTCACATTGTTCTTTCTCATGTTCACCTGGGAAGATGTTAATAAACATGTTTTTTGTTTTGTTTTGGTTTGGTTTTGGTTTTTCAAGACAGGGTTTCTCTGTGTTAGCCTTGGCTTGTCCTGGACCAGCTTTGTAGACCAGGCTGGCCTCGAACTCACAGCGATCCGCCTGCCTCTGCCTCCCGAGTGCTGGGATTATAGGCATGCGCCACCACGCCCGGCTCTAAACATGTATTTTTAGTAAGTACTGACTTATTTATTCTAAAATGTATTAAAATTTAGGCGACTAAATTGAAAGCAATAATTTCTTGCTATAAAACACTAAAGTAGGGTATTTGAGGATCATGAGTAACCCAATAATTGATCCCAATTATAACAGTACTGATATATGGTACTAATGTAATAGTACTAATGAGATCCCTTTTCACATATGGCTATAGGCAAATGATAGGAAGGGGGCTACAGCCATGACATTAAAAATGTAAATAGAAAACATGCTACAATAAAACACTACTTGGTCTAATGATGGTACCACCCCAAAAACAAGTTGCCACGCCTACTTTTTTAGCTTTGGGTTTGTTTAAAGTTTCTAAGATGTGAAGGAGTTCTACTTTAAATTCTTTTAATATATTTGAGCAGGTCCATTATAAGCTAATAAAACTATTAGTTTTATTGGAAGATTAGTAAGGGTGGACTGAAGATGAAAACCAGCACAGAAAAGAATCATGTACATTTGAGAGCAATATACAAATTTTCTAGCTTGTGGACAATTTACTAGTTTCCCAGCAAAAATCAATGCAAGGTTTTGAGCTGGTTAATAGCATGAAGCATTGAATGAGATGTATGAAGTAGAGTACAGCCTTTTAAGACACAGCTTCATCTTACCAAGTACAATAACTACACCTTTAATGTTGGCAGGTGAAGGACATGACGTAAAAGTCACTGGCTGGGTCTAGCAACAACGGCAGCCATTCCGAGCACTACAATCCACGGAACACAGAGTTTCAGCTCAGTGGACCTATGTTACAATTAAGCTAACAGCTAGGCCTGCTTGTGTGGGCTTCACAGTAAAACGGCATTCATGGACTCCCCCTGTGTGGGTTCTTGAATGCCATACCCTCCTAGGGCATGACTTGTGTAGCTGTTTTATGTAGCATCTACGATATGTGTCAGTGGCCCCTACATCCCTCTCTCAGCTCAGCCCAGCTTGCTTTGTGTCAACTCATCTCACTGCTTTCTCCTCAAACTAGCTTCTCTTTATTCTCTTTATACCTAGATGTCTTGGGAGGCCAGCTAGACCCCTTCCTCTGCCCTCCGCCTCCTTCCTGAGGTCTCAGTACGCCTGCCTTGCTTTCTGCACATCTATGGAACTGAATCGTTCTCACTCAAACCTCTGGATTATTGCAATGGCTTTGAAGCTAGTTTCTTTTCAAGTCATCCTCCACAATGCAGTCAGGATGACTGAAAAGGCTAGCCTTTCTGTTCACTTCTCCTCCTCCAGATTCAAGTGCCATGTGTCACCTGTCATGTGTTTCCCTTCCCCCTCTAATACTCGGTCTCCTGCCGCAGAGTGTGTTCTCAGCATATGCGGTGTCTTCACCAGAAAGCCGCTCCTTCATTCGCTCAGCAGACTACTCAGGTGGGACTGTGAAGACCCAGAGGGGAACACGTGCCCCATGGCTTCAGTCAGGACTCTCCAGGACCTGTCCACATGCTTCCCTTTCAGGTTCATGTATGGGGAATTTCAGATCTCTGTGGACACTCCACGGTAAGAACTAAGCCTTAGAAAGGCCTCAGTTTTCCCTTTTCTCCATGGCAGTGAGAAATGTTTCCCCTGTCCGCCATGACCACACCTCTGTGACAGTGCTTTCCTCTTGCTCTGTAACTGGCAACTTCCCCTTATGCTGTGAGCATTCTGACATCAAGTGTTGTATTATGTACCTACCAGAACCTAGAACAATGCCTGATTAGTGGAAAATTTCATTCTCTGAGCTACAGCATCTGTCATGTGAGCACAGTAGACAATTGTCTATAGTCACTCTGAGTCTCAAAGTAACAAGTCTTACAAAACTACACTTGCGAGGCGTGGTAGCACCCCGTCCAGGCCCCCCCTCCCCGCCCCAGCACCCAAGCAGCAGAGGCAGGCAGATCTGTGAGTGTGAGACCAGCCTGGTCTACACAGTGAGTCCAGTACATCCTGAGCTACAGAGTGAGACCGTATCTCACAAAAATTTTAAAAAGTAAGCCACATACAACACCTCTAAATTGATAGCTATACATACACTTTCTCTTCTAAGTCAAAAGTTATCAATGTATGACAATTTTAAACATTTTTCTGGCTTTTAACAATTACAATGGCAGGGCTGGAGGGATAGCTCAATGGTTAAGAACACTGGCTGCTCTTCTAGAGAACCAGGGTTCAATTCCCAGCACCCACATAGCAGTTCAAAACTGTCTGTAACTCCAGTTCCAGGCAATCTGACAAATTTATACAGGCATACATGCAGGGAAAACACCAATGCAAATAAAAATAAAAATAAATAAATATGTAACTTTTAAAAAACCATTACAATGGCTAAGAACTTGGACTATACAAAAAAGGTCCTACAAACTAAATTTTAGGAGAAAGGAGTATAGTTCAGTGGGCTAGCACTTGCCTAGGATGTGCAAAGCTCTGGGCTTCATAAAATAACAACTGTAGTAACCGCAACATCAAACTGAACGCAGTTGATATTTGTCTTCTGTATCTTTCAGACAGTATTTAAATCAAGGACTATATACATAAAATATGCATTTTCTTTTTTATCTGGCACCCTGAATCATTTAATATGTCATTTACTACTCTTTGAACACAGTTTTCTGCATTTTTATTGCACTTGTGGCTATTCCATAATCTACTTAACAACTGCACTTTGGAAGTATAACAGATCACCATTAAAATTAATTAATGTGATTAAACATCACTATTGCAAATATTGTCTCAATAACATCCTCACATCTAAAACAATGTATACATACTAACTCCAGGGTAGGTCTCCTAGAATGAAAAGTATTGACTCAACAGATAAAACTTTCAAAAGCTCCGGATCCAACTTTCCTGAAAGTGACACTCAGATCATTTTGTCACATAAAAGAGGGGCTGTGGGCATTTTAGAGCATTTAAAAAAATGCTGGTGGTAGAAGTAATACAGCAGCCAGGTTACCTGTCTGTCCCTACTACGTTTTCACAAGAACCACACAGAAGAAGCCCTTCTGTCACCAGAGAGGGGAAGCGGGGGCTCACGCTGGCAGTCACCAACTAAGGTCTTCCCCATGAAGAGCTGTTTCCAAGCCTTCAAGAACTGTGAGGCATTTTCCTGCCTTCCTACGTCACTGTGTGTAACCAACAGCTTTTCCCCAAGGGTGCTATGGATGGGTCTCATCAGTCAGTGTGCGCATCCAACTGCCTCCATGAAACACTAGTTCCTGCAGACTGATGATCCAGAGTCGTGACAATTCTGTACAGCATGTGTGAGAGCATGTGTGTGTGCATGTGTGTGTGTATGTGTGTGTGCATGTATATGTGTGTGCGTGCATGTCTGTGAGTATGTGTATATGTGTATGCATGAGTGTATGTGTGTGTGTGTGTGTGTGTGCACACGTGCGCATGCAGGTGCATGTATAGGAAAATGTTTATGTGGCAGTCAAAGGACAACTTCAGGAATAGTTCTTTACCCACCATCCATGATGTCCTATTTTCTGACAGGTTCTCTTTCTGACCTAGGAATGTACCCAGGAGGTTATAATAGCTGGGCTACAAGCTCCAGGGATGCACCTGTCTCGGCCTCCTTAGCACTGGGGTCACCAGCTTGAGGCACTGCGCTTAGCTTTTTGAAATTTAGGTTTGAGGGCCTGAAAGCAAGTTCTTGGGCTCACACAGTCAGTGCTTTCCTAACTGAGCTCCCCAGCTCTAAGTGCTAGTTTTCTAGCACAGCATCTTAAAGGGGCAGTGGGAACAATGGCCGGCCTTTGGGAGAGGCATTAGGACAGGCGTACACAGTGGTTTTCTTTCCTTACCTTGACTATTAATCCTTTTGAGTCGACCAACCATATCTTTTTGATAGCTTTCTCCTTTGATAAACCGTCTTTCTCCATGGCCATAACAATCAAGTGGGCGATCCCCAAGGCAGCCTCAAGAGAAGGTATGAAGAGAAAGATTTTACAACTTGTTCCACGTAGCTTACTGAGTTACTCACCACCTTGCTTTGTCCGTTAGTAAGGAATTGTAAAAGAGCTCCAGCCACTGAGTGTCAGAGATTTAGTCATCAATTCACACTAGGGCTAAGTAAGCTTTTTTGTCACATTCAGGTGTGCAAAATGACTGTCATTTACTCTTTTTTTAATTATAGCACAACCATAACACAGATATGCCAGTGATACCCTGGTTGTCAGTCTGTCTGACCCAAGTTATACAGTCAAGACTGGCACAGTGAGAAAGCACTATACTGAATACAGTCAACCTGTCAGCCTGGGTCGCTGGACCATATGAAAGCTGACTGTTAGGAACATACTCCTCCAACTGAACTTGGATAAAGAAGCCCGCTCATTTGGATGGGATCTTGACCAATTAGAGAACAGAATAAAGCTGAGAGGAAATATGTGTTGCCCAACACTTATTCACTCTATTAATTTGAGCAAAGAAAACACTGCAAATTTTCTCCCAATATTAAAGAAGCCATCTTATTTAGAATTTGATGAAGTCTGCAATAATCAGGGACATGCCACAGACCTCATCTTTTCAGGAACAAACGAGGGCCCACAGGTCATCCAACCAGGAATATTGCTTTTCCCACTGAGAATTAGGAATTGACCTGCGTTGTTCAGAAGCTTCTGGAAGCACAGAGGGGCTTACCAGAACAAGCTGTTCAACACTACAGGTAGCATCTAACTGTGACATATAACAACGGAGCAAGTGACAAAAGGCAACAAGTGATAATTGAAAAAATGAGGCTTCTGTATCGGAACTGTTAGCTAGGCTGGATCTTCATCTGTTGGAAAGCGAATCTGTGATTACATTCTGAATGCTTTCACGTACATTTTAGTTCTAGGTCTTATGTTGAATTTCAAAACAATCAAAATGAAAATGCAATACGTATACATTTCTACCCCTGGGACATCTTGTTTTGTTTATAAGCATATTAAGTTTAATTTCTCTTTCTCAAAATGACTGTTTAGCTATAGTATTTTCTCACTTTCGAATACTGTAACGTTAAAGAGATTTAGAAGTTTTCTCACAAGAATATTAACATTGTATTCTGTTTGGGAGGGGAATTAGATTTCTTCCAATGATCTCAAATGCCTTGGCTATTAATATTGAGCAGCTTTGATGTGCTATGTATCTTTAATTCAAAATGATCTTTCTTAAAATGTGTGTGTACAGGTTGGACTGCGTGTGTGTCTAGCAACACTTTTGACGGTGACAGTGGGGGAGAGGTAGCTAACTTAATGTTAAATGTTTACAACACAAAAGTGGAAACTTTTCACTCTGCATCAAGCAATGACAAAGTCAACGGAAACGACTGACAATCTCACAGATTTAAGATGGTGAAAACATCTTTTACATTTCCAAAGTCTCCTACAGTGACATAAGACACTCAGAGAACCTCCTGTCTACAGCTGGAACATAGCACTGTGAGAGCTGGAGGAAGGACGGAGCTAACGCTAGCTGCACATTAGCTGAGTCACGGTAAAGAGTCCACAGCACAGGTACCTCTCCAGCTCCCTGGAACAGCACTGTCTGATCAGAGAGCTTGTTCTTCGTTATTCGAAGAGCTGCAAGAAGACCCGCAACTGCGACAGACGCTGTTCCTAAAACAAGAGATAAGCACCCTTGAGCATCCCTCGGCTGGATCCTGCCGGATTCTAAGCCTTTACTCACATTTTCAATTCACCGCATGACAGGACAGGATAACAGGGGCAGAAAGAGGACCTAGGTGTGTCTGTCCCCGAGCTGGCACAAGGCTAGGGACACCAGCATTTTAGGACAGCAGCGTACATCCTTGAAAATGTCTCAACAAAGAGACCCTGGGGCTCATTTTGATGATGGGTAACAGCTCGGGTTTGGGTTCTGCTTGATTTTAATTCTGGTTTTAGATTTCTAAGGAAGAGTCTCGTATAGCCCTGGCATGACTTAAACTTTGTATACGCCCATGATGGCCTCCAACGTGCAATCATCTGCCTCCGCCTCCTAAGTGCTGGGACCACAGGCAGACGCACCACGCCTGGCCAGAGTCTGGATAGGACGTGGACTTCGGCCCACCTGCTTCCTAGCTGGAGGAATTTAGAGAAACAATGCTGTACATCTGTTGTACTCATTTGTCAAATGATGTTATTGTAATTAGTGCTGTTGAACTCTTCCACCTAAATCCACTGTTGACCCCCCCTGACCCCATTCCCCCCCCACCCCCGACACAAAGGCGGCACACAGCATAAATGGCTGGAGCTGCTCCTGGGATGGTGGCAATAATGGTTCAGATATATTCAGAATTTCATGTTTAAATCTGAAAAACTAAGCATTCATAGCAATTAAAAATCTGGTTTGTACTGCATCCTTTAATTGTCTTCTTCCTTATAATTCCTATTAGATCCCTATGTGCTAAGTAAACACATGTAATGTAGGGTAAGGCTGTTTTCATCACACCACAGGTACAGAAGTGGCGCCATTCTAATCAAATGACTCCATCATGTATGCAGACCACGCAGCTGGACTCTTGCTCTGCGTATGATCACATATACAGCCCAATCTCTTCATGGTTCATTCCTGAACTACAGCTGCAGTTCTTTGCAATGCCTTCCAACTGTATAGACATTTTACCTCCAAGGTGATGTGCTACTACTTCAAGATCACCCAGTGAGCAGGAGAGTCTAGCCGAACTTGAAACACCTTTACTCAGGGAAGAACTAGATCTGAGTAGATGCACCTCAGAGCACTGCAATGTTCATGGCCTGTGGTAAGTCACACATTGCGCAAACCCATTGTTTTGTACATAATTTAAAACAAAGGTCTAAAGAGCTGACGATGTGACTCGGAGTAGAATGTTTGTCTCGTGCACATAAGGCCTGAGTTAAATCCCCAAAACCACACGAAAAGAAGTTCTGTATAAATATGGCTGAGTTATATAGCAAATATGCCATGATGTCTGTCCCATACACCAAGATACACTCATGAGAACTGTTAGCAGATGAAATCAGGGCTGCACAGACATCCAGTTGCCGTGTTAAGTAGTGACTCATAAGCAATGTCTCAACTAGCTCTGTCTTGGGTTTCACTGATCAAAACAAGTCCAAATTTTAGATATAAGGAATTGTAAAAGACGGAAGTGAGGACTGTCCTTGGACTTTTGGTGTTAAAGAGGACTTAAAACTGTTAACAATTCTAAAGAGATGGACTCTTTTTTAAAGATTTTTATAAAGTTCTATGGCTTGCATGTATTTAGTATAAAATTCCCATTTTACAGACACTAATTTTTTAAAAACTGTTTAATTATATGAACATACACGTGTATGTGTGTGCATCTGAGTGCAAGTGCCTAAAGAGGCCAGAAGACAGTGTTGGAGTATCAGACATAAATGCTGGGATTTGAACTCTGATCCTATAAAAGAACAGCAAATTTTCTTTACAGTGGAGCCATCTCTCCATCCCCCAAGCCCTGAGCTTTTTGAGCCCTGATATGACAGCTGATGTCCCACATCGGTGGGACACATATGATGAGCTGTAGCTGTGTGACTTCACTTGTGACTCGTGAGTACATATGGTGTGCCCTAGACACAAAGGAACTTTGTGTTTAGAGTTGGATCCAGCCTCAAAATGTCTCATATATATTTATGTATATATAATATGTATTGTTATACATACACACATATTCTAAAATCAGAAAAATATGAAATTCAAAATGCTTCTGTTACCAAATACTGTGGAAAAGGGCTACTTAATTCTAGTATGAATTTTCAGGTAATGTTTCTTCCACATATACATAAGTTAAGCATTTTGCTGTGCGTTTGCTGTGGTTATAAAGCTCTGTAATGTTTTACCAAAGAATGACCTTAAGCTGCTGACATAGTAATCTCAGTTTATGACTAGATGATCAAAAGCTCAGGGCCAGCCTGTCTCAAAACAACAACAATAAAGTCAGAGCTCTCCTGATACAGTGGTACAGTAATTTGGTAAGTCTAGTGATCTGTTAAATTACAACTAAAAATGACTTTATATAACTAATGAGATCAACTTGTGATGAAATAACTATAAGCCTCGTGTGCTATTAAAAGATCAGATGCCATCTGAAGTAGGCAGATCTACACAGCCAGGCTCAAGGTTAGAGCATACGCCACCTGACTGGGGCAGTGCAAGGCATGCGAGATGCCCACAGCCCTGCGTGGGAGTCCACACCGAGCAGCAGAAGCATGGCCAAGACACAAAGGCAGGGACGGCTCTCTGTGGAGAATGGGAGAAAGTGCACACAACCAGTATTCCTTTCCCCTACAAAGATCAAACAGAGAAACAGACTTAAAAACAAACAGAAGGACCAGGAAGCATCAGGCACAGTGGCAGGCAGATTGTTACATTGAAAAAAATTAAGTGAAACTTATTCCCCAATATGGGGGGAGGGGCGCTACACACAGGCAAGCTTCTTCTTTCTCAAAGAGCACGAACAGGAAGCAGTTGCCAGAAGACAGGACAGACCTAAGCTACAAAGAAAAAGGCTACAAAGACAGGAACTCCCTGAAGAGACGGCCTAGACAGGACACAAAAGCACTCATCTGCACTGCAGGGCTGAAATGGTTTCATGATTGTTTTCGCTGATCACGTCCATGGGCATCATGGGAAGTGGAGAGATAATCAGAGGGGTTTGTTCATTTCTAGTCACCACTCAAGGATCTCCCATAGGCCTCCTCACTAAGGGATTAAGCGCAATTTTCTCAAACCTGCAGTCTCCTTTCTGAGGGTAGTATTATTCTGAAATCCCTGTGAGGAAATAAGCGAGCACTGTGTACGCAGGCAGCGAGGGTGGAAAGCCAGGAACCCAGGCTGCCAAGCCTGGCGCCTTCCCCAGCATCTTCAGCACACCTCACATTTCTCTGGACCTCGACATGACTCCCGCCTTGCTTTCTCAGCTTCACTTCTGATGTGCCCCAGGTCCTAACCTTAATTCCTAGTCCTGATAGAAAGAAACTGTCACTCAAATTCTTGTTTTGTCTGGGGTATAGCTGTCCTAAACTGACCTTTGGTTCCCATTCTTTCTGCATAATGGTGACCAGTCATGCAATACTGGTCTTAACATCCTTACACATATTTCTGAGAGAACCATGGAATGATACACTAGGGGGAAGGAGATGTAGGTTTATTGTTAGCTATTTTTGAAGTGTTGGGATAAACCCTGGGCATTGTGTGTGCCAGGCAAGTGTTTGCCACTTATACACATCCTGGGTCCTTGAGAGGAATAGGCTTATTCCACAGGACACTGGAGGCTGCTATAGAGACCACCTCAGAATGACTTAGACGTCAGCCGGCACTGCAAAGTGCAGTGTGTGAGTGTGTGTGTGTGCGTGTGTGTGTGTGCGCATGCGCGCGCATAGAAGTCACTCTTATCATTATACCCTAGAGTCAGGGCTGCAACACATTAAAACCAGACTTCCTGTCTCTAGCTCACACTTACACTTAATATCTGGTGAGTCTGGATTTCCCTCTGAAATCCCCTAAATACGCGATTCCACGAAACCTGTAGCTGTCTGGAAAGCAACTACCCAGGAACTATGCATGATGAAGAAGCAAGAGTGTGCGCGGGGAGAGGCTTCTTAGAGAACTCGGCCACGGACAGATCGATGGAAGACACCAGGCTTTACGCTACAGTGTTGGGGGATTTAATGATGGGAAACACTTGGCTGGAGACCACAGAGAGGAGGGTGGGCTGGGGAGGAAATGGGTTAGCTCTGGAACAGTGTCAGAATGAAGAGGAAATGGGTTAGCTCCGGAATGGTGTCAGAATGAGGTAACTGAGCTATCCAGAGGAGCCGCTAATCAGCAGATGAACACAGGGCCCTGGACTTCAAAGAAGTATTTAATGCAGAAACAACCCAGCAGCTGAACGTCACAATATGGAGCAGGCTCTACGAGAATTGTACTGAAGCATAAAGAAAAGGCCTGGAGTTCTGTCATGTGCTAGTCAGAGGGAAGAGGTGACCAGCCAAAGCATGGGGGGAGAAACCAACAGGTGCAGTGACAGGGCCAGCTGAGGAAAGTAGTTCACAAAAGGACAGGTGACAGGGCTGAGTGCTGTAGAGACATTAAGAGGAAACCAGAAACACTCGCAGCAGTGAGACATAAGGCACCGTGGGCTTCAAAGTAGCTAGAACCAAGTTAACTCCCTCTTGCGTGTTTGTCTCTGTGCCTCACGGTAAAATTATTACCTGATGAAATAGTTCCTAAGACTTTCACATAAGGCCTAGATGTTGAAGGAGGGAGGACAGAGGGAGACGGGAAGTCAGGGCTTGACTAGAAAACCACGTGCATCTTAGACAAAGGCCCACAGTCAGAGCACACGCCGGAAATACCCACTAGAAAGCAGCAGAGCATGCAAGCTCAGCCAACAGCTCGCAGTGAGCCTGAGGTCCATCTGTATAGAGTGAGACCCTGACTCAAAGCAGAGATGTAGCACTTGCTGGAGTGAGGCTTAGAAACTGTGGCTAAGGAGTATTTACATGTACATCCTGAAACAACGGGCAGTCTGTTTTCACAGAGTCCCTTCTTTATTATTAAATCCTAATAGCTGGAGATTTTATCAGATTAGAATATATTCTAGGGTGCTTTCCCAAATGTGAAAGAGAACCAGAAATTATGACTAAATCATCCAACATAAATCCCAGTTTTTAACAGGTACACTATATCTACTGGATTTGAGTAAAAATATTGTGAACTAATTTCAGATATTATTTCTTATTATTTCTTTTTTGGGTTTCTGTATATGTGCTTTTTATATATGCACAGGTACATAATTCTATAGAATAATGAAATGTTATTTATCTCAGCTTGTTTTATTTCTAACAATTTATATCTAAGGCGAGATATTATTTAATGCAGGTGAGATTTAAAGAATACATTTCCTCATTACCTAAGACAGATTTCCAGAGATTATGATACTTTTAAAACAGAAAACTACTCTTGAAAGTGACTGACTCCCCAGCGTTGTAAAACCAAGGAAGTTCCTGATTTGAATGAGTGTTTACAGCCTGCCCCACCCCTAGCACGCACCTTGCACCTTCTCGGCTCCATACTTCCCCCTCCAGCCCATAATGCTCCACGCCACAGGCTTACTCCTTTGCATCATAGTGATGCTTTAATCACCGGCAACCTCGGTTGTCAGATTATTCCTGGTGTTTTTAAAATGGTCACCAGGGTTTGACCTTTCCTTTTCTAACGTATATGGAGGGGTACGGCTGGGGTCCTCCAATAGCCTAGAGCTCCATGCCCGAGCTCCTGTGTGCCTTGCATGTCGAAATCACTTTGTGACGTGATCTTTCTAGACATCTTTCCTGCCTTTGCTCACACAGGACACGGCGTTTCTCCTGCCTGACTGGAGACTATCATGTTATCCTTGATCTTTACACAGTGGACGGTGATTACCTTGAATGTCATCGTTAAATGTGCAATACTTATTTCGATACTTGCTCAGGAGACGGAATGCATTCAGGTTGGCAAAATCTTCAAACTGAATAAGACAATTCATGCCATACCTATGAGGTAAAAAACATGCATTTTAGAGGTTAATGAATGAAATAACATTTTAAGTAGACATTTAAAGGCACAGCAATTTCTTTTTAAAAGTCTTATCTAGACGCTTAGTATAAATATGTAACACCTTATCAGCAAGGACTGATAGCATGCTTACCACAAACAAGGGGCTGGGTTGGTACTGTGGGATAATACCAAGTGACCAAAAACTCAGTCCAAATGTGATCCATATCCTCAAGGAATTTAAAACTCAGTAGAAAGAAAAACCTTCTGAGTTAAATGAAAGGTATGTAAGATGTAATAATAAAAGCTATGTACAAACAAAGGATTAAAGTTATCCAGAAAACAGGGCAGCCAGCTACACTCAGAAGGAAACTGACAAACTAATGAAGCTTTAATTGTCTATTATTGTGAAAGCTGAGCTGCAGGGTCTATACACCAAGGGAAAGTGGAGGCGAAACAAATGAGAGGTGGAAAAACCCACCCCCGCCCACCCCCCACCCTGCCAATCAGGGAAACGCCACTCTCACTAATGGCCTGTAGTGCAGAGTGTGTGAGGCCTGCCCCCACCCCCCTGCCCCCCGACCTGGCCCTTCTGAGTCCCAGACCCAGCTGATCCACACCATGTATGTGTGCAATGACAGCAATCTAACAGCTTGGGGGAGAGCTCTCTGCACTCCCTGGTCCTGTTGCTTTTTGTGACTCTCAATACCGCCGTACTCTCCCATGACAGCAGGTAAATCCAACTGTAAGGTATTTGTTTCTCTGTTTGTGTGGACATTAATGCAAACCCACAGGTTTATTCTTAGTCACACTGTGCTGTTAAAGGATGGCTTGCCCTGGGTCATATAAAAAAAAAAAATCTATCATTGAATCCATTTTCGTCTTCAAATCTTAAACTGTTTTTTTTTTTTTTTTCCACGTACCCTGGATGGGGAGACCTGGTGGCACTCAGAGGAAGGATAGCAGGCTACCAAGAAGAGACTTGATACCCTATGAGCATATACAGGGGGAAGAGGTCACCCTCAGTTACAGTCATAGGAGAGTGGAGTAAGGGGAAAATGGGAGGGAGGGAGGAATGGGAGGATACAAGGGATGGGATAACAACTGAGATGTAATAGGAATAAATTAATAAAATATATTTTTAAAACCTACAGATCAGTGTCCAAGGTCAATGTGGTCACAGACACTGTCTGAGAAGGACCATCTCCTAACAGACAGCATCTCTTTACAGTGTACTTGTGGGGCAGAGGTAGCAAGCACGCCTCTTTTGTTATGGATAGAGGAGGAAAGGGACTCACTCAGTCCTTTCAGAGACTGACTTTCATGAGGGCAATCAAGATACCACTGGGTTCCTGTCCATTCCTCCTGGGAGAATGTGCATCCTCGCCCACATACTGATGAACTCAAGACCACCTTTTAGGGAGTTTGAGTTGTTCCCTGGTGTGCCTCACATCTCAGATCTCATACCACACTGACTTGATGTGTTTGGTGAGGTATCCACTACAGTGGCTGTACATCACATGGCCTCCACTGGGTCACCTGTGGCCTTATTAAAACCCTGGGCATGGGACGACACAAGGCCAGGCTGCTGCTCTTCAGTGGCTGTGCGAGGTAGGAGGCTGGAATTCCTTTGCCTCATTTTCAATTACTAATAAAACTTAACATTGTTTTCTGTTTCTCTGTATCTTCTATATCTTGATCATTTTAATTCTTTCTGGAAAACTGTATTTCTTTGGTTCACTTTGATTATTATTGTCCTTTAACTTATTATTTTAATAAGCCTTTATAGTTTAAGGACAGTATCTTCTATCATTGACAGCACAATGGCTTTCCCAATCTCCTACACTGTGCTATTAATCCCTCAGATGGTGTCTGTCCTGCACAGGTTTAATTGTCAACTGGACATATTCTAAGACCATCTGAAAGAAGAGTCTCAACTGAGGAACTGCTTGAATTAGGGGACCGTGAGCATGTCTGTGGGGGACTGTCCTGACTGTTAAGTGGTATAGAACAACAGCCCAGCTCACTGTGGGCAGCAGCAGCTCTATGCGGCTGGTAAGAAATGTATATACGAAAGCTAGCTCAGTATCAGCTGCTCTGTGGGCTAGCAACCAGCATCCTCAATGGGTCCCTTTGTACTTCTTTGGCTGTGAAATGAGTTCCTTGGTCATAGACAATGCTGTGTGGAATAGCAAGTAGGACCACACTGAACTCCTGCCTTGACTCCTTTCAGCAATGGAGCGTGACCTGGAAACGTGGGCCTAAGAAGCCCTTTCATCTCTTTCCCAAGGTGACTTTGGTGTAAGAGTTTGTTTAATTTTGTTTTGTTTTAATCACAGCAGTGGAAACGAAACCAGAACAGTGTTTCTGCTGATTTTACTACAGAAAATTCAGGGTTTTATGGCATAAGATTATTTGATATTTTTCCATATAGGCTCACCTTTGGATAACATGCCTATGACAGCCCTTGTATGTGCACTAATTTATAATCCAGAGTTTCTTCTAACAGCATCATGGACTTAGGAAATGGGTAACTTCAAAATCTGTTCTTACTTTTACTATTAGGCCATTTTTAATGATAAAATGTTCTGTTGTCTACACTACTTGCCCAGCTACCCTAGTGCCATTTATTTAACACTCCATCCTCTCCCTTCACCTCACACACCATGGGATTCAGAGGGCAGCTGGTTTTTCTTTCACCATACTAATGCTAATGACAGCAAATGTGCCTTGCTGTCACGCTGTAAGGTCTACGGCACACAGTGACTTTTCACAGCTACACCATGGACTGCCTTCTTACAGATATGGACACAGGTACACATGGCCACAAGGCCCAACAATGACAACTGGAAAGTAAGGACTAGGTTGCTAATGTGTGTGTCCATAAAAACAAACAAATAAAAAAACAAACAAAAAAAAAAACAACAAAAAAAACCAAACCTACTTGCTCTCACCAATATTGTCCTCAAATAACCTTAATATTGACTATGGCTGGTTCTTTTCTGGATTTGGCTGCTACAGTGGTTCTGGGCCACAGGCGATGGAGTCAGAGCTCCCACGTTGAAATCTTGGCATCCTCACGTACTGTGTATCTTCAACTTTTCTGTGCCTATGTTTTCCTATCAAAGAGCTGTGATCACTGTCCACATCTGTCATAGGTTTGTCATGTGGGCTGTCTGAAACAACGAGTGTTCAGTGCAATGGCTAACAAGACGTACTCCATATTCAGGAGTTTCAAAAATGTTTAATGGTAACAAAAAACTATCGCATGTGAGCTAATGTCCTCAAAGACTAAGAAAATCGCTGCCAGCCAGCACCGTACAGATTGAAAACTATTCTTCAGGAATCAGGCTAAAAGAAGACAGCTTAGATAAAGCTACTGGAGGAACTTCAAAGGGTATTTTTCACAAAGACAATAACCCGAGCATTAAAAGCTCTTTTATCACTTAATAAAATGGTGAAATACATTTAAGTACAAGCAAATGTTGTCAGATGACCGAGTAATAACAGAAATACTTCCAGCCTGACAGTGAAGCTGACCAGTTAAATCTCCAAGATTTAGACTTTTAGAGCAACTGTTTGGTGCTCTATGATCTCCTGAGGGCAGAAAGAAGGAAAGGTCTGGGAGGAAGTTGGGAGAGTGGAGATGAGTCATGTTCAAAACAAAATGGTGCCACTTTTTCGTATTCCAAGGAAGTTCTCCATAAAATTACTAAAGAACTGAAAAGAAGCATTTCCACAGTTATATAAATTGCCACTTTTGAAAATGTCAGCAGAGAAGCAAATTTTGTGGTAGCAACTAAGTACCCCAAACACAAATATCAGTCACCAACCATCCGATGTCTGTGATGGCCACTTTCCAATTCTCTGGTTTCTAAGGAACTTTCAGAAACCCAAAACTGCATGTCGTGGGACAATGCCCTCGTATGGCTTGCTCCGGGTGGATCATATTCTAGGGCACTAACAGCCACAGATGCTCTGTCATTATGTCAGAAGCAGCAGCTTGTGGTCTGTGAGGAGGCATCAGGGCCTTCTCAAGTCTATTCCCGGAACTACTATTTACTTGGTCTGGTGGTTTAGGGCTCAGGACATTTTCTCTGTGGGTGAAATGGAGTCGCTTCAGCGTGGTTTGCCTTCGGTGTTCAGGACAGAGTAGTAAAGCTACAAATCTACAATGTTTCTGCAGTGCCATCTGGGAAGAGCCCTAGGTAGTAAATCTGTACACAGGGCACCTTATTATTTTCATACGCCTGTTCTAGAATCATCTTCTGGGAGATACCACACACCCACCTTAATTTTGTGCTTTTCCTACCTGGTAGTTAGCTTTGATCACGCCTAGACATTTAGAAAGAGGCTTTCTGAATTCATCTTGTAATGTGTGCATCTTGTACCGTGTAATAGAAAGAAAGCTGTGGAAGGGATGCTTTGTTCTAGTTTGAAGCAGCTAGATTTCTATGAAATCACAAGTGATGGAGCTCTCAAGGGTTACCTCTATAGAACTATGAAAGGAACCCATGATTTTATATAACAATTTGGCATAAAATGGCAAGTTTAAATAGCTTTTAGAGCTAACATGAATACCCTAAAATTGGCATGTAAAAATCCTGGAGCTGTGTTTTCTGTGGTTGTTAAGTCTGGGAACCGCCTTACCTCAGTGACTAATCCCTGTGGCCAGCACTGACTAAACACCAGACAGTATGCTCCACATCTCAGACAGATTATCTAATTTAATTCTCTCAGCAAGTCAGCAAGGAAGGCAGTTTACAGATGAAGGAATTGGAGTTCCTCATGACTAAGGGCCGAGCATTTAGTAAGCTCATATTGCTCAGGGTGGGAAGGCATGGGCTGACTACAGCCAGGGAAACCCGTGCGTTAGGCAAGCACTCTGACACTGAGTTACATGCAAAACTTTATCATTAAACCAGCAAGATGGCATTTGTATGTGCTCAACACACTAGGCATCTCATGACTAGGTGCACATGGATGAATAATGGTGGAAACAGTAGTGTTTCTTTGATCTTAAAACACTGAGGGTTCATGTAATTTGATTACGCATGCTTTTCCTGAGAGATGGGGTAACATCCTATTTCAGGATGTGTTACGTGCATGGCACCACATGGTATCCAAGGCCTATCGTACGCCATATGCAATTAATTCATCAGGGGGGATTTATTCCAAATGATTCATTTTGATAGCATATTGAGGAATAAAGGTACTTAATAAATTTAGCAGCAAACAGAAATGTGAATTTTGCCCTTAAAATGATGACTGGGAAACAGACTTATTATGAAGACAAAATATATGAGTGAAAAAAAAATCTTGAGAGATTTAGATTAAAAGCAACCATTGGGGCTGAGAAATAGTGCAGTGTAGACATCTTCCTTCATTAGCACACACAGGGCCCTGATAATCCACCGCACCATAAAAATCCAAATCAAATCAAAGTCAGTGGCACACAGAGAGCCCAGTAAAGGCTTTAAGGAAGATGCCTAAGTAATGGACACTGAAGTCTGGCCCTGGGGCAATCTCAAGTAAGGAGTGAGGTTGGGATAAACTGGGGGCAGGGAAGGTCCCAGAGTCTGTACTGGGAGATGCAAACAGCATCACTTTGAAGAAGTTCAGAAGATAAACTGAACGGTGCTTGTTGGACTGCAGATTGCAACAGTCCAGAGGCATGGCTATGCAGATACATACACTTGCTGCCAAGCCTGAAAGCCTCAGTTCAATCCCCGGCACCTGGCAAGGAAAAGGACCAAAACTGGAAGGTTGTCCTCTGACCTCCACACATACAAGGTGCAACATGTGTACCCTTCCCCCCACACAAAAAAATAATTAAAATGTAATGAAGTTAAGTTTCAGATTATGAGTAGTCTTGACTGCTAGCAAGGAGATCTTAAACTGACTCAAGTTCTCTGTGGCCATGCACCCCTCACACCCAATGCACTCTAGTTTATAAGAACAGAGCACTGTTCACTTAGCAAATTCGCTATGAAATTGCTCTAGTTTCAGCTATCTGTATTGTTTCACAAGTAGACATTCCTGCCACTTTCTTACCATTTTTCAACTATATTTTACTGTTATTTCTTGAATTTTCTATGTGATCATAGACATTATGAAGATCACATTGTAATTATCAATTCTGTCCTTCATACACCCACTTTGGACTCATCTAATGTGTCTCCTTTTAAGGATTCAGTAGTGCAATGCAATGGGATGCTTTCCTTCCTCGCTGAAAACATGTTACATTAAATCTTAAGCACGCTACTTAAAAGTAGGCTCTTTTTAGAGCAAGACCTTATCTGACTATTTCCTGTTATTCCTCAAAAGAAACCTTGCTTCTTTCTTTCTCTTTCTTTCTTTCTTTCTTTCTTTCTTTCCTTATTTACTTGTCAAGTGCCCTCTAAACAACAGTTACATGCTCATTTTTTTCCTCCTGGAGCACACAGAGATAGAAAATGTCAATGTGGTGTGTGATTGAGTGCTGGGGAAAGGCAGAGCACTGAGGCACAGGGCAGGACAGGTGCACTGGGAAGGGAAAGGCAGAACACCAAGGCACAGGGCAAGACAGGTGCATTGGGATGGTCCTCAAAAAGCTGCTGAGCCTGGGAGAGGAGGAGGGTTTTGGTAAGAGGAAGGAGAAGGATTCTGGAGGCAGAGGAAACATGTTCAAGGTAGAGGAAATTTAATTCAGAACATGGCTACTCTGGCAAGAGATCACAGATTTCTGAGTTCAAGGCCAGCCTGGTATAGAGCAAGGTAAAGATAAGCCTCTAGTTCTCTAGTTTCTACACACACACACACACACACACACACACACACACACACACACACACAGCAAAGCCTCAGGCAGAAAAGCAGAAATGGTAGGAAAGTTCATGAGCTCAGCTTTGAATATGCTGTTTTAAAGCAACCTTTCATATAATATTGTTAAGTTTTAAATGTGACCCATCAGATTTTCTACTAGTGGTGACATGTTGACAAATTTCATCTCAGACCCAGATTTTTTTTAACTGGGGATAGTCAATCTTTACTTAGATTTAAACTCTGCCTGTCACTTACAGACAGTCTTTTGGGTCAAAATCCATCCTTTTGCTCCTCTTTAGAGTATTCTTTTGTTAATTCTAAGTGAATAAAAAGTAATGGGAAAAGCTAGAGAGGTTGCTCCAAGGCTAAGAGCATGCATTGCTCTTGCAGAGGACCTGGGTTCAATTCTCTGAGCCCACATAGGGACTCACAACAATTTGTAACTCCAGTCCTAGAGGACTCAATGCTTTCTCTTGGCCTCTAAAGGTACCAGGCATACATGTGCTCAAAACACCAATACACAACATAATTTTAAAAACTTACATTTTTAAAAGAATAGGATACCCCCCAAACATACACTCTTTAGAAAGGCCATGCTATATCCCCAAACAGTATAGCATTGCTTTTAAGCTCTCTATATATGGGTAACTTATACAGAAAGGACAGATGTTGAATGACATCTCATCTTTTTTGTTTGTTTTTTGAGACAACCTTTCTCTGTGTAGCATTGGCTGTCCTAGAACTTAACTCTGTAGATAAGGCTAGCCTCGAACTCAGAGATATGCTTGCTTCTGCCTCCTAAGTGCTGGGATTAAAAATAAGTGCCACCACTACTGGGCTGACATCTAATTCTTATGGTGCTATTATTAAGAGTTTAGGATGAGGGCTGGAGAGATGGCTCAGAGGTTCAGAGCACTGTCAGTTCTCCCAAAGGTCCAGAGTTCAATTCCCAGCAACCACATGGTGGCTGACAACCATCTATAACGAGATTTGGTGCCCTCTTCTAGAGTGCAGGCACACATGCAGGCAAAATGCTGTCTAAATAATAAATCTTTGTTAAAAAAAAAGAGTTTAGGATGAGCAGTTGAGATGCATGCCTTTTTGCAGTGTTTTCCTTAATCCTGAGTCTCGGATGTACCCAAAGGAATACATGAAGCACTAGCTTTGTGCTATAATATTACATGCTGCCAATGTGGGACAACTTATTCAATCCAGTTGCCTGTTCATATCCAACTTTTCACTCTATAAACAATGCTGCTGTGAAATGTCTGTTCATGCCTTCTTATGGAGGAGGCTCCCTGGCTACAAAGTGCTGTGCTGGGTAACTTCACTATACTCCTACAGTGACTCATGGATGTAGCCTCCTAAAAGCACTGTGCACAACTGGCTTTGCCGTCCTCAGCATCTGTGTTGTCTGCCTTCACTGACTTCCTGGAAATCTGGTGGATGTAAAACGGCACCTGGTATCTGTGAAGTGGCATAAGATGCTAGGCGGCCCTGTCAAGGGACCCGCTAGAATGCCCTTCATCAAAGGACTTACTGCGGAGTGTGTCAGACCTTGTCTAGCTAGGAGGCATTTTCTTGTGGTTGTTTTGTTTTGAGGCAGGCTAATCTTAAACTCATTACATAGCTACAATGACCTTGAGTTGATCCTCTTGCCTCCATTTCTCATGTCACGATGCATGTGAGGTAAGTGGCAGCATTCCAGCCCAGTCTTCCTGAGGAGCCTTTGGGCAGCTGCTAAGTTCAGCGCTGGGCACAGAGCCAGCGATCCCTACCCAGCATGGGACTCATCTAAGGAGCATCTTTTTTGCTCAAGAAATCCCTACTGCGCCGTCTGAAATCTCTGCACATAAATATCCCAGTCTGAGGCCCTCCCTGCCCTGTTCTCTCCTCCAAATGTTCAACACTGCTGAAAGCCTTCCCCAGTCAACCCACGCTTGTTTCACAGCAATTGCCAATGTATTTCTCATGTTCTTTGTCTTATTTTCTCTCTCGTATTCTCCCCACCCCCCACCCCTCGCCTCTACCAATATATATCTTAAAGGACAACTCTCAACAGGTTTGATGTTACAGCTTAAACCTCTCTGTGAACTGCTTGGTCTCCCAGCTCTCCTGCTCAGTGCTTTACAACACTGGGAGGGTTTTATTCAAGTTCCCTGCCCCTCAGTTCCATCTCAAAAGTGAAACTATCATAAGTTCTGCATCCAGGTTTCAGAGATCTGAACACCTCTGACACATACATACTAGTTATTGTTTGAGTGGTGTGATCTTGTTATTTATCCTAGGCTTGTGACTCCACGTGGTGATGTATGAAATCATGATACAGTGACCTGTCATGTCACCTCCCAATACGTTGCTATCCCAGAACACGGGAAAAGACAGTATGATTCTAAATAAAACACTTGGTGGTAGCAAGCTGTTCCAGTGTGGTTACTTTTCAGTTGCTAATCAGATCAATTCTAAAATCTTGTGTCTCTGTAATTTGTGTTTTCCTGGGTTTCTGTTTGCAATAGTCAATATATGAGCTTCTATACACACGTTAAAGAATCTTAACTGGGCCACCTGAGAAACAGCCTCTGTAGGCTTCAGGGAAATGCCTCATGTCGCTCAGCACACATTTCAGAAGATTTCAGAGTCTGCAACAAGTGGTGGGAAGTGAGAAAACCCAAACCCCATCCTGTCTTCCAAGTCGAAAATGAGCTGCCACCACACGTCAACTCAGAAGCACGGAAATCGCCTGTTTTAGAACACATTTCCTCATCTGCGATCATCTGCTTTTACTTACATCCTGATGAGAACCCTTCATTCCTTCTCATAGCTGCCAGCTAGCTAGTACTCCGGAACACAGCAGCCCCCCGTCTTTCTGATTAAATAAATGATCTACTATATTTCAAGATCCCTTTTTTTTCCTGAAGATCTATTTGAAGTAAGCAAAGGCTTGATGCTTATGAAAGGCAAATTCTGTTCTACTTCTGTCCCCTGGTCAAAGTGATTGCTCTATCCTTCAAGGATCAGAAACGGCCGAGGAAGTGGGTCCCCAGAACTGTATGCTACAGTATATTAAGTAGGATTATGAAACAAAACAAAATGAAAACCAAGCAATACTGTCTAAATGGTTATTTGAAGCTATAAGCAAAACAAAACACAACTCTCCACTCAGCATTTGAGTCCCCAGGACTCTCAACGTGCTAATCTGAAGAAGGAGTCCCGAGCAGGGAGGAAATCACGTGTGCAATGCCTCATGCTTAACTTAGAAGTACCTCGCAAGGCCCAGAAGAGCTGAGAAGACCCCACCCATGCAACTCCTAAATTAGATCCGGAGCTTGAAAATGCTCAGGAGTTCATAATAAAGGTAACAAACCTGAAGCATCAGTTACAACTGTCTGCCACTAGATAAAACAAGGATGCCACCAAACAGCCTTTGAGTACCACGAACAGCAAGTTTTAATTTCAAAAGAATATATGCTGTGGTTAGACTAAGAGGGAAAGAGTAAAAGCAAAGACTTGTAGCCGGAGACCCCACACAAAAACCCAGCAAAGGATTTTTTAATCTTAATGCGAAATAAGATCTAGAGAAGGAATGGGCCCTGACTTAAGAGACAGTGTCCCATCAGAGTTCTCTGTAGCTACAGCTCCTGTTTTCAGCACCAGAATTATTACACTGTAATGCCACAGGGGCTCCACAAAGTTCAGAAATGGACAGTTATTGGGTGTTCTTTTCTAATGAAGTCAGATGACAATGACAGCTTCATGAGTGACCCATGAAGGCTCTCTTGTCCTAGAGATGCCCCCCTCACCCCTTGAGGCTCACTAGAAAGAGAAGGAAATGTTGAAGCGCCTGGCTGCATGGTGGGTGCACGGAGATGCCTGCACATCTGCAGCTCTTCATGCATGGTGGGTGCACGGAGATGCCTGCACATCTGCAGCTCTTCA
>OU015755.1:33329749-33353832 GCA_907169655.1 Acomys percivali | reverse complement strand
CATGCATGGTGGGTGCACGGAGATGCCTGCACATCTGCAGCTCTTCAGTGACTAGCATGTGTGGAGAGGGGACTCCCCGCTCTTCTCTCGCATAAACTGTGTTCTTCACTTGATCTTCCCAGGGGCTGCTAACAGTAACATTTTGTGAGGTCTGTGGTCCAGGACAGGATTTATACTTTCAAGCCCCAGGTTAAGAAGAAACTTGGCAATGGAAGAACATTCAGGATGATCGAGGTCACATGTCAAAATACCAGCCATAAAACATTCCATACTCTATGTATTATGCAATGCAAAGACAATCCGAGAGGGGAGAAAGTTAAACTTAAAAATAGGGACAGCATTCAATCAACTTGCTAGGCATACTAAACGATCCTAAACATGTGACACACCTTAAAGGAGCTACCAAGTGAATGAATGAATAAGAAGAAAAGCCATAAGTTTCTTCTAAATAATAGACAGAGAGCAGGATTAGCCTTGCCATGAGATCCTAATGGACAAAAGCAGTAATTTTTTTTCTGAAATATAATATGCTATTTTTAACTTTGATTTTACTGTTATAAACTTTTCAATGGCACCAGTTTCAAATGTTTGGAAAATAATTTTTATATAGCACATTTAATCAGATGTAAACACAATCCATTGGGCCTTAGCTTTACATGTGGCAGACTTTTAAGAAACTATCTAAAATAGGAAATGAAACAAGGCTATTACCATCGACGCTGGGATGAGTGCTATATGCTTTCAAATGGCCTCCGGTTCTGCTTAGGGTGAGAGCTGTGCTGGCTCCTGTCAGGGATGACTAGAGTGGCAATTCAAACAACAAGAGCATGATAAAGCTTTCCTCTGCAACTGCGTCAACATCTGTCCATAGAACACGGCATCTTGGGCATATATGCATATTTTTATTTACTTGCAGAATCAATTCATGTTGCCTTTGCATACAGATGCTTATGGAGTTAATCTTTATACGCAAACCAACTCTGTAAAAGCAACTAGTAGATCCTCAGAATAAAGGCTGAAAATCAAGTATGAAGCAGCAACAACGTTAGCCTCTAACAATGACAGCCTCAGAGCACTCCTTTTAAGGAGGCACAAAATAAGGTCAGGGACTCTGTGAAGCACTAAGACAGAGTAAGAAAATATGCCAAGCCTCTGTCCGTGAGCAAAACCATCCCATGGCTGAGCTCTGTCTTCTGTTATAGAACATATTTCTAAAGACGAGAGAACTGGTTTTTCCCTTGGACTCTTGAGATAAAATTTATCCCAATACATTTAGATTAGTGAGTTTTACAGTACCACAGACATAAAGTCACTACCGTCTTGAAAAGCATCCTTCAAATTATATGACATGAATCTGTTTCAGGTCATGTGTTGATATTTAAAAGGTAGATGGTATCATCTGTGCTGTTCCTTGTAGCTCCTTACTCTGCTATAGCTTTCCAACAGCCTAACGTGTGTGCCCAGGACCGGTCCTGTTTGGTAAATGTCTGTGAACTTCTTGGAATCAAGTATTTTATTTATTTATTTATTTATTTATTTATTTATTTATTTATTTTATGAAACACTGAGTGCCAGTGGAAATCTATTTTATACTTTTTACGTTCATTTATTTAAGGGAAGGAGAACATGGCATGACACCCGTGTAGAGGGCAGAGGGCAGACGACTTACGGGAGTTGGTTTTCTCCTTTCACTGTGTGGATTCTGGGGATCAAACTCAGGCCACCAGGTTTGGTGGCAAGTCCACCGCCAAATGAGCCATCTCCTAGGCCTCAGGGAAATGGTTAAATCCCTACCTTGCTTGACTCACTGCTGTGCACAGTGGTGGTGGTGGTGGGGGGAGGGATTAAATGCTCTATAAAGGAAATTAACCCTTCAGCTCCACTTCCACCTTTCCAGAGCCCAGCTTCTTCCTCTGTGTGACTAAAGCTCAGATATCCAGTGAGATGGTGTGTAAGACAACACTTACTCACAAGAAAACATACCACACTCATCATTTAAGATATAATTTAAAAAAATACCTTGTAAACGAAATAGTTAAAATAAGCCCAGCCACTTAGATATATAATAGCTTTTTTGTAACACTATTTATACTTTTTTGTTTGCATTTGGCTACAGAACAGTACAGTACAGCATCTAATACTGACCCTGAACTGTAAGTGTTTTGTACACTATACAGATCTCTACCCCTTGAACCTGAACATCAGTTCCCTAGTTGCCCTGGCTTCAGCCTCCTGTTTAATCTGAACTAATTAGCAATCCATGATTACACAAGCCACTCCTGAAAAACAGCACCCACATGTCCACTCTACGGCCTCAGCTCATGGAGCAGGTACACGGGCAGCCACAGGCCAGCCAGTGAAGACCAGAGGCTCAACTGGGTCTATAGCAGAAAAGTCGGGGCATCACGTGCTCCAACACAAGGCAAAATGGGAGCGATTCACACAGCAAGGCAAGGGCAGAGTCTGGATGATAAAACTAAAGCTTGGAGCAAAGGTAAGATTTAGAATTCAACTCAGGACACCAGCAGCCTTCTGAATCTTCATGAATTCCAGGCTCTTGAATCTAGGGCCAGGGCTGCCAGTTCTGACAGGCAAAAGCCCTGAGTGTCATCACTCCCCATCATCGTAAGAAAACCCCAAGCACTCAGGATTAACAACTCCCACTAAGCTCATGGCCCATCATGCTGTCTACACTAGAAGGAAAGGTCAGCACAGAGGAAAGCCAGGAGCAAAGCCAGGCTGTTAGGGCCAAAGTTGGGAGCACTTCCAACTCTTACTGAGCCACAGGAGAAAGCCCAGGGGCCTCGCCTTCAGTCTCACTTTCATCAATTAGGTGTTTACTGTGAAGATCTGAGGGAAAAGTCCCCTGGTACCTCCAGCAGAAGAAGTGGAAAGTAACCATGCTGAAAAATGCTAGAGCGTTGTTTTCATAAGACTTCCCTTGAGAGACTTCTAGTCATCTGCCAATATTCACTGAGGCGTTAGCAAAATCCAAGCAACCTCGGGTGAGGGAGCAAAACCCAAGCAACCTCGGGTGAGGGAGGCTGGTCTAATGCCATATATGTTGATGCTAATTACTGGCTCACAAGATCTAGTTGCTGCCCTTAACCTTGCCTCCCTGACTGGCTGAATAAAAGGCCTATACCTAGGCAAGGCAGAAGGAAGGAAGGAAGCGAAGGTTTGTGCAGAGAGAATCTTGGGAGAGAAGCAGACAGGAGAAAGGAGGAGGAGAAGAATCATCGTGGGATAGGAGATAGCTGCGTGGGCCCAGAGGAGGGACTCTGAAGTTCCACATGGAGAGAGATGCCCAAAATGAACAACCTTAACAAAGAGTTTGGGATTATGGATGGGAGGTAGACGAAACAGAAATTATTAGAAGCAGATGGAACGGTATGGAGACTGGGAGATAACGGAGGGTAGCTGAGGAGTTAATATCTGCCTTGCCCAAGGTGGATTAGGGCTATTATAAAATACAACAGGTGTCTATGTCTTTATTTGATTGTGTAAGCAGGTAAATATACCACAATAATAATTATAAGCCTAATAAACACTTATTAGGTCATACTTCTAAACTAACAGTAACACTAGCCTCCTCTAACTCATAACATGGGCAAGAAAATACCCAGATCAAGTCCACTAAAAGACTAAGACCTAGTCACACGACTGGACTCCATGGGCGCTGCCCTGACCTCAGCAGGGTCCCAGGATGACAGGAGATGACAGCTCAATGACCTATTAAACGAGAAACCACAAGGAAACCCCAAGGCGGACAGTGAGCGAGCTGAGAGAAAGGCACTGAGGAACAGTAAGCAACCTAATCAGGCCAGATCAACACAGCTGTCAGCTCAGAAGCAACTCAGCTCCCGTCACTGCAAACAGCAGCCTTCCCCAAAAGCACACACAAAAAAAAATGATACAAGGCGTATGGTCACATGAGACAAGGCGAAGCAGCACAACTACATCTAGATGGTCAGCAATTTTACAACAATTAGACCGTGAACTTAAAATGACTATGACTCAGTTACAGAGAGCTTAATTTGAAAAAAATAGACACCAAGGAGGAACATCTGGGTAACATCAGCAGACAATGAAACTCTAAGATTCAAGAGGATATTCTGGAAATCACAAGTCAGGGTGCTGAAAACAGCCTTTGATGGGCTCGTCAGCAGACCAGACACAGAGGAAAGAGTAAGTAAGCCTGAAGGATTGCCAGTAGAAGCTTCCAAAATTGGCACACAATGAGAAAAGGCAAGCAATAAAAAGAATAATCAAGAACTGTTTGGACAATTTCAAAAGGTGTGGCATCTGCACATGGGGAGTCAAGAAAGACAAAAAGAACAGAATATTGGAAGCAATAGTGGCTGAGAATCTTAGGAAATGAATGACACCAATCTAAAAAAAAAAAAAAAAACATAACTTTTTAAAAAGGGTAAGAATTGGAAAGGAATAACACAGGTGAAATAAAATCTTTTTCTTTTCCTCAGCTGGCCTAATAGTTAAGTTTGTTCAAAATAATAACAATGCATGCTATGGATAACTGAACTATCGGATAATGACCAGCTGGGAGGATCTAGGGACGTCTGCTAAGAACACCTGGAGCTGCCTATGGAGCCATTCTGGGTTATGAGGAAATGGACTTAAATTAGCCATGTTGTAAACCTGCTATTTATTGCCAACTCTTGCGGCAACCCTGGACATTTTCTTAATGAAGGTTATAGCTGGTAGGCTAAGACATGAGAGAAAATGAATTTACGGTATTTACTTCTCCTTACCCCAATTAACTTTTTAGGCCTTCCTTCTCCACAGTTCACCTACATTTGTTCGAGGGTTACCAAAGCTTTAACCATAGTTGACTATACAGCACAGATAAACCCCAAACACTCAACAAAAACTTACTAAATGTTTACCAGGACCCAAGTTTGGGGGGTACAATAGTGATAAAACAGGCAAGACTCCTTTACAGGATTTTTATTATATTTGTATGAGATATACTAAGTAAGTGAGTGGCAGGGTATGACAAGTCTATGATGTGCAGATGAATAAAGCATACAAAGGGAAGAGTCTGAGGTGCACAATTTTAAAAGGGTTGTAAGGAAGGCTTAACTAAGAAGTAAGATGTGAGTGTGGATCCAAGAACGAAAAGTGTGCCGATAAGAAGTAAGATGTGAGTGTGGATCCAAGAACGAAAAGTGTGCCGATGTCTACAGAGCTATGTTCAACAGCACGGGAAACGCGGGCTCTAGGAAGGGACTAACAATGTCTTACTGTGGTAAAAAGTACATAGTATTAAACTAATCATCAAGTCATCCTCAACTGTGTTGACTACACATATAGTGCTCTCTTAGCAGGTCCAATAGCTTTTATCTCGCAAAACTGGAGCCTTACACCCACTGACCATGGGTCCTCTCTTCTCTCCCCAGCCTCTGGCTGCCACCTTTCTTTCTGTGACCAGTGTCTCTGTGGCTTTGACTCTGGAAGGTATCTCAAAAGTGGAATCACACATAAACACCTTCTTATGGGAAGAATTTTATGTAACATGTTCTACTCAAAGTATTGATCTAGTGGAGACAGGGAACCTTAATGTGAACAAAAATTAATTTTTTAAATAAGCTGAACAAGTCAAAATTTCTGCCTAGGGCACACACATGAGGAGAAGGAGCAGGTACAATGGGCCAGGAGGAAGAAGGTGACTTCTGGAGCTCTTTTACTGACTTTGTCTTTGATTTAAAGTAGTTCTTTCTTCCTTTTACCTGATTTCTGTTACCAAAATGTCTCCAGTCCACATTCCCTGGCACCACTGTTCATCACACATGTCACTAAAATGAGCTAACCTCATGCTAGTTCTCTCGCACTTAGTTGTGCACTGTGCACACTTAATACGCACATGGCTGACAGATACTGCTTGGCAGTGAGTACAACTTTAGAGCCATCTGGAATTTAATAATGAAAAATTAAGTTAGTATTATTCATTGTCTCTCATCTTGTGACTAAGAAAAAATACTTGCAGATTCAATTGTATGCTAATTATAGAACATACATAAATTTACCTTCGATATTTTCTGTGCAGCGAATGATTTTACCCTGAAATAGATCTCTGCCCAAAAATACTGAAAAGGAACAGGTTTTATATTTTTTGTGGATTTATGAAGAACTGCTGGTTCTCCCTGAGTAAAGCCACTGGGAACAGAAGCGCTCTCTCAGTATCAAAATTCACCTTGAACAGTCTCCATTGTACCCTTGGCAACTGGAAACAGGTTGTTTACAGGCAGCATAACAGACTGCATGGAAGGGTGAAAGGTGTCATGACAGGGTCTTGAGCCGGATCAGAGAGGGGTTTATATATAGAAACACAACTGATAAAAGCGAAATGATACGTTTATAAATACTTATTACTATGATACTAACAACTGCTGATGAAGTGGTGACAGATATAAAAAAAAAAAAGCCAGGTTGGGCTGTGGTCATGGGAATTGATCTACCTCAAGATCCAGCTGCCACTCTTGGGCGTATTCCCAAAGGATGTGTCCTGCTATCATAAGCACACCTGCTCAACCATGTTCACTGCTGCTCTATTCATAACAGCCAGAAACCAGAAGCAAACTAGATGCCCCTCAACAGATGAATAGGTAAAGCAAACATGGTGCATTTATACAACAGGCTATTATTCAGCCATTAAAAATGAAATCATGAAGTTCATGGGTAGAAAAGAAACATCATCCTGAGTGAGGTGACATAGACCCAGGAAGACTAATATGGTATATACTTTCTTGCACGTGGGTATTAGCTGCTAAGTCTGTGATAACCAAACTACAATTTGTAGAACCACAGAGGTTAGGCACAGAGTACGGGATTGTGGGGTGGGGTGGAGCAGACAGGTCACCCTAGGAAAGGGAAACAGAATGAATAGTTATGGGTGGATGAGGGGGAGCTGGAGTAGGAGGATCAAGTGGGGAGATAAGGAAAAAGTGGGTGAGGGAGAGAGCTAAAATTAGGGGCGATTTGAGGGATACTATGAAAACCTGATAGAGTACAAGCATCATGACATTGTATATATATATATAAAGGTGATTAAATGAAACTGCCAAATAATGGGGGGGAGAGAGAGGTCTCACTGGGCATCTTGTCTCCAAATGAAGCTTCCAGTACTGTAACTGGGTAACATCCAATAGAGTTGTTGGCCAAAGGGACCCTATGGGAACCTCCAAGCATCCCAGGTTATTGTCAAGACTATATTGTCAAGGGTGCTCTCCACAGACAGACAGCAAGGCACTACTGCTGCAGTCAACACCTGCACACCCCACTGAACATGGAGAAGTCAAGCTGGTGCCCACATGGAACCTTCACCGCTACATGCTAGTGTCTTTGGTGTGGGAAGGTACTCTGCACACTACCAAAGGGAAAATGAAATCAACCCAGCCACAAACCTTTTTATCTAAAGTGTTACCTTGCCTGCCAGCACAATGGTGGCAACAAAGCTCGCGGGGGATATGTAATCAATACCTGATTGGATTTAAGGCCCACTTCATGAGATGGAACCCATGCCTGACACTGCTTGGTTAACAAGAACCTGAGACTAGACAGCCCAGGGACCTAAGGAAAATCAAATACTACTGTTCTGAAAAACAAAACAAAACAAGTAGCAGTAAAATGACTCCTAACAGCACTCTGCTACACTCATAGATCAGTGCCTCTTTCGGCCCTCATCAGGAGATGGGAACAAATACAGAGACCCACAGGCAGATAGTGAGAGAGGATGAGAGAGCTTGGAACACGCAGCTCTAAACAGGATGCCTCCATCAAGCCCCGCCCCCGGGGACTCAGGGAACACTCAGAAGAAGGGATGGGAAGAGTGTGAGAGTCAGAGGGACAGCGAGAATGAGTTGTCAAGTAGTGAGACAAAAAAGGTGCAGCAGGAGCTGGCTTAGGGTGGGTGACAAAACCAGGTACCCACAATTATGCTATTATATTATAGATATACATGTTAATTTTATTATGCATTGTATTTATATCATATATGTTAATTGTTTTAATAATGTTAATATAATTGGCATTATACATGGTCTAATATATAGATTCTATATATTGATCTACTACAGATTCAAGTAGGAATGATAATAAGGAGGTTGGCTACACAATTCTGGAGTCAAATGAAGATCTCCAAGCCGGAAATATAACCGTAAGAGTGACCAATAAAATGATTAGATGAGATCGTCAAGAAGCAGAGATAGTTTATAGAGAGGTTTCAGGAGAAAGGAAGGAAAAAGTCCCAAAAGGTCCAAGAGAACGCTTGGTGAGGAGTGAGAAGGGCATGAGATTACAGGAGAAAGTGAAGAAATTCTGTCACAATGAAAAAAATAAAAGTTAACAGCTGCCCAGTGAATACCCAGGAGATTAAAGTTGTCCTTATCTATACCTTCAGTAGGTTCTTTTTTAACTTACAATCTCAGATATAGAGTCAAGAAATAAAACTGTTGAACAGGCAAGTACTTTTTAGGCTATTTATTTATTTTAACTTTATGTGCACTGGCGTTTCACTCGCATGTATATCTGCGGGTGCTGGGTCCTCTGGAACTAGAGTTGCAGATAGTTGTCAGCTGCCGTGTGGGTTCTGGGAAGTGGATCCAAGTCCTCTGGAAGAGCAGCCTGTGTTCCTAACCACTGAGCCGTCTCTCCAGCAGTGAACAGGCAAGTATTAAGGAGTAGATATGTGCTACAGTGTTACTTCAGTTAATACTGAAGCTAATTAACACTTCCTGAATCCAGTCACTGCACTAGATACATGAGATGATACCCAGATGACCCACTGTTATCCCAGGGATCACCTTAGCCACTGAGAAACACTTCACCGCAGACCCACCTCACCACAAAGCAAGTCTACTCCTTCCCGGGACGACCTACATCCAATTACTAATGGATACAGAAACATACGGGATTGGCCAGTGCAGCCCAAAGAGCAACAATTGTAGCCACTAGAGATGTCCGTGGGCAGTGAGTGGAGGCTGCCGCAGCTGCAGAACCACCCAACGTCTCCTGCTCACAGCCTTGTCCTGTGTCTTTCTTGCCAGGAAGTTAGTCTCATTTCAGAATATGCCTCCCGGGAAATCTAGTCTATGACATCTGATACCAGGTCGGCTCTGGCAAAGCGGGGGATAAAATGGGTCCTTTGGCCATAAGGATCCTGTCCCTGGTAGTAATTACTCCTCGGCACAAGGTGGCAGTCCAACTGTTAAAATGCTCTCCTGATGCTCAGTGTACCAATAGGAGAGAATGTTAACTGGAATGTAGTTCAGAGTTTTTGAGAAATTGCACTAGAAGGATAATAGGAAAAGGACACAAGACTTGAAGGCAATTAAGCACCGACATGAGATCCAAAGACCTCTCTTTATACATAAGTAGAAACTTTTGGATTGCAGGGTTCCTTAGCAGATGACCCTAGTGACAAGAACCTCAAGATTCCCAAACAGCAAAAATCTGCTACACCAGACTCTTAGGAGAGTAAGTGCGCCCATACTGCATGGGGAGGGGTATCTGGCTTGATCTGCCCAAATCCTGGATCCTCAGAATCAACACTATTTTATTTTTTTTTATTTTTTTTTATTTTATTTTATTTTTTTCAACACTATTTTATGACCTAACGGAAGCAGTCTTCTTTCCTCTCTTCACTGTTGATGGAGACAGAGGCTTTTCCTCCAGGAGATGGTATGCACTCCTCTAACCCCCACTGATTGCTGAATCTCCTTCAGACCCCCACTCAGGCCTACAATAGCATCCTATTACATAGAAGCCACGTGGGACACGCTGGGGCTTAAGAAGAAAGAGGGGCAACTATATCCCAAAGGAACAGACTTAGACAGCTCGTGTTAGCCAGGCGCGGTCCAATTGAGTTTAGTTCTGAGGGTCTTTGATCAGATACGGGACCCTAATTTTAGGTAGTGATTTTTCGGACAATTTGTTGAGATGCAGAACTTAACAACTAGCAAGAATCTTCAGAGATGGCACAAAGTGACTACTAAAATAATTGCTGGATGCCCACCCAAACAAATGGCTCTTCCTAAATGAGGATGAGCTGCCGAAAATATTGTCATGGATGGCAGGGTTGAGGATTACTGGGCTCAGAGAAGGGTATTCTGGGATATTCAAACTATATACAGCAAAAACAAGCAAGCAAACAAACACTCACATGACTATGTTCTATTAGAATGACAAAAACAAAACAAAAATACACACACACACAACCCCACCCCCATTTAATACACTGGCAAGAAGCCCCTGAATTACTGAGAATCTTCTTCCTGGCTCTCAGAAGGGCAGGATGGACAAACGACAGGTTGATATATTATCAAGCTTACTGATAAGCCTTGAGAGGGGTGACGGGGACTCTAAAAAGAAGCCTGATGCATGCAGCTGTCATTCGGGAGGGGGGGGAGGGCAATGACAGTGTGTGTGAGAGAATGACCCACAGTTATGAGATATAACAGGCTCAGGTTTTCCTGGACGGCCATGGCCACTCGGTGTTTGCTACCAAAAGAAATCAAAGACAAGCAATTGGAAACAGTTAACACAATAAAGTTGCAATTGCTTGTACAATTTCCAAACTTGAGCTAATCTTTTACCCAGAATTCACAGAAAGAAGAGGCCTGGTTTCTAGAAGGTGAGAGAGACTTGGCAATACTTTGGCAAGAATAAGTGGCAGTAGGTCCCCCCAGTTCTTCAGAGGAACCTACAACACTTAATCAGGCACCTGCACTGGGTGAAAGGGCTCAGATCTTCAGAGGACTCTGGCCTGAGTCTGCAGTGATATCTGGAGACGTGAAACCTCAAGTGGATGCCCCCCGCCCTCCCTTGTTAAAAGGAGTGTGAAGGGCCCCAACCAGGTGCTCAGAAAAGTTACTACATGGCCACAATTATCCTGTGTGGGACTTCTCCACTGAGAAGGGAGGGAAGAGAGGAGGAGAGGGAGGGAAGGGGAGAGAGAGGGAGGGAGAGGGAGGGAGAGGGAGGGAGAGGGAGGGAGAGGGAGGGAGGGAAGGAGGGAAAGAGAAAGATTTCATTCATTATCGGGTCTAATTATTAAACCACACTGAATCAAACTTGGGAGATTTTAATAGGTATGTAGTTTGGTTTTAGACTTTTGAAATTCAACTCAAATGCACATAATAAAGATTATACATACTTGGAAGAAACTGCCTCCATGAATTCATCCAAAAACTTGTCATATTCAGGGCCTCTCACTCTCCTCTGTCGCAGTCCAATGTACAGTGGATCTTTAAGTAACTCCTAGTGTTAGAAAGCAGTTGCCATAAAAAGAGTTAGCAATGAGAAAGCCATTTACCCTTCCTTAGCCTGTTCAATCATCTCTCTAAGAGCTAGAAACAAAAATAAAATCTCAACATACTTTCTCATAGTAGCCCACAGTCACTACTTACCTAATGCCTTTTAGAGTACATCCATATAGTTCATAAACCAAATTAAAAAAAATAACTACTAAATGTTAAAACATTCTGGGTTAGTCTGGAGAAAAGCAATTAAAGTATGTCAGTGGTGCTCATTAGAAAAGCTCCACTCAGATTTTATAGGTAAAATTTATCACACATGGAAATAATGTTGTTTTAAAGATTTAAACAGCTTATGAATGAAAAGATAACAATTCCTTCTCCCCCCTCCCACTCCCCGAGACAGGGTTTCTCTGTGTAGCCTTGACTGTCCTGGACTTGCTTTGTAGATCAGGCTGGCCTTGAACTCTCAGAGATCCTCCTGCCTCTGCCTCCCTCAGTGTTGGGATTAAGGGCATGTGCTACCACAGTAATTCTTTTCATAGCTTTATTTCCACTTCCAAAAGAAGAAATCTTCAAAAGTTTTGAGTATACTTGTTATAGGACTACTAACTTACTTAAGAGAGAATATGTTTAGCCTTGACCAAAGTTTTCTTAACCCCATTAGTAGCAAATAAATTAAGAACCTCTGTGAAAAACCATAGCTCATGGCATATCTTACAGTGAAAGACTGACTTATCTTCAGATAGTTGAAAGCTTTACTGGCTGTATACCTTCTAGAACCACAGGACTCCTAGCCCTCCTATTCTGACTAGGAATGTTGCTAGTCATTTTTCTGTGGCCCTGGTGTATGAGAACACATAAAAAGAGGAGCAGCAGGAAGCAAAGAGCCAGCTCCTCTGCATCTAGACCTGATCTGCATTCGAGGAGCTGACCTATGGGCCCACCCCTGTTATTGGGATAGAAACTTTAAAGTCTGAGATGGGACACTGTGTAGGTGTAACGGGAGCAGGTCTGAAGAATGAGGACTCAGGTGAAGCACAGCACACCTGTCCCAGCCACCCAAGCTTTCCTCTCACCTAGACCAAACTGCCACCCACAGGGTCAGAGCCAGGCAAGCCTGCCTGGACTACAAACTGAGTCCAGGACAGGCAGGGTGACACAGAAAAACCCTGTTACAAACAAGCAAGCAAACAAACAAACAAACAAAATTTACTAAACCAGTAATGATTCTAAGCCACTAAGACAGGAGGTACTTTGTGACAGACAAACAGTCCTTTCGGGTTTGGAGATGGTAAAATGGTTCAACTATTTGAATTTTAAGTAGGGCTTACTTAAAGCCAATGAAACCATGGCCAAGAGCGTCCCTGTGTCATTATTAATAGCTAGCTAGCTCCTTTCTGTCTCTGTCTCTCTGTCTGTCTCTGTCTCTCTGTCTCTCTCATTGTGAAATCCTGTTGGTTTGACCAATACATCTTTCTTGCGATGTACTGCTTAAGTAGTTAAGGGTAATCCCAGCACTTGAGAGGCAGAGGCAGTTGGATCTCTGAGAGTTCAAGGCCAGCCTGTTCTACAAAGTAAGTCTAGGACAACCAGGGCTACATGGAGAAATCCTGTCTTGAAAAACAAAAACCAACCAAACAAAAATAGACAGGAAGGAGGGAGGGAAAAAGAAATAAAAAAGAGAAAAAGAAGTGGTTAAGGGATTTTTTGCTCACTGGAAGCTAAAATGTTAAGTCACACAAATGTAAAATATAAAATCTGAAACCAAGGACTGCTGTAAAGCACAGCTGTTCCTGAAGGCATAAAAACTCTTTAAACAACCCACTGGCAGGCTTCTGGGCAGCCAAGGTTAAACTGCCAATGTGCTACTAATGGCTGCCAATATTAAAATACTTTCTCCAAGTCTGGAATATATTTAGCCTCCAAATATGAGATTTAGAGAGAAAAAAAAAGCCACAGTTGAGGAAAAATGTGTCCCTTCTCTTTTCTTCTGTTCTTTCCCACACTGATAACTGAAATCCATATTGAGGCAGCTCATCCAGTAAGAGCACTCTCCACTAAGCCAGATGTCCTGAGTTCATTTCCCCAAACTCACTTCTAAAATTTAATTAAGAAAATTAAGATAATACGTGAAAAGGTGGTGTATTTTTAGAGTTTTGACTGCCAAAAATTAATAAATACAAAATGCAATTTAAAAGCAAGCAAGCCAGAGGAGAGCAGAGATTACGTGGGAGGACAGTGACAGAGGGGACTGAATGCTGGCAGCTTATAATGTCATGTATGTGTGAAGACACACTGACCCAACCTATTTCTTAGTGTTCCAATCAAAAAAGAAACAAGCATACAAACAAGAGAAAAACAAAGGAACTGAAGATTATTCTAGTTTACAGGCTATCACAAAAGAAAGCAACACAAATACTTGTATCCAATTCAATCTCTGACTTCCACATGCACACACATGCATGGCCACCTACACACATGTGCTCCTACACACATGAACAAAGATACACACATGCACATCACATCCATATACATATGCAAAAATAAGAATACAATAACACTTTTGACAATGAAGAACAAATTTGAAAGTAAATAGTGAAAATTAGATAGCAGGTACAATTCTCCAATATAATGTGATTGATTTAAAAAGCACACAATGTAAAAAATAAAAATCCAAGTCAACCAGGCAACTTGACAATTCTAAGACCCACCTTCATGAAACCATTTGATTCTGATAACTCATGCAATCTATCAATGATCAAGGCAATAATCTACTGTAGATACCAATGATCAAGTCTCTCTAAGTCCACATGATATTGATAACCTTGCAAAAAAGGCCCAGGTGGGGACTGGAGGGCCCTGGGTCAGTTCCCAGCACCCACATGGTGGCTGACACTCATCTGTAACTCCAGGCCCAGGCGATCTGACCCTTACTTCTAACATCATGGGCTTCAGCTAATATGTGGTACAAACATCCATGCAAAAAATACATAAATAAAAGAATAAACATAAATCAATAATTTTGAAAGCCCAGGTTTTAAACTGCTCAAATCATTACACGCTTATTTCATATTTCTGTTCCTCTTCAATAACTCCTAGAATTTAAGATACAACATAGATTTTACAGGTTTTATTTTATTTGACTTCCAGATATCATCTCAGCTTGTTTAAAAACATGAAAACTAAAGTAAAATCTTAATGCCGATATACTTGTACAATTTTAAAACAGGTTAGGTTTGATAACTAAATCATTTCTATTAGTATTGAGAAATAAAATATCGGAAAAGGCACATTTTAAATCAAAATATTTCCCCAGATAAAGGTTAAATAAGCACTTATGTACAGGAGCCAGATATGACTTTGTCTGTGTATGATAAAAACACAGCAACTGTTTATTGACATTACTGATGGGGAGGCGCTATAAAGTGTTAATGTGAAAGCAAGAAACGTTCAACTCCAAGTCATCTACCCCAGGTTCAACACAGACATTTAGAATAGTAAGATCTCACGACAATTAAATTTAATAAGACCTATGAAATCAGTTTCTGCACAATGTAAAGATAATTAGAATTTGTAGAATTGTAGAGTAATTTATGTGCTTCACATAATAACGGCATCAATACGTATCAAAACATTTGAGACCACCAAGATAGATACACCAAATTGCTTAATAGAAATAAACAATAACAGAAAGAGGTATTTTCTTATAAAAGCTGGGGGCAGAGTTGAGGGGAGTAGGGTAACGTAGAAAGAAATGAATTTTATGAGGGATATGAAATACAATCTCAATGCAAAATTTGGCACCATTTTTAAAGACAGCTAGCTGTTTTACGTACTCTAAATATTTACCTCATTTTCAGTTCCCACATCCAAAATGACAGGCAGACACTGTTGTGGATTCACCCCTCCACATGCTGTGTACAGGGCCAGTTTACCCACAGGGATGCCCATCCCATTACATCCAAGGTCTCCCAGGCCGAGAATCCGCTCCCCATCAGTCACCACAACAGCCTAGAACACAGAAAGAGACAAGTCCATCTCGATTCCCAGTCTCTAGTCCTAAAGGCAATGCCTGCAATACAACACTGAGCTACAAGAAAACATACATTAAACATACACAAACTGAATCTTTAATAACAGCCATTAAGGAAGAATGGTAAGAAGAAATGGGTTTGATCGAAATATGCTGAGCATTACATAAAGGCATATGTATGATTAATTTTATTACTGTAAATTGAAGAGAATGTGTGAAATAGAAATTCAAGCAACCCAAATAACTTACTCTTCCACCAAGATGGCAAAGGGGAAATTAGAGCTCAAACTGCAAACAAACAAACACAAGGCAGCTGTCAGACTAGCCTTGCCCTCAGTGCAGTTACAGGAGCGCCCACAAGGATGCACGCAGGGTTGCTAGGTACTGACACCTCTGCTCCAAGGTGCCCTGGTCTCTTACTCCCAGAAGCACCTGACACTGTGCCATTATCTCTCGGGCATGCCCAGGACGGCCTGCTGCACTAATTTACTGGTGGCCTTTCCCTAGAACTGATGAAATTTGCTTGGCTTATTTCTACTTACTTAGAATAATAATGAATTATATATGTTATTCAAGAAGAGGATTTATTTTACAGAATTTAATATCATTAGAAATCATTATTAGAACTAATGCATTCACTGTCTTCACCCTATGACTCATGGTCACACTATAAACCAAAACGAACCCAATTTATTACGTAAGCTAAAGTACTGCACACAAATATGCACAGGGTATAACAGTTATCTGATGCTAGATAAAGCAATGGACGCATGCTGCTATTTCTCACTTTTTTTAAAAAATTCATTTATTTTGTGTGTACATGTGCTTTGCCCGCTTTTCACTCTGTGCATCGCCTGCATGCTTAGATGCCCACGGAGCCAGTAGAGGGCACTGGATCCCTTTGGACTAGGTGGTTGGGAGTGCTGGGGTCTCAAGAACAGCAGCCAGTGCGTCTAACATCTGAGCCATGATGCCAGCCCCTCTATTTCTTAGTTTAGAAAGAAACTAATACATGTGCTTTCGGAGCGGCTCTGTTTGCTCACTACTGTAATCCCAGCACCTGGTACAAGATTTGGCTCTCAGCAGACAGTCAATAAATCCGAGATAAATCCACAGACGGGTACAGCGAAACAGTACTTGTAGTTCACGTTCTAAAAACACGTGGCTACTGTTGCTATCCCCGGAAAGAAAGCCATGGTGCTGTAATGGGGTCTAGAGCACACCCACACCTCTCCTCTTATGTTACAGATCATGAAATGGAGAAGCAGAAAACTAAACTCCCTTGCCTGGAAGAGCCACCCAGGCCAGTCCCACAGAACCAGAAGCTGGGGCTGCTCTCAGCACTGTGCTCTTTCCACCACACCTTACTGCCAAGTATGCTTTAAAATGCACTGCTGAGACCTGTTGCTTTGATTTTTTTTTCCCTGCACTGTAAGATACAACTATTGAAAAGTTGTTTTAAAAGTAAATACATTTAAAAGAGGTGAAATTGTTCCATAAACTTCATTTCTGAAAACGTTGGCATGTTTAGTTGGAAGGAGACATAGTTTCCCCTAACTGCAATGGGTCAGTATATTCTTAGTCCTACAGAAAAGGTAACCACAGAACACGTTTAACACAGCTCTAGTTTTCAGCAGTAGATATGCTATGATTGGGTACTCTAACTGTATTTTTAAGTTCACAGCCACTTTTCAGTGTCCAAGTAACTCGGATGTATATTTAGTAGACACTGTTGTGTTTAATGTGCTGTCACGGACAGAGGCAATTATGCATCGCTGATGATACACACTCTTCATAAATGCACTGCTCAACACGGGGGCCCGGCTGCCCTTCCTATACTTAGAAATGTTTTAATGGCATATTCTACAAGGACAGTAGCTTTATCATATAAATTACCTCCACTCTGAGTGTTATATAATTGTTTCCCAGGTCATTAAAAGCATTGAAGCTCTATAATTTTCAACAGTTTCAATTTTTTGAAAAGGGGCTTTTAAATAGCATACACTGTCATTCACTTGATAGCACACCTGTGTTGAACGAAGAATGTCTTAAATATGAAGATTTTTACAGCATTTTGTTATTGTTGTGCTTAGCTTTTGTTCCCTAGGTTCCTCCTATCCCATATACCATTACCTAAAAAAACTGTATTCACACATTGAGACATTTTCAAAATGTTGAGATATTTATATCTTAGTTTAGTTTATGTCTTATTGGAAAGATTCAACATTAAAGAGTCTAAATGGGGTAGAAGTGTTCTATGGTTAAATATCTTCAGAATGAGCAAAAAGAATCTATACTACCGTGCACTTTACATTTTATCTAATAAATCGCCTTTGTTACATATGTGTGTTGAACTATACAGCACAGACTTAGTCTTCAGTATGCTATTACAATCAAGTGCTAACATCCTGGGCCAAACACTATCCCAAGCTTTTGAAGTTAGATGGGGCTTTGAGGGGCCTGGGATAAAGGCAGACTATCAGTGAAGGTCAAACACGCAGAGATCAGCTAGCGAGAGGAACAAGGAGCAGGGAGACTGCCTAGGGCCTAGCTGTTATGGTGACAAAGGCAAAGTGTGATCAGAACTCCACCCCAGAACACTTTTTCTGAACTACCTTGCTGACTCTATAATCCTCTCCAAGTATCTGGTTAAGGACACATAGCAAGCCAGGGGATGGCTCAGCAGGTAAAATAACTTGCCACAGAAGCCTGCCCAGACTTCAGATCCCATAACCAAGGCTGTGGAGTGAATGCACCCACAATCACACATACACACACCACAGTCAAATCACACACACATCACACATATATATATACACACACACACACACACGCATACACGCACACATATATGTACACACACAAACACACAAACACACTCTCAGAAATTACTACTTTAAATTTCATTAACTCGCAGCTCCTTAAGGTCATAATGATAAAAAGAATGACTTAGCAGTTTTCTTCTCCCACTTTAAACTGCTTAAAGAAATCATATGTCCTAAAAGATCAACACATATATACATAGATACACATATATGTATATGTGTGTATATATATAAATATATATATTTATATATATATATACACATACAATGACCTTATGAAAAATGAAACACCAAAAAATTAGAAATAGCAGGGCAACAGTCTCTAAACAGCTTTATAATAAAATTAACATACTGTAGAGAAACCAGAGCTATTAATTAGGTGGCAGTCGATGCTGCTCACAGAAATGAGACTGTGACTATGAGATGAAACTGTTTCATGGGACAGAGAAGCAAACAAACTTTCTCAGTGCAAAATCCCTGGTAGCCTACCTTGACGACGTCTTCTGGCCACGCATTAAGAACCGAAGCAATATGCCCTTTGTCATGGATACTGATGAAGAGGCCTCTGGAGGGGAAAAATTGTTTTAATTTACTTTAAACCTGTCAAACAGTCATCAACGTTAGTAAAAAACTAAATCTATCACTATGCCTCCATTTTTATTCAACTACTGAAAAAGTATTTTCTTAAACAATGGCTAGAAACACTGTAAGAGGCTGAGGATGTAGCTTGATTGCCAGGCGGTCTACTGTCAGTCATGCATGACACCCGGGGCTTGGTATCCAACACTCCACAGACCTGGACATGGCACTGGGGGGAGGTGGAGGCCAGTCTGGTCTACAGATCGAGTTCCAGGATAGCTAGACCTGTTACACAGAGAAACCCTGCCTCGAAAAACCAAAAAGAAAGAAAAAAGAAAGAAATCTGAGATATCCAAGGATTTTTGCACATTAGTAACTCATACTTCCTAGCATGCAATTCATATGTGTGCAAACACACACAGACACACATAGACACACAAACACACACACGGGAAGGAGAAAGAAGAAATAAGGGAGGGAAGGAAAGAGGGAAGAAGTTATATAATGAAAGCTTAGATAAGAAAAGGTGTTTAATCTATATTTTAAAATGAATACAATTGAAATGGAAAATGTCTGCCATTCTGGGAACTAACCAAGAGCCTTGTGCATACAATACAAACTCCCTACCATCAAGCAACGTCTCGGCCTTAAAACCTCTTGCTATCTCTATTTTTGCTGATGGATTTGATTTAAAAAAAAAAAAATGAGTTCTTAAGCCGGGCGTGGTGGCGCAGGCCTTTAATCCCAGCACTCGGGAGGCAGGGGCAGGTGGATCGCTGTGAGTTCGAGGCCAGCCTGGTCTACAAAATTCTGTTCAAAGTATGTTAAACAGGCCAACTGAAGATAGAGTTTGGTATCTAGTTCATGTCAGAATTGAGGCAATTTTAAAATGAAGATCAAGTTTTTCATGCACATAGTTCAAACTGTTTTTGTGATCTCTAACACTGTACACATTCTACTCCCCACACAAATTTGAAAGACAAGATAACAGTCTCCATGTTGTCAGATGCTATCCCCACGGACTTGTGTTACCAGATGGAATTCACTTCCTAATGTGCAGCTTTCTACTGTAACAAGCTTTATATTTTCTTTGGAAAACAAGTGTGTATGCCTGTTTCTGAGCCAATGGAAGAGGCAACAATTCTGCATAATAATATCTTCTTGCATTTGTTATTTATTGAAATAATAAAGTTATACTCCACTTTCCACAAAATGTGAACACTCTTTAGTAAGTACGCCTTGAGAGTTGTTCAACAGGTCCTCAACTAATGAAGAGCAGTACAGACTGCCTAGAGCTAAGATGGTTTGTGTAACAGTTTTTGACTTTGTAACAGTAGGGAGACAATACACACTCATTAAGAACCTTTCCATGGATTCTACCTGTATGACACAACAGCCCCATCGGCATGGCTTCACAAGCGTATGCTACTGTCCACTGTGTGGCTAAGTAGGGTTGACCATAGGCTAAGTGCACTGAGGGCATCTTTCCCTTTCTGCATGCTGGGGACTGGCCCAAGGACCTCATACACTCTATTAAGCATTCTACCACTAAGCCACATCCTCAGTGCCATGAATGCATTTGTTCGCGTATAATTTTAAACTTAGAAAGGAGTTAACAGGGCATAAACTCACTGTAATGGAGGATCATTCATGAGTAAGAAAGTGATATATGAAAGCGAGGTTTGGATAAAATATAGGTCTATAAAAACCAGGAGATGAAACAGGATTAAGATGCAAAGGCAGAGAGGTCTGGAGTTGAAAGGACTAGAAGAAATTATTAAAGGACGAAGAAGAAATGGCCAAGGAGAAAGCATTATAAATTAGTACCACAGAGTTAAAGAGTGGGGTGATTAAAAGGAGTCCCTATGAGCACAGTGATCTTATAGGCAGGTTAGCCAATGCAGCTGAAGCAAAAAAAATCAAAGGAAAGCTGGGCATGGTGACATACGCCTACACCAGCAGCACATGGGAGGCAGAGGCAGAGAGCTAGCCATGAGTTCAAGTGAGCTGGGTCTACAACAGTAGACCCCCAGCCTCAAAATCACCTTAAAAAAAGATGACATCGGGGGGAAAACGTTAAGAAGATATGATCAGTACAATCTTATTTTGTAGTAAATTTTTAAAGAATTTAAAGTATACTACAAAGAATCATTTTTTCTTGAACCACAGCCAAAATGATGTTTCATCACTACAAATTAGTAAATGCGTTTCCAACAGAGAAAAACATGCTTCAAAATCATAACTAGAAAATCAATGCTTATTCATCACTGCTATTTGGTCCTGAGACATCAGCATTTCCCTAACTGTCCTAATAATGACCTACATGATCAAAGAGCCCACTTCAAAATCCCTTGGTCCTGTCCGTCTTGGACGCTTCTGTGACGCTACACTGTGACTAGACCAGCAGCCATACATCTGAAGAACATCACAGAAATGTGTGGCTGTTTATTACCAGTGACACCATTCCCAATTTGTTAATGCTAAGAATATTCATTCTGATCACTTGATTAAGGTAAAATTATTTGGGTTGTTTTACCCCAGAATCACTCCCCTTTTTTTTTTTTCTGGCAAATAACATGCACTTAGTAAAATTTTTTTTCTAGCAAATAACACGCACTTAGTAAAATAACTCTTCAAATGTGTATTTGACTGCGTCTTTATTCAATTAGCAATTTACTCTTGTCCATATGGGCTCATGGTTTTGCATGTTTTCAATAGGGTTGAACCTGTTGCAAATATAATATGTCCAATGCCCAGATGCTCCCAGACGTGTATTTATTTAATGTGGCTTCTCAGGCTATTTTCTAGGGTGAAGCCTGTCATTGAGGTATTGCTAAATGGCTCACAGCAGCCCTAAGTTCATGGCTCTCTGCCATTAACCCTTAACTCTTTTTTACCTATTTCTGTCTCTATCACATCCTTTCTGAAAAGCCCAAAACTCAAAACAATCCTTCTCTTCTCTCTTGTCTTCAAATCCTTCTCTAGAGTTATGTTCCAAAAAAAGTGCTCAACCATGAATGCCAGATACACCTAAACCTTCCAGTCTCACAATCACAGAGAGACTCACAACTCAACCTGTCTTCCTCGGGAACCTCCAGTGGCTCTGGGACTCTCCACAAAAAGCTATTGTTTGTCTCTGTCCCTCGCCCTCAGCCCTCTATCGTTTCATTAGATTAGCACACAGCCTTGGCCATCCTATGCCCGATAACATCCTTCCAGCTGAGCCTGCTGTCTTATTATAGCATAAGAAAGTGTCCGCGTCTCTGTCCTCTAGTCCCATTGGCTCTGACGCTGTCCCACTTGCTACGCCGCAGCCTTCTTCAGTCACCTTGGTTGCCACTCAAGTCTTAGATGCTGGGTTTTCTGTGTCCAAACGCTCCCAACTTCTTCCACTCTAGTGAACAGCTGAGGCCCAGGGGAACACAGCGTTATGCCAGCCCTGGGACTCGCTTTCAAAGGCCACTTTGTCTAAGCTCCTGCTACTTCTGACGCTTCGCCTCTGGCTGTCTCCCCCACTTCTGGGTCCCATCCTTGCTCCTGGCATCTCATCAACTGATTCAGCCCCAGAACCACGGAGGCTCCAACTTTCAGTGATTTTTCAAGGACTCGGTTAGGCAGGGTTCCAGTGCCTCCAGCTCCTCTTTCCTGCCAGACCAGCTCCCAGTCGCTCATCACGGGCAGTGCAAGTGTCAGCTTCTCTGGAAACATTTCTGACTCACAGTCTCAAGCTGAGTTTAGAATTCCACAGAAACTTGCTATTTTCCTCTACTATAATACTTAACACACTCTCACAGAAATGTTCACTTTTGAACCATGTTTTTCAAATAGACTAGAAAACTCTACACAGTAATTTTGTATTTCTTACAGAAGTAAAAGAAAGAAATGGAGCAATGGGAAGAAAAAAGGAAACAAGGCTAGTGACGTGGTTTAGAGGTTAAGATCATGCACTGCTCTTACCAAGGGCCCGAGCTGTTTCCTAGCAACACACGGGGTGGCTTGTAAGTGGCTTTCACTCAGGCTCCGGGGGACCTGACACCCTCTTCTGGTCTCTGGGGGTACCACACTCTTTTGCACATACTCTCACACAACACACATGCAAACACATAAAAACAAAATTAAATCTTAAAGGAAAAGAGATAGGAAGCGAGGCTTATGGATAAGTGAAATATGACAGGAAAATAATTGGCACAGAGTATTTCAGGAGAGATGTGACCCATGGGTGTAGATTTGGAGCATCTCCTAAAAATAACAAGAATGAAAGGGAAAAGTCAATTTTTGAAGCAAATGCTGCTTCAAGGACTGGGGACCATACAATGGGTAACTTGATGTCTCGGTGCTACCGCTGTCATGGCAGATCTCAGCGATAGCCAGGAACTGAGGAACAGTGAGTGGGCACCCAGACAACCTGTCAAAGGTTCAGAACTCCACACCAGGAAAGAGGCGTGAATCACATCACACCAGCTCTGGGAGAAAGGTGGCCAAAATAGTCTAAGTGCTTCAGACGTCAGTCTTAGAAGTGCACAGAGCAAAAAGACACGGAGAGGGGCTTAGTGGAAGGTGTAGGTTAAGTGTTTGATCTAAGGATGTTAGAGGAAGGCAGATTCCCTATCGCCTCTGTTACCTATCTCCAAAAGGAAATTCTTGTTTTCAATAGCCATCTTAATAATGCTAGTGATTCCTTTGTTACTTTGGATTGTTTTCTTTTGTTTTGTTTAAGGTGAGGTCTGGCTATGTCACCAAGACTGGACTCAAACTCATGGCATTCTTCCTACCTCTCCCGGGTTGAGAGTAGAGATATTTTCCACCATGGCTGGACAAAAAGTTATTTCTAAGAAAATGGCTTGTTATTCCATAGGTGTCTTAGTTACTTTTTATTGCTGTGAAGAGACACCATGACCAAGGTGAAGCTTATAAAAGAAAAGCACTTGGCTGGGGGGTTGCTTACAGTTTCAGAGAGTGAGTCATTATCATCATGGTGGGAAGCATTGCAACAAGCAGATGGGCATGGTGCTGGAGGAGCAGCTGAGAGCTCACATCTGACTCACAAGTTCAAGGCAGAGACGGGGACTGGGCCTGGCATGGACTTTTGGGACTCAAAGCCCACTACCAGTGTCACACCTCCAACAACAAAGCCACATCACCTAATCCTTCCCAAAACAGTTATACTATTGAGGGACCAACCAAGTGTTCAAATGTATGAGCCTTATGGATGTGGCTTTCATTTAAACCACCACAACAGGCTACGCCAGCCAGTCTCAATTATAGAGGACAAGTATTCTTTACAGAAGTGATGTTTAGTCATTTTACAATATGTAAGTTCCCTATTTGCTATTCCTTAAGCATACGTGTGTGTGTGTGTGTGTGTGTGTG
>OU015755.1:33300056-33329739 GCA_907169655.1 Acomys percivali | reverse complement strand
GGGGGGGGGTCATGTACTAAGCCTTGAACCTAGTGCCTCATCCACATGAGTCAAGCACTCTCACACTGCACTACACTTCCAGGCCTGCTCTAGCTTTCCTTTTGAGACAAGGTATCACTAGATGACTCATTCTGTAGCCCAGGTAGAGCTCAAATTTGTGATTTTTTTCCCTCTTCCACCAGTCTCTCAAGAAGGTGACATTACAGCCCTACAAGACCAGGCTTGGCTAGAAACATTACTCTTAAAATATCCTCAAGCAAGAATAAAACCTTACATAAAAATACAAGTAACTCACACTTGCATTTGGAAAAGATGCTAGGTGTTAAAATGGATAAACTTAGGAAGGTATGCTTATGCTGTAAGTTCAAGAAGAACTAATGCATCTGCATCTTCTATGGTCTGTTCTGGTTCTGTTCTTTTATCCTGTCTGGTGAGAGGAATGGCACACTAGATTCTGGGTTTTAACTCTGCAGAAGGAAAACAGTTTACCTTACCCACTTTGTAATCAACCTGCCAGGTGACATTTTGTTTCTTCTGAACTCCTTTTCAGTACAACTGGCAGTTGACACTAGAAATATCTAATAAGACATTGGAATGTCGGACTAGAGGGATGGCTCAGGAGAGAAGAGCACTTGCTGCTCTTGCAGAGGACCTGGGTTCGGTTCCCAGTACCCACACGCTGGCTCACACTGCCTGTAACTCCAGGTCTAGGAGATCTGATGCTCCTCTTCTGGTCTCCTCAGCATGTACACGATACATTTACATGCATGCAGACAAAACACCCAATACATGTAAAATAAAAACAAGTCCATTAAAAACCATGTACTGAAAAAGTTCAAGTATGACAACATAGAGAGAAAATTAAAATACCCACAGCTATGAGGCAGTAGCTAAAAATGAGACAAAAAAAAAAGGAGAAATAACCATATATGGTAGACACCTACACATACACAAAAAAAAAATTGTATAAGCACCAACTGCTTGTCAAACACCCATCCTTCACTTCCTGTTTGAGTCCCCAAATCCTACACCAAAATAGCATAATTGCTTAGTCCCATCTTGAGACTGATAGTTTAGGTTTCCTTCCAAAAATTACAAATGAGTTAGAAAATAAGAAGAAAAAAGCAACTCCCCCTCTAGGGAAAGCACATACATCCTATCTAACAGTCATTGGCGATGCAAAGAAAACAATCTTTCTGTTACTTGATGGCTATGGAATGTGAGTCCTATAGAAAGCCAATATAAACTATGAACTGGGTACAAAGCAGGAAATTACAGAGACGACGGAGGAAGCGCAGTGGTTTCCATCAGAGTACTGCCACTGATTTGCATACGGAAAGCCAAAGGCTCTACAGATAAGAAAGGCCAGTGAGGAAAGGCTACAATAGAATCCAGTTATACTTGAGCTAGGATGCTTTATTTATCAGCTCATTAGGATTTGCCCCAATGTTCACATGAAACATAACACACTGGCTTGTTCCAACTCTTCAAAGAATTGCTGAGACTAATGCAGCAACTCTCATTGGCCACGCGGCCCCGGCTACTGTTGGCCACGCGGCCCCGGCTACTGTTGGCCACGCCGCCCCGGCTACCCCAGCTACTCTTCGCTTACACTTATGCCTGGCACAAACAGCATCCTCCAAGAGCAAGTACGTCAGCTTTGTTTCCAGGGTGCTTTCAAATCATAGCATGACATAAACCAAACAGTCTTAACTCTGGGCTTTTATTTAATAAATTCCTTCTGGGGGCAAGAGAGATGCCTCAATGGTTAATAGCACTGGCTGCACTTCGAGAGGACCCAGTTCAGTCCCTAGCACCCACATGGCATCTCCTATGTGTCTGTAACTCCAGTTCCTTTGGGACACCCTCACACAGTACAAGCAAAACACCAATGCACATAAAATAAATAATAAAAAATACATTTTTAAAAAGTTCCTTTTGCTGGCCTTTGCTTTGTGGCTATGTTCCTATAGATAGCTGATCTAAGCCCCACACTAAATGACCACACCACTGCGTCAGTAAGCCTCACTTCCTTCTCTAACGTTTTAGACAATAACAGATAACTATGGAAAGAGGCCTTAAAGCCTCTGTTTTGTTCTGGTTGTATTCTGCTTGTTTTTTGTTTCTTATTTTCCTTTTTAGAGAAAAGAAATTTCATCTATAAAAAAGGGGGGAGGGGGAACCCAGCAAGACATAGCTATAAATCCCATGGACAGACCTGATGACCCTCTCTAATGTGAGGCCCTTTGCAAAGGATTTTCTAAGAACCACTACTTTTGCTCACTGACCACTCCAATCCTAGTCCGTAAACCAAGTGACCATCCCCGCTCAGGTTTAGATTACTCCTTCAAAAGTTCGAATCTACACTATCACAAGGAATGTGTCAGTAGTGTTTTAAGTTTAGCCAAAGTGAGAATGGACCTCTGAGCAGCCCAGTGTATTGCTGTGGACAACTCCAAACCCACCTCACAGTGACGGACCTGGTTTGACTCAGTGAGCAAGAACAGAAGCGAAGACAGCAATGTGGTAAAGGGACTTGTGTGGGGTAGTAAAAGAGTGGGGGGGAATGAGAGAGGGTGGGTGACAACACAAAATGCACTGTGTGTGTGTGTGTGTGTGTGTGTGTGTGTGTGTGTGTGTATGAAATTGTCAAACAGAAAACATAAGGTTTTTCAAAGTGGGAGCTGCGTCTCCTATATGACTCTGTGTGGCGTCTCTTGACTTCCCTGAACATGGCAGGAACAACTGTATTTTCCTGGAAGCACTAAGTGCATACTGACACAGAGGCAGAATAATTATCAACTACTGTTTGCTCCCAAACCACCCACTGATTTACTAGTATCTTGGAAATGTTTCCTAAAATAATTGTGTATGTGTTTGAGAGAGAAGGGGAGGATGGGAGAGATGAGGGGTGGTGGTGGTGGTGTGGGGGGGGGGGCGAGTGTGTTCACTGCTGGAGGAGCTGCCCACACACAGCATGCATGTGGCGGTCAGAGGCCAGGCTTCAGGAGCGGGTCCTCATTGTGCCACATGGCTCAGGACAGGGTCTCTGCTGTTGTTTGAGCCAGGCTAGCCCTCACAAGAATTTCCGGTGATTCTCCAGCCTCGGTCTCCCATACCCCCATGGTAGTGCACTCAGATACATATGCATATACTTGCACTGCTGAGTGGAGCTTTTACATGGGTTCTGGGGTCCAAAGTGTCAGTCTTGGGTGGCAAGTGCTTTTGCCCACTGGGCCATCTCCGCAGCCCCAAAATGAGGCTTATAAAACATAATTTGCATTTGCCTTCTGGTCCTAAAAATCCAATTCTAGCCAGTGGTCCAAGTTACTCCTATTTTCCTATATTTTACTAACTACATTTTATATCATGTGGTCCAGCTATAACTCCATTTGTCCCACTGTTAAGTGAAGATTCAATACTTAGAAAACAAATTCTGTTTAATAAAAAGAATCTGACATTTGGAAACTGTAGATTCACCTGAACTTCAGGGAAATAATTTTCTAAGTTCTACAATACACCTCCCATGGAAAGGCAGCTTCAAGAGGAATCATTTTATGCAAACAGAGTAATGACACTCATTTTACAGTCAAGGAAACTAAAGACCGAGTATCTACGGCATAATAAACCTGAGATCACAGAGTTAACAAGCAACACAGCAGGGACGCAAGCCAAGCGTTTCAGGTTTAAAGCACACACCGTTTGTTTGCTACTATTTATTCATGCTCTATCCGCTAAATGAAGGCAGTGACATTTCTCTCGGCACACTCAAGGCACCAAGGGAAGGAGGAGCGCCACCATCAGGACAGAAAGGTCAACACAGAGTGACAAGGAAAAAACAACCCATTCCGCTACCACATGTAATGTTACTCAGATCGGGAAAGTCCCTAGGTTGTTCTGGTGGTGGTGGTGGCAGTGGGGAACACTCAACTTGGTGTGGGGAACCAGAGAATGTGGAAAGAAGATAATGATAAAAACAGAAAGGTAGGCAGAGGGGGCCAGATGACAGAACCCTTTCAATGTTACAGGAAGGAGCTTGGCCTTTTGTCACTGGGGCATAGGGCATAGAGAGTCAGTCATTCAGTCATTTTAGTCTAGGGACTAACATAATTAGGTACACCTTTTTAAGGAAACTACTCATTTTGACAGGGTGAAGATGCAGAAATTCGGAGAAGAAATGAGGAGGGCCCAGTCTAAGAAACTGGCAACAGAGACTGAGTCATGAGATTGATCCCACGGGTAAGTGACAAACCTGACAAGACACAAAACAGAACAAGAGTGGGAAGATGATGACTCCTTCTTTGGCGCTTAAAGAACCAAGCAGACAATATTGTACTGTCCGATTTAGGGACTCTAGGTCCCTCAGGTTAGGGATGCTGGGCTGGGGTAGGGTAGCCATAGGTCACTGTGCGTCCTGTAAAAGGAATTACTTAAAGTTGGAAACACGTGCAGTAACCATGGGGACGGATGGGGTAGAGATGCTGACTTGAAGTTCTTACAGTACAAGTAAGAGAGAGTACAGACTGGAATCCATGAGCCTGACACTATATCAACATTTTCTTGGGTGAAATGGATCACTAGGTTTGGTTGCAGAGATTAAGAAAGAAAAGAATTTTATTGACAGGGACATATATTAGATTTAGCTCATGGAAATAAGATGTTGAGGCAATGAACTCATAGGGCACATGGAGAGGAACACACGAGACGCGGAGATTAAGGCTGCAGAGCGTTTACATTCTTATGGCCACAGAATGGAGAGCCAAAACAGCTAGAGCTTACCTCCTCGGAGCAGGGGACCCAGAAGCTGGCCACAGTGCGCCACACCCTCAGTGATAATATGTTAATTTAAAGTAGGTACACAGAACTGAAGCGAGGAAGATTCAGTGTTGGGATAACACACGGTCTAGCTGACTCCTCCTTGGGGGATGGGGTGAAAGGGCTGGCTCAGGATGGAAATGTGTGGTGAACAGAGGACAGGATCACAAGGGGGAGGGGCTTGGGTTGCAAGTCAAACGAACTGGACTAAGTCTGCAAGCTCACAGGCTTCTTAAGTCCAGCAGAGCCTCTGACCTGCAGCTGATGCACTTGGGGGTATAAACGCACTAGCATTATATATTATCCATGCCACCTCACCTACTTACAGCCACTACAGTAGAACTAAAGACTATTGACAAACCGCCACTGTTGGCAACTGTGTCAGCTACGGCCTTGCTTGACTTCCTTACTACAGAGCTTAAGTGGATTAGGTCCATTCAGAGGAACTGGGTGATGAAAGAGGACTCAGTCCTGCGAGTCTTACAGGTCTTTCCACTTCACCCAGCCTTTTGTCCACATAAAAGTCAGAGCAAGCCTCTAAAACTTTAATTGGAGGCTGTTGTCTGTCGCTGGTTTCAAATAACTCAAGCGCCTCCACTGCACAAACCATACCACGACCTGGCCTTTGCCTCATACCTACCGTGCCACCCCGCTCCATGCCAGAACTTCTGACTATACAAAAGCCTCAGACCTTTGCCTGTCACCTTAGCCTCCACGTATAAACTGAAATATCATCTGGGAGACACAGCCGCAGAGGCATCATAAAAGGGAATCCCTGGTTACCATCACTGCTGTTCATTTCCTCTGTAACACAAACTGCATACATGTACCTCTTTGTTCACCTGTGTGTAAATTCTCATCCGCAAGGACAAGAAATATATTTTGATTGACTCAGTGCTTAGTAAAAGGGCCTGACGTGCTGGAGACGCTCATGGAATTCCTGGTACAGGAAAAGAAAAGAAATAGTGAAAACAGAGGACCCACAAAAAGTGTCTGAAGAAGCGGCAGGCCTGGGAAGAAGCAGGAAGAGACTCTGCAGCAAACTGAAGGCTAGAAGATGTTATCGGACAGTTCATAAAACTGGGTTTAAATATCAAATTATTGTCATTCGAAGTTAGAAACTTTAGAAAACGAGGCAGGGCTGCAGAGAGGGCTCAGTGGGTCAAGTTCACGCATGCCTTTGTTATGAAAGGTGCCTGACAACCTGCGTGTAACCCCTAGATCCATGTGTGAAAGGAGAGAGCCAACGCACACAAGTTATTCAAGACCAGTGTGTGCTGATGCCCACGTGCACAGCGGCACATTGTGCAGGCGCGCACACACAATTAATTAACATAAAAATTAATGAAACTATAGTAGAGCCACATTCTCATGAAATACCTATGAAAATTTTGCCCTTTGGAGGAAGCAAACATGATAAGCACTCTGTATTTCTTTCTCATCTTCATTTTTTGTTTGTTTGTTTGTTTGGTTGGTTGTTTCAAGACAGGGTTTCTCTGTGTAGCCTTGGCTGTCCTGGACTCTCTTAGTAGTCCAGGCTGGCCTCGAACTCACAGAGATCTGCCTGCCATTGCCTCCCGAGTACTGGGATTACAGACATATACCACCGCACTCAGCTAGCATTCTGTAGTTCGTAGATTAATGTTCATTAAGAAATGCATCATTAACATTTGAAAAGCGGTAGTTAAGGAAATGTCCAAGAAGCTTCTCTGAAGAATTTAGACCCAAGGTAGAAAACAGCCCAAAATGAGTAGGCTCAACATTGTTTGGGGAACGATAGCTAATTTCATGTGTCAACTTTGGCTAGCACCATTCTAGATGTTTCTACAAAGGTCATTTGTTTGTTCATTTGGTTTTGGTTTTGGTTTTGTTTGAGACAGGGTCCCTCCACATGCCCCTGGTTGCACAGTAACTCACTATGTAGACCAGGCTGGCTTTGAACTCACAGAGCTCCACTTGCTGGGATTAAAAGTATGAACCAACACACCCAGCTAAGATCATTTTTAAGATTAACATTTACTATATAGCCCTTAAATTACTCTCCATAATGTTGTACCATTACAAACGCTTAAAAGTCCTGCTAGAAATGTAAATACTGTCCCTGAGCAGAGGGACTTCTGTCACTGGAAGCTTTAGTCATTCGAGTGATATAGCCAGAGCACAACTGAATAAAATTACAATGCTTGTTGTAATCAAAAGTTTGTTAGGGGATATAATGAAAACTTGAGTCTTTAAATAATTATGAATTCCTCTTGTTTGAAAGTATACTATTTTTGGTAAATCTCAAAATTGCAATTAAAGTTTTAACTGAACTCCTTGAGAGTTTTTTGTTTGTTTGTTTGTTTTGATTTTTGGGGGGTTTTGGGGGGAGTTGTTTTTTGTTGTTGTTGTTTTGTTTTGTTTTGTTTTGGCACAGGGTTTCTCTGTGTAGTCCTGGCTCTCCTGGAACTCATTCTGTATACCAGGCTGGTCTCAAACTCAGAGCTCCCTCTGTCTCTGCCTCCCAAGTGCTGGGATTAAAGGCACCACCATACTCGGCCCTTTATAGTTATTTAACTAATGTGTTAGGCTACTTTAGAAGAGGTTCCTAACCCCTGAAAGTCCTGATATATGTAAGCTATGTTTAAACACACACAGAAAGTGCTGATGTGTATCCAATGTTAAACACACACAGAATGTGCTGATGTGTATGCTATGTTTAAACACACACAGAATTTTAAACTAAAAGTGAGCAGCTTGCTTCCTAAACATGCCCTGAGGTGATCTGTGAAAACAGTTCCTTACTCTTGACCCAGAAAACCCTCCCACAAAGCCATGCAAAGCAAGAGGTTCAAATCTTTGTGCTCACTTTATGGGAATGTGTGACACTGCCCTGGCCAGCAGGGGTATGCACATTTAAAAAGCTAACAAGTTATCCCAAAGAGGTCACTTTGAAGAAGCAAGACATGAGGCTGAGAGATGGCTCAGAGGTTAAGAGCACTGGCTGCTCTTCCAAAAGTCCTGAGTCCAATTCCCAGCAACCACATGGTGGCTCACAACCATCTATCATAAGATCTGGTGCCCTCTTCTGGCATGTAGGCACACACCCAGGCAGAAAACTGTATAAATAATAAATAAATCTCTTAAAGAGAAATAAATAAATAAAAAGAAGCAAGATGTGCTCCACTGTGTACAGTGGAGGAGTCACTACGTGTCCCCAGGCCAGACAGTGGGGCTAGGCAAAACAGTGTGGAACCCTGGCTGCACGGGCAGAGAGCGACACTGGACTCAAGGGTGAGACGTAAATTCTCTAGTCACTGACCATATCCAGGTGAACAAGCCACACAAATGCACCAATGAACTTCCACAGCCCATGGTCAGATTAACCCACACAAGAGCTCGCCTGCCACCTTGAGGTGGTCCTCACTGAGCAGGAACGCAAACAGCTCCTAGGCCAGAAGCAGAGGCTGCACAGAAGAGAAAAAAAGGACATCCCAGCAGAAATGAAAAGAAACAGAGCCTTATGGCACCAGAATAAATTCAATATAAATAAAAGAAAGAAAGAAAAAAGAGTGACCTTAGAATTCAGTGGTTCACACTAAACCAGAACCTCATTTAGAACAGGTGCTGCCTATCCATAAACCACTCAACTATTTCCAATTTTGAAGGTGGAGGAAGCATTTCCCAATGCCAGTCAGAAAAGCTCGGAAAGTACGGTAGCCCTGCAGGAACTTCCCTCCCGTGCAGCACCGCAGCTCTCCCTTTTATGGCTGGCCTATGAAAATGTACGCTGCCTCCCACACAAAGGGGACTCAAGGCCTGTGGCCTGTATCTCATCTTTCCTCCAGTCCACCCTCAGATGACCAGGTTTAATAACTGTTATTGCTCCAATCAGGCTCTCTGGACACAGTGAGCCATCCAAACCATGGTTAGCTAATACATGAACTATTCCAGGCATGAGAACGTATGACACAAAACGATCTAATAACCACGGCCTCTCTTCAGTTTATTATTTTTAGACGTGAAGACTAAGCTTTACAATTCTCATTTCTAGTGTGTGTGTTCCTGTAAGTAGGGAAAGTAACTAAACGCGTATGTCTTCGTGAGTACTAGCTTGGCAAACTGTTTCTGAATTCTCCATATGCTACACGTAGACTTATGGCAAAACACCTGGATATACCACACAGATTGAAGCAGAATTACTTTTGGACCTAAAACCTGAATTTCCACTCCAGCTTTCCACATGTGAAGCCTCTAGCCGGGATGGAGACTCGCTGAGCTGGGGTTCTGTTTCTGACGGCTTTTACAGCGGGAGGTACGTTTCCCTCCCTGCCTCGCCAGGGAGATTTATGTGTCTATGCGTAAACTTGGCCGACCCTTAGATCTTGATGTAAAGAACTGATGCCTGAGTCCTGTCTGCATTTTTTCCATTCTCCACATTTTTCCTAATTATGGCGATGCTTAAGAAAGAAAATACTTGGGAATTCTAAACTCCTTCTGGGCACACACCAAATTCCTGGTACATATGGTACCAGAGATTCAAGCTCACTCCCACTTAGTCTCACACACACATTTTCATAAACGCAGCATGTGCCCTGCTCAGGAGAAGAATATTTTGAACTTGTAACTCCAGAGATCTTCCCCACTGGCATCTCCGCTGCCAGGGACAATCATCTTTTTCTAAAGAACTGGCCAAAACTCCACTGACCAACAGTTTAGATCTGTCTCGTTCAGACATTCGAACGTCCACTGCGGCACTCTCTAAAAACCTGAAAACACAATCAATGCAAACTCTGAGCTTATTTTAAAAGTAATGAGACACATGAAAACGAGCACCTGTATAGAACCCGTGTAAATAAAAATCAAAACAAAGCAAAAAACCCACAAAAAAACAAAAAACCAAAGGTGTTTCTACAAGTGAACAGCAAAAGTTGCTCAACATCTTACAACATATTACTCTTCTGAAAGCATTAAAAACAGAATCAGTGCTTTGATGTTTAAAAGAATTTCTAAAGTTTACAGGCTAAGTGAGAGGTATGAGGTTATTATACTTCCTGGTTCTAAAAAGTCACCTTAACATATCTAACTTTTTAATTTTTTTTTTTTTTTGAATAGGCTCTCACTATGTCATTCTTGCTGGCTTAGAACTCACTCTGTAGACCAGGCTGGCATCAAACGGAAGAGATCCACCTGCCTCTGTCTCCTGAGTCCTGGGTAAAGCTGTGTGCCACCACAACCAGCTTGTGTCTGACAATTCTAATGTGGCTTAAATCAAGAAAAGCACATACAAGTACGTACAGCCTTGGCTCACCAGGGCAGCTCTGCTAGCTGGCAACACCTGAGTCCACAATGCTGCTTCCAATCAACACCCACCTGGCCCATTTTCTAAAAGCCAGCTCCACCTGCCTGTTGTAGAAATCCCAGGACCCTAGACACTGGATTACCTGGAGGTTTGCATTTTGATGTCTCAGTAATAAGTAGAGCAGTGTTTAAACTACTGGGTGGCTGCAAGACACTGAAGCTGCTCGCACTCCCTACATCTCAGCCCCAGTGTTAAGGTGTGAAGAGGCGGAGCCTTTTTGATGTTGGTGGAGCTCTTAAGGCCAGGATTAGGATTACTACCTGTAGGCACCGCTAAGCAAAGCTTCAGACTGCTCTGTCTTATGATATGAAGACATAACAAGCACCCAGACAGTGATCCACACCCAGAAGACAGACCTCTCCACACTCAACCACACGAACCCTGATCACAGACTCCAGGAGTAGGAGAGAGAAGCCTCTCTTGTGAAGAAGTCACTACATTTATGGCCGTTTGTTACAGCCTCTGATTTAACTAAGACAATACCACGGGTTATTTCAAAGGTTGAGCATGTAGTCTGAACTTACTCAAACTTGCCAAGAAACTAGGTGCCTTTCCATAAGCAACACATGCATATTTTATAATCCAGTTACTGAGCTATTAAAGTAGTTCTAACTTAAATAAAATTAGTATCACACACCTATATGACACATCACTTAAACAGTATGAAAGTTTCTAATCAATTAGCCATTCATTTCATAGTTAAAACAGTTACGTTCCCCACTATGTAACAGACACATTATTTGGTTGAAGGAATGTCAGCCTTGGTGATTTTGTTAAATATTATTTTAAGCTTCTTTTCTTATTGTTATTTCACAAATCAATTAAAGAGGACACCCTTATCTTAAGATTTGGACCTAGACTCATAAGTGTAACCATCTCTATTTCAAACTCAGGTCATGGTGGTATTTGTATTTGTCACATATTCTTCCTCATAACAAATTAAGGAAGTCCAGGTATTATTGATTAATGACTGCTCCAAGAATGTTTTGAAATCCTGAAGGGATCTGGTATATAAACACTAACTACAGCAAAGGCATTTTTAATATTTTACTGTGGTTCATCTTAATAGTTCCTGATGTACATTTCTTTAAGAACTTTCCAGAAGGTCAGGCATGAAGTCACATGCCTTTTCTCCCAGCACATGGAAGGCAGAGATAATGGATGTCTATAAGTTCCAGACCACTTGTTCTACATAGTTACTTCCAGGACAGACAGGACGACACAGACTCTGTCTCAGCACCCACCACATTCCTTGATAAGAATTTTCCAGGAGAGGTAGAGGGTGAAAGAGCACTTGTTTAATATATACAAAGCCCTGGGGTTCAATTCCCAGCACTGAGAAGAAAAAGATTTTTCTAGGAAAAAAATAAAGCAAAACCTAGAAATCCTACTAACTGAATCTCTTCAACAATCAGCACTGATACTCTTCATCATTATCAAAACTAACACAGATAGAATTTGTGTAGCATATCTAATGTGCAGATTAAAATACTAGAAGCTTAACTGTAAAAATTCCATAAAATAGACGGAGGTCTTCTCTGGTCTCACCCCTACTAGGGAGCTATAAGCAGTGGAGGACTGCTGGAGAGGAGAGTTATGTGGGAGCTTCGTTTAAGAATGAAACCTCTCATTTTGTAAAGAAGGTTAAGACATAGGATGTTAAATGGGGAGATGAAACATTCAATCCTGCAGAAGCGAACAACTTGATGGCTTTAGGAAGTCCCCCAAACTGACCAGATTCACTAGGCTTCCCCTTCCCCAATCAGGGGAAGCAGGAAGGACTGCTGAGAGACTCGCTCAGATGAGCGAAGCTGCCTGGAAGAAGCAGAGACGAACTAAACATTCTGGAAAGGATACTCCCCAAGCTGCGGAACTGGCTGTACCAGGTTTTCAGCTCTCAGGATGGTCACCCGTGCTGGGCTGCCTTGGTAAAGTAGCAGAAGTCACTTCTGCTCCTGTAAGTAACCCCATTCAGACTGATTGTTTCGTCACGTTGGACTCTGGTGGCATCCGCACTTTGGTGTGCCATCAGTTCCCTATCTGGGCTGAGAAGACGTTTATTCGCATCTCCCTCAGTATAGTGTCACACACACAGAGGGACAATCATTTTTAGGATACTGCTACCCTCCCTCGGGAAGACTTTCCCTACTCTAGTGAATGGCCCCAAACCCATGCACGTTCGACCAGCACTGACTGGATTAGCAGAAGGGGGAGAGTCGTGAAAATTGGAGGGAGATGGAGAGAGTAAGAAAAGAGAAACTGAGGTGGGTATGATCATATTCCACTATGTACATGTATGAAATTCTCAAAGATAAAGATAAACTACAATAAAAATATCAGAATCCAGCGAGGTGAGGTGGCAAACACATGTAACCCCTGCACTCTGGGAGGCAGAGGCAGGTGGGTCAATGTGAGTTTGAGGCCAGCCTGGTCTACAAAGTGAGTCCAGGACAGCCAAGACTACACAGAGAAACTCTGCCTCCAAAAACAAAAACAAAGAAACAAAAAAACAAGTTTAAAAAAAAAACCCAAAATTCAGAATCTTTAAATGCCTCATTTACTAAGTTCCTAGTCCACACACTTAACTGACTTCTAGAATATTCAAAAGACTTTTAAACTTCGCTTTTGCGAACATACTCTACTGTTTTAAAGCTGGCGAATAATACCATCCATTTAGATGTCAAAAATGCTGGGAGTTGTTACAATAGCATTAACCATAACCACCTTTGACGGGCAGCTCCTTTGCATTGAAGATTATTCCAGCTATATCACTTGTATTATGCCCAGTGCCCACCCTCTAAAAACCTGCAAAGCAGGGCAGCTCTGAAGGCAAGAAGAATTCTATTATTTGCACTGAAGGCTTTTTCTAGTTGACTTGAGCGATGAACACTGTTTTCACCTTAACTTTTGGTGAACCACTAGTGCTAGTCTGGTCATCCTGAAAAATGCTTGTTGTGCTTGTTAAACTGTTTTCAATAACCGGTATTAGCTCCACCTGTTTGCCAAAATCAGACCAGTGGATCACCAGTTAAAGATGACTACTTAAAAAGCTACGCACCTCAGGCTACTTAACCAAAATTCTCCTTTCTCAAAGCCTGATTTGTTGGAGTTGCATTCCCTTCAGGGTCAATTATTTACGAGGATCTGTCTACTAAAATAATATGCTCAAACATCGGGGAAAATGACGAATCATCATTACTTAACGTTTTCTGTAAGAGGGCACGAACAGGATACTACTAAGTTCCTGTTTCAATGAGACAGCAAGAATGGCACCTTGAGCACAAGCCAGGGGCTGGGCCTCCTCAGCAGGACTGCAAAAATAACTTGTGCTGATGACCTTGCGGGACTACTGTGCTGGTGCACACCTGGAATCCAAGCTCCACAGCTGGAGGCAGGGCTCTGTGAGTCTGATGGCAGCTTAGTCTACACAGGAAAAAAAAAAAAAAAAAGCCAGACTGGGATAGAGAACGAGCCCTGTCTCCCTAGAATGTTATAACCTAGTTATGACTGAACTCTTTCTAGGGTTCTAGAAAGACATCAAAGACTATCAAAGTAAGAACATGATTATCAAATATATAGTATAATGAGATGTAGTAAAAAGTACTAGAAAATATTGAGAATTTTTTTTTTTTTGGAAAATGCATTTTCTTTTTTGTTTTGTTTTGTTTTGTTTTTTTGAGACAGGGTTTCCCTGTGTAGCCTGGGCTGTCCTGGACTCCTTTTATAGACCAGGCTGGCCTTGAACTCACATCAATACACCTGCCTCTGCCTCCTGAGTGCTGGGATTAAAGGATTGCGCCACCACCAATCAAAACACTCATTCACGTAAAATTAAATTTTAACTTTTAAAGTTTAAAATATATAGCAAGTAGAAATACTTCCAAGGAAACTCTATAGGTCTGCTTTATACACCTGTATAATTAATTTGTGTGAGGCTTTCTGAAAAGTTTCACAAGATATATTAGTAAGCAATTCAAGCAACACAGAAAGATCTGTCTCTGCCATCTGCGTAAAGGTCAGCCATAATTAAGTGTGCTGTCATAACCAGAGAGAAGCACCAAATTGGAAATCCTATAGGAATCAAAGTACTGAGGGCACATGGGAACAAGACGACCCAAGTAAGCTCAACAACATTCTGAAAAATGAGTATCCATGACATCCTGAAAGCCAATACAAAGTGTCTATTTCAAAGAGAAGAAATCTCACACCAAACCAATGAATGGATATTGCAGCTTTTTCCCTTAGCAAATATTAGGTGGAGGATTGCCCTTGTAAGAACTGAGTAGGATTACTCCTATAAGAATTAATCTGGGAAGCTAGGGGCACACAGCTTAGCTGTCAAAGTGCTTACCTAGCAAACACACAGCTTTGAGTTCCATTTGTGGCACTGCATAAACCAGGCATTGTAGCGCATGCCTGTGATCCTAGAAGCAGCGGCAGAAGGATCCTACGCCTTTGTCTAATTCCAGTGGCCCCCGGAATGCACGTGGTGCACACACATTCATGCAGGCAAAGCACATGCATTAACTAAAACAAACGAATCCTTAAAAAACTAAAGGCAGATGAATGACAAGAGGTATATGAACATTTATTCAACACGACCATCAATAAATGCTAATCATTTGATACCTGTGAAGATGGCTATCCTCAAAATGATGAGACACATGTTGGCTAGGGTAGGAATGGAAAGGAAAGTGCCCAGTGCTGGAAGTGAGGAATTAACACTGCCAGTAGACAGAACAACGTGGAGGAGATTCCTCAAAAAATTCAAACAAAGCATCAGTCTCACTACTGAGCATGTATACAAAGCAGACGACATCAGCCTGTCAAATAGGTATCACTGCAGCATTATTCACCATACACATGATACAAAATCACACTTAAGTTTTGTAACGAATGAGTTGATGAAGATACACACAGAAGGGTATACCATTCAGCCTTAAAGAAACAGAGTATCCTGTCACCATAAAAACCTGGGTGAACATGGGGGACAGTATGTTAAATGAAACAAGCCAAACACAGAAAGGTTGGTACTGTGCGCACTCCCTCTGGTGGGTACAACCCCTAATAGTCCCACTCACAGCACAGAGCACAGAACAAGAGCCACCAGGGACCAGAAGATCCAGTGTAAGGTTAGGACATGCCTGCCAAATAATGCAGACTTTCAACTAGGTAACGAGTTCTAGAGATCTACTGTGTACCACAGTGACTACAGTTAATGAAAACATATTTTAATTATTTAATCCCTTAAATACTTAGGGTTTAAATATAAATGTGTATATGAACATGAATGCAGCTGCCCTGCACAAAGAAGGCAGAAGAGAGTGTTGAATCCGCAGGTCCCCTCCAAGAGCACTTTGACCTATTAACCGCTGAGCCAGTTCTCCAGGCTACAACATACGATATTCTTGATATTGTTAAAGAGACTTGTTTTGGTGTTCTTGCCAAAAATCACTGATAATACCTCCTTTAACTAACTTGAATAATTGCCAAAATATATGAGAATGTACACATTAAGTTGATCAATTTAACCATTTCACAACTCATACATGTTCTGTATGATAAATTGATACAACTGATGTTAATTACAAAATAAAAAAATATACAAAGAGATAAAATGAAAATTGTATTTAAAATAAAAGGTCACCTACCTTGGCTTCCGGAATGCCAAACTGTATTGCTGGCATGCGAGCCCCACGGTTGGAGTATAAACAATAGGCATGAATTTCTCAATATCAGACATCAGCACACCATAAAATAGCTTCTCATTTCTATCTTGCAGATCCATCAACAGAAGATACCTGGGCAAATGAGACACAATCAGATCAACCTCCAGCCGTCAAAATAGCTATCAGAAATCTAATATCAACCAAGTACACAGTACACCTCTAGTCAAGTAGAAAGCATCTATAACCAAGCCAGATATGATGGCATGTGCCTCTAAGCCTCATACTCGGGCAACACAGGCAGGACTGGATATAAGGACAGCTTGGGTGACACAGTGAGACCCTGCCTTAAGAAAAACAGCAAAGGTTTTTTAGAAATATCCTTCAAGGGGCTCGGGAGCTGGCTCCATACGGACAGAACCTGAGGGTCTGCGTTTGGATCTCTGACAGCAATGCAAAGGCTGCTCTCAGTGGTCCACACAGACAACCTGGACCTGGGGTTACAGACCTGTGGATCCCAGAGCTCCCTAGCCAGCCAGGTCAGCCAAGCAGTGTGCTCTGGGTTCAGTGAGAGGCCCTGGCTCACAAAATAAGGTGTACAACTACAGAGAAAGATATCCAACGTCAAGCCCCTGGCCTCCACACGTGCAAGCATGTGCAGGCACACAGACATACACTTGTGTACACACACACACAAATGTATACATACAAAAAAAAACTCAACGTCTCAATGAACAAGGACATTTAAATTTGATTACTAGCACTCAAACATTACTATTATTGCTGAAATAACAATTCTGTTCAGTTCTTGGGTAGACGTAGTCTTTATAATTAAAAAGAGGAAACTACCACAGGAGAGTTTAACCACGCACTGAAGCAAACTAATAGCGCCTCCTTTACTTCCTCCCTTTCTTTTTTGAGACAGTCTCATTATGCAGTCCTGGTGACCTAGAACTCGCTACATAGACCAGGCCGGCATGGAACTTAGAGAGATCCACCTGCCTCTGCCTGAGTGCTGGGACTGACTGAATGCACCGTCGCTCCCAGCTTTTAATGGCCTTTCTCGGTGTAGAGGCATTTTCGGTCTAGTTATCTTTCTAATCATAACCCCTCGTGTTACCTGTAACCTTCAATAAAATTCAGACTACTTCATAAAACTAAGAAGTTTTGAAAAACTGTGTTCAACAATCTAAATAATAGGTCCTTTGGGTTGATTTCTGGTAGATTAGAGATGCATGTAAGTGTGGAAAGCTGGTCTCCAATGTGCCCATTGGAAAGGTGCTGGCAAATTCAAGAGGTCACATCAGCAGAAGGCAGTTGGGTCACGGAGAAAGCTGTCCTAGAAGGGACTAACATAGTTTCCCACGAGAGTCTGACAAGTATGGCCCCACTTCCTGCCATCAGATCCTGTCCTGCTGTATCACGGATGGAAACTTGCACCCACTACCAAGGTCCAGACTGTTCAGGACTGAAAATCTGCATCACTCCACCAGAAGGCAGCACTTAGAGATACCAGCAATGATCACGGCAATTTTAGAAACGAGGGTAACAATTTTCTTGGATGTTTCTTCCTTCTTATAAGAATGTTTAATATGTGTATATAAAAACATATTAAGTAAATATGGACACACATTATTTTTCTCATAGAAAGATTATCTTGAGAAAGGTAAACTGAGATTAGGTTATAAAAACAATAGTGCATTTGAGGGGGTCATGGAGAGATGTCTCAGAGGCTAAGAGCAGTGGCTGCTCTTCCAGAGGTCCTGAGTTCAATTCCCAGCAACCACATGGCAGCTCACAACCATCTGTAATGTGATCTGATGCCCTCTTCTGGCGTGCAGGTGTACATGCAGGCAGAGCCCTGTGTACATAATAATAAATAAATAAGTCTTTTAAAAATATTGCATTCAAATGATCATAGAGTAAATAGCTTTTTTAAAAAAAAAATCACCGTATTTGCAAACAAATTCTCCTCAAAGTTAACTATCTATTCATGTAATAGCTCAACTTCCTTTTAAAAACAAAACAAAACAAAACCCAAAAGACCATAGAGAGTTTCATGAGAGAAACAGGTTCCGAAATGTGATACCTGTCGAAGTCAGAGTTCAGACGCTCAAAGTTCTTAATGACTCTAAGGACCTGGATCTCCTGGCTGACGAAGCAAGGCGGGAACAATCCATGAATGTTCAGTTGCTGTCTCTCTTCCAGAGTAAAAGCCAAGTCCTATGACGAAGAGGAAAACGCTGATTTAGAGAGGAGAAAACGACAAACAACACACAGGCACGCAGACTCCAGCGAGGGCAGGGCCGCGCGCTGCCGGGAGCACAGGCAGCCAACTGTGCACTAGCCATCTGCTTCCTTATCTCCAGATGCTGAGATGAGAGTGGCGACACGACCTAAAAGCACAAACACGAGAGGCTGTGGAGATAGAGAGCTCGGCCTGGAAAGTGTCCGCTGTGTAAACACGGGAACCTGAGCTGTGATGCCCAGCACTCGCATCAAAGTCTGGCCTGGTACCACACGTCTGGAACCCTGGCACTAGGGAAGGGGAGACTGGTGGGCCTCCTGCTGGGCAGCCAATCAGTGAGTCATCCTGTGTCAAAAAATAGCTTGAAAGTCTACCTCTGGCCTCCACATGCATGTGCACACATGTGCATGCAAATCCACACACATACACAAGCGCACAAGTACATATAGTATACATACTACATACATGTGCACACAAAAATGAAAGATACAATCATTGATGTTAGAAAATGTAAAAATGAATAGTTATCTATTTTTAAATGTGAACAGAAGTAGGTCAGCTGACACCTGCTGCACGTCCAACTCTCAACTAGGTCAGGGAATAAACTGCATGGTTCTCGGGGACCTGTTCCAACCGCCCTTCTCAGGTGATCGCCTACTATCCTTATGCAATCCTGGTTACACTAATTGCTTCCCAAAGCCCAAATACCATGTTTTTATCCTTCTATGCATGCACTCTGGACATAAAACCCAGTAGACTCAAGCTGGATCTAAGTTGAAAGGATCCTCCCAGAGGATTATTTTTCATAGTTTTGGAAGGTGCTCTGCAGGCTTCCAAAGGAGAGAAGCAACCAACAGTCCTATGCAGTTATAAATCGTGACAGTGACCATCATGGCCAGAGACACCTAAGGGTGCAATCCTGGCACATATACCTTGTCCAGTAGCCGACAGCTCTGTAACTGGATTTAAGGCCCACTTAACTGGAGGGCAAGCATGCCTAGTACTAGAGACTGAGCCAATTACCCAAGGCTAGTGAGGTCATGGAGCTTATAGAACCTACAACTGCAACTTTGCTATACCATCTTAATTCCTAACTGCATTCTAAACATTTATCCTCCTACCCGTGGATAAGTGTGGCTCTTACCACTTATCCAAAGAAACTTCCCTTTGCAACAGATGGAGACCATTACAGAAACCAGTCAAAATGCAGACGACAAGACAAGTGATCAGAGTCGCAGAGCAGCTGGCCCCAACGGATAGATCTATAACACAACTCCTACACCTACTGCTGGGGGGACACCATGGAAAATGATGGTTTGGTTTGGTTTTGGCTTTTTTCGAGACAGGGTTTCTCTGTGTGGCCCTTGGCTGTCCTGGACTCGCTTTGTAGACCAGGCTGGCCTCGAACACAGATCTGCTTGCCTCTGCCTCCCCAAGTGCTGGGATTACAGGTGTGCACCACCGTGCCCAGTTGCAAACCTCGCATTTTAAAAACCTAGTCCATAATATTCTACCACCACAGCCCCAAGACTATGGAAGGCTTGTACCTTGTGATGAGACTGTTTCTTGACAGCCCAGATGGACAGGACCACATACACTAAGTACATGAGCATCTCTGCAGCACTCCCTCCGTACTTGAATGCTGATACAATGAGGGATAGTGACTCTTGAATCCTGCCATAGTGAGGACTCAATTGATTGCATGCACAAAACATTTTCATTTTTAATTTTAAAGACACTAACATTTTTGAGAACTATAAAATGCTTTTCAGAAAACTGACTACAGTATCCATTCTAGTAAAAACCACTTTTAAATGTGAAGCAATCAGAAAGGGACATTTGTGCAAGAATCATCTGTAAGATGGAGGAAATAATTTAACAAATTTTCAGTTGGATATATACATATATACATACGTGTGTGTGTGTGTGTGTGTGTGTGTGTGTGTGTGTGTGTGTAAAAGAAGAGAAACTTGAACATTTTTTCTAACTGGGAGGAGGGAGAAAATTTTAGGCAAAAACAAAACAAAAAACAAAACCTCAAATAAATACAACTTCCTCAGAGAACAGGAAAGTACTAAACGATGCTACATGCTGTTACAAGGTGTCTGCAATATACCAACCAAACTATGGCATCCCGAGAACACAGTTTGTGCTCAGAAGTATTAACACATGCCCTCTCCTCAAGTAACAGTGGCTCTCGGCCATCTTTACTCAGATCGTTAGCCAGGTCTTTTATCTACATTCGTCTGCATCTGGTCTGATCTGACAGACCTTTATACTGTTCGCTGTACACCATGCAGATGAGGATGCCATCTGGAAATCTCCCCACAGTCTTTGATGTCTAGTTAACTGCAGACTCCTATACTGTTCGCCAAATAGCCACAGACACACTAAAGAACCAAGTAATCTGCTTGAAAAAATAATCATGGCTTAGAAATCTGGGAAAATGGGCCAAGTTAAGAGGAAAAAGAAGGTTCCATTATTGGGCCCATATCATTTTGTGGCCCTTTAGGAAGTACAAAGAATAATAACAGTAATAATAATTAATAGTAAGAAATAAATAAGAAACAAATCTTAGAGCCCCTGAAACTTTTAAGATAATAAATGATTTTATTTACTGTAATTAGTAGAGGCATTATTTTAGGACAATTTAACGGAAACAATTTTGCAGGGCTTGCAAAATGATTGATGGCTTCAGAGTACATATACAGGGTCTAACTTGCTTCTGACTTCTGCCAAATTTGTCAAGTTGAAAGGTTAAATGTCCACACGCAGATCAGGTTTCCAGACCCCCTGCAATGCTCATCCTCTTGGGGCGCCCTCACACTCTAAACCCAATCTGAGCTTTTCTCCTGTCTTTTCCTTTTCTTACTCCTTCAAGACTCTTGCACTCAAGCTAGTGTGTTGGCTCACGTCTGTAATCCCAGCACTCTGGAGGCAGAGACAAGCAGATCTCTGTCCTCCCTGCCTGGTCTACAAAGAGAGTCCAGGACAGCCAGGGCTCTGTGTAACAGAGGAACCCTGTCTCAAAAACAAACAAACAAACAAACAAAAACAAAACAGTGGCGACCACCAGACAGCAGAGGGGCATTGCTGCACTGCAAACGGCAGCAAACAGAATGACTCGTCAGGGTTCCTCACAGCTTCTGAGAAATCTAAGCCTGTTATGCAGAAGTCAGAATTACACTGCTAGCAAGCGGGGCTTGTGTTACAAGTCTACATGTAAACACAACTACTGCAGGAAATGCAGGGGAGATTCGCTGAGTCAGCCGAAACGTATCAGGAAACAAATCTGCAATGGCCGTCTCTAATGTTCCCAGAGAACTTGCATGGTTTGAATTCAACAATTTTCTGTAACTACAAAATTTTTTTTTCTTTCGCAGAAAAGAAATATTACAAACCAGAACGGCAAGTGAAAAGTTAGCAATCACAGAGAAACTTCAAATAACCTAAGAGAAATTCAAGTGCTCAACAGAGAAGGTGAGCAAGGTGTCTCCATATCCCAGAGTCCTAACTAATCACACACTCATGAAAACAAATGAGGTGCTTCGAAAGCCTGGAGTACCCACTGCACACACAGACAAGGTGCCTCCACACCCTACAGTACTCACCACACACAGACAAGGTGCCTCCACACCCTACAGTACCCACTGCACACAGACAAGGTGCCTCCACACCCTACAGAACTCACCACACACAGACAAGGTGCCTCCACACCCTACAGAGCTCATCAAACACAGACAAGGTGCCTCTATTCCTGTACACTTGATGTTACTGAAGATTGTTTGACAAGCCAACCTTAAAAAATGTTTCTTCAGCTGGTCACAGAGGTTCATGCCTGTAATCCCAGGACTTGGAAGGCAGGACTTGGAAGGCAGAACTCTGTGAGTTCGAGGACAGCCTATAAAGTGAGTCTAGGGCAGCTACATAGAGAATCCCTGTCCCAAAAAAACCAAAGCAAAACAAAACAAACAAAAAACAAAAAAGTTTCTTCATATTTAAAAGATTTTAGAATTTTGGAAAATGTTATTAACATACATTACAAGAGATAAATTTATACTTTTATTAGTTATTATTCTAAATCAAATAAATGAAATCGAAGCTACATGCCTGTAATTCCAGCATAAGGGAAAACTGGGACAGGGGGATTGTAAAGTCAAGGCTTGCTGAAGACCCTGTCTCAAACCAAGTGAAAAAATTTAAGAGGCTAAGTTGAGCTTTAATTTTTATTGCCATATTTTGAGTTTACCCACATAGTTTATGTACATATTTTACATCTACAAAAAGAGAAGCATTCATCCCTCCCACAGCTTTCAGAGTCCCTAAATTATTATTATTTAAATATACTGTTTTTCTAATTCTAATTAAAACATAATATTTTTGTATTTTCCTATTGGTGTGCAATCTTATTTCCTGTGTTCATATGTTGGCATGTGTATGTCTGGGGTGTACATGTGTGCGCAACTGCCATGTGCATATGCATAGACATGCACATGAAGAACAGAGGCCACACACAGTGATCACCTTGCTTAGTTGCTCTCCTCCGCCTTATTTTTTGAGACACGGTCTCTCATTGAACCTGAAACTCATCAATTCTGCTAAGCTGCCCGGCCACTGAGCTCTAGGGAATCATCTTGTCTCCGCCTCCAACCAGTGCTGGGGTTAGAGACATGTCCCAGTATGCTCAACGTTTTTACATGGGTGCTGGGGAATCAAACCTACATTTTCATACTTGTACACCAGGCACTTGACTGAACATCTTCCCAGACGCCTCAATTCTTAAGGTTTTGTTGGGGGGAGGGATTATGGATTTAGAGTCCAGGTATGGTGGCACATGGCTGTAATTCCAGCATGCCGTCGAGAGGCTAAGGCAGTAAGAATATGAGTTCAAGGGCAGACACAGTGGTGGGATTGCATGACTTTCCAGGCAGAGGAAGGTGGCTCTGTGACTTCGAGGTCAGCCTGGTCTACATAGTTAACTTTATCTAGTCCAGATAGGGATACATACACAGTGATAGCCTGTCTTTAAAAAAATAAAAAGTAAACATGGAAAGTGTTCAAAGCCAGTCTGAGCTACACAGACTCAGTCTCAACAAAACAAAGCAAAAAACAAAAACCTTCTGCCATACGGCATAAAAATTTTAAGGTAAAGCCTAGCCCAATTAGCAAGCTGCAGATCAATACTAGGCTCTGTTTCAGAAAGAGATGATGGCTCCTGAGGACCGACACCTGAGACTGTCTTCCAGCCTTCACATCCATGCACAAGCACATGTGCACACGCACACACGCGCACATGCACACATGTACTCACACAAATAAAATAAACTTTTGAGCCAGGCTTAGGCATGCACACCTACACTTCAGCTCTTCAGAAAACTAAGGCCTGAACTTGCAAAACAATAAGATATCTGAAAAGCAAATAAAAAGACATGTTTTTAAACTGCACTCATGTGTCAGCACATTAAGTATATTTTCTTGGTATAATTTGTCTATAATAAATATATCTTCCATCATATATTTTTAGATATTTTCAATAGTTTCAATACAATCAGGGTTTCTGTTGCTGTTGCTGTTTTCATTTTCTGGTTTTGTTTTTCAAGACAGGGTTTCTCTGTGTATCCTTGGCTGTCCCAGACTCACTTTGTAGACCAGGCTGGCCTTGAACTCACAGCAATCTGCTTGCCTCTGACTCCCCAGTGCTGGGATTAAAGGCGTGCACCACCATGCCTGGCTTACAATCGGTTTTGTTCACAGTATCAGGCACAGTGTTTAAATAGTGGATTTAAATATATGCACTTACCTAAAACTGGAAAGGGGCCTTTGGAATAAAACATGTCAAAGACTGCTACTGAGAACTACGCTGCAGATTTTAAGACACATATACCTTTTAAGATACATGATAAACCCAGAAATTCTATGGTCAGCAGCCTCCACAGGGCCACAGCGGACATGCACAGAATGTTTTCTGACTTCACTTAGCCACTTCATTGAGCTCGTGAAGTTCCATCGGTCAGCTTATCAGAAATGCCATACATACATGTGTACGTATAGACACACACACATATATATGAGATTTATTAATTATAGGAGAATTGTAATCAGCTCACATGACTATGGGGCAGAAAAGGCACAGAGCTCCCTCTAGCAAGCTGCACACCCAGGGGAGTCAGTGGTATGGTATTGGTCCTTGAAATCTTTCAGTGAAGAATTTAAAGAAAAAATGGAAGACAGAGCCTGATGTCCCGGCTCAAAGACAGGCAAAGGAGGTCCTTCCATCTTGGTCTTTACTCCAGCCCAGCCTTCAGCTGATTGAATGAGGCTCATCCACACCAGAAGAGAGAATCTGTTTTACTCAACTCACAGGTTAACCCATCCAGAAATATCCTCCGAAGCACTCCTAAGAATACCGACTGACCAAACATCTGGGCAGCCCGTGGCCCAGGCAGTGCGATACATCAAAGCTAACTGCCACACTCAGTTAATTCTTTTCCAACAAGTTCTCTGTTGAATCTGCGCTTGCAATGCTATGTTGGTTACATTTTGCTGCTGCTATAAAACCTCAGGGGGCAAAAGGCATATCTTACATCTAATGGCCAAGGCAGGAACTCAAGACAAGATCCCGGGGCAGGAACTGAAGAATCCATGGAGGAACTCTGCGCTGCTTACCAGCTTGATTCCTCTGGCTTGCTCAGTTACCATATATATCCCAGGCTCACCTGCCAGGAATAGCACCTCTATCAATTAGCAGTCGAGAAAATTCCCCCACAGGCATGCCCCAGCCTAATAGAAGCAATTCCCTACCGGAGGTTCACTCTTCTCAGGTACGTCAAACAGACAGCCAAGATCAGCCGTAACAAATGATTAAAGGCAAAACACCAACGGCCTGTGAGGTATGGGCCACAATACCATGAAACCTATACTTAAGAATACCAAACCAGATATTTTACCAACAACTATGCAAATTACAGTAAAATAACCATTGTAGTACCTTCAGGTGTCGTAGGCTTTCTGCTGCTGTGATCAAACACCATGTCCATAAACAACTTGGAAAAGAAGGGGTTTATTTCACCTTACAACTGCAAGGTCACACTCTACTGCTGAGGGAAGTCAGAACAGGAACTCAAACAGAAATGGAAGCGGGAAGCAGGAGCTACTGCAGAGGTCACGGAGACATGCAGCTTGCTGGCTTGCCCCTCAGGCCTTGCCCTGGCTGCTTTGCCAGGGTACCCAGGCGCTACCCACAATCAGCTGGGTTCTCCCATATCAATGGTCAATCAAGAAAATTCATCACAGGCTTGTCCCCAGGCCAATCTGGCGTGGGCATTTTCTCAAGTGAGGATTTAGAATCCGTCTTCCAAAAGACTCTAGCTTGTGTCAAGTCGACATGAACCCAGCTGGCACAGGGTGTTAAAATAAAAAAAATAAAAAAAATACAACTTAACTTTTGTTTCAAGGTTAAGGGGAAGAGTGTGCTGAGCAAGGATATTAAAATGAGCTGCGAATGTGACTGAGAGAGAGGCTCATATCTGAGGTGAAGGCTGGGTGGGGTGCAGGACACAGCACAGCCAGGAACATAGTACAGAAAGACGGAAGGGAGACAGAAAACCGAAGGGAGCTGTGTCAGCCACGGCAAGCAGACTCTGCTAGCTGGGACACAGAAGCAGGATACACACCTGTCACACTTTAAAAAGAATTATACAATGAATCTATAATGCTATTATAAAAAATATTTAGAGCCATCAGTCTGTTATTGTATCACCATTAAATATAACAGCAAATCTCTTTAAGCACAAGTAACGAGCGCAAATTGAATAACACAATAACTGAAAGTATTCGCTGGGTGGGCTCAAGAACTGCAATGAAATGGAGTGGGAAGAGTCAGGGATGTTTATGATGGATCATTACAGGCTAACCAAGCAGACAAATTTACGAAATGGAAGTTTAAGAGGCCTCTTGATACTGCGCTGCATTTAGCACTTACAGCATCAGTCTTAAAAGGAGAGAACGCTGTGAGCTGGCTCGGCTGAAAGCAAAAGGACTTCAACTCAGATCCTCAGATCGCCAGCACTCATGTCAAAGCCAGGCATGGTGTCATGCTCTTTTAATCCTTGAAATGGCGAGGTAGAGACAGGCATCCCTGGGGTTCGCTGGTCAAGCTAAATAGCCAATCAGTGATCTCCAGGTTCAAGGACTGAGCCTGTCTCACAGGACAAAGTGAAGAGCAAACGAAGAAGACATCCACCAGAGATATCTATCCTCCACACCGACATGTGTGTGCATGTACACACAGATATACACACCAACAGGAAGAGAAAGGGAAAAAAGACTTGAAACATGTTTTAGACTTTATGAAAACACTGCAAAGAGATGTAAGATTACAGAATCACTACGTTTAACAAAGCTAAGAGCATTAACAACAACAACAACAAAAATCTAATTCCAAAAGCATTTATATTCAAGATTTTGAAAATGAAAAACAAGCACCACAAGTAAGACATCAAAAAAAAAAAAAAGTGATATACATACACGTAAGTACAACAGCTCTCTTGTCACAAAGGAGAGCAGAGAGAAGTGTAACAATGTTTGTAATAGCGAGGAAGAGATAAGAGATAATTCCATACCCACTGAAAATGTGCTTCAGAAATGAGGGTGAAATAAAGACATTCTAAAAGAATGGAAAACCGAGACAGCTGGTCTCCTGTAGACCTGTTCTAAAAATAAATTCTTGAGGAGGAAGAGAAATGTCTCCTAAGGAAAACTTGGAACATCAGCAACCAAAGTAAGCACAGGAGCTGTAAATATCTGGGAACCGTATCAGATTCTCCTCTACCTCCTAAACTCTTCACAATATGTATGGAAATTTAAAAGGACATAAAACTTTATGTTATACGTGAACATAAAGATGTGAGTTGATGGAAAAAGATATGGTCATAAACTCAATAGACAGACTAAAATACTTAATGATAAACATTAAAATGTTGGAAAAGGAGAACTCCCAAAGTAAAAATCAGAGAGGACAAACATCTAATAAAATGGTAGACAACAATTCAAACATAACAATTACATTAAATGTAAATGGCCTAAACACACGATTTAAAAGATACTGTTAGAAACTGGCAGTGACTGATTAGACCACCCCTGCTTCTCACTTGTGTAGTTTTTATCAGGTTTTAAGAACTGTCACTCCACATAGCAACATTTCTAGCCTGAGGTTGTAACTTAACATCTGTAGGTCCCTGAAAGCTAGCAATGCCTTCATGTTAGGAAAGGGAACAGTTGTTTTCCATTTTCCTGACTGAGCAACTGAATTTTGCTGATGGTTTTGAAAAGCATAAATTGTATGAGAAATTTGAGAACAGAATTTGTCTGATACATCCTGCACTACCAAGTTTAAAGTTTTCTACTTTAAGATACAAGGTATCAGATTTCTCCTACATGTCATACAATGATGTTTTAAGGTTTTTAAACTTAAACTTAAAAGGTAAAATTTAGTTTTAATAATTTTAATTAAAAAAAATAAAAATTTCATGTATTTATTATGTGTATTTGGGGAAATATATACATTATAGATAACTTAAACTAATTAACATATGCACTATCTCACACTTTTTGTGGTAAGAACACATAGAATTTAGGAAGATGTCTTTAATATGAAGGTGGCTGTATGTTACTTGGTTTATATTCATAACTAATGTAACTTTATTCAGAGTTGACTCATCATTATTAGGAATTCCTTCTCTCATTTACGATTTGCTTTTTATTTGGGGGGGTTGGGGGAGGGGTGGTAATTAGCTTTTTTCTATCTTTGGTTCTGGAGAATATTTTAGGTGGGGCCTCAGTGCATGCATAAGCCAGGTTGATGTACAACTCACCATGCAGCTCAGGTGGTCTTAATTTTGAAATCCCCCTGCTTCTACCTTCAGAACAGCTCTACACTGTCTGATATAGGATCTTTATCTGTGTTTCTTGTTTGTGTCTTACCATGGCTTTGCTTGGCCCTTCTATAACATTTTGTTCTAGGTATTTCCTTGAGAAAAGGCATTATGTAGCCCAGGCTGGCCTCAAACACAATCCTTTGACACTTCCAATCCTCCTGCCTCTACCTGAGTACTGGGGTTGTAGGCCAGCACCACTACCCCCAGTGTATGCCATGCTGGAAATTAAACTCAGTGCTTTGTTCAAGATAGGAACACTACCAAGTTAGTTACATTCCCCAGCCCTGTTCTGGATAATTCTTCTACACAGTGTAGATTGCTTGAGCTTTATTAAATAACCAAAACCAAGTTTTATTAATGTAGCTTACCTATATTCGCTGGTCTAACCAATATGTTTGATCATGATTCTATTACTGCATTTACCATATGACCTAAAAGTATGACATAAGACCTTGAATTGGTAAAAAGTTTAAAGACAAAAGGATGCTCATTCCATGTTTCAATTTCATTTCAGCTAATGGTCCAAATCATGAACTTAGAGTGTGCTCACTAACCAGACCTGTCAATATTGTTAACAGTCATCCTCATCTCAAAATTCTTCAATTAACTTGACGTAATAGTCCTTGCCAGTAATACCAACTACTCAGGGGGCTGAGGCAAAAGAACCACAGTTAAATTCAAGGCAAGCTTGGACAATTTAGCAAGATCTTTTCTCAAAATAAAACAAAACTAAAGGGGCAGAGGGTGAGGAATATAGTTGCCTCAGTTTCCCAGAATACACAAGACCCTGGATTCACTGCCCAGTACTGAAAAATAAGATTCTACAACCCTCTAATTTTTTTTTTACTCTATGATTTTGACATGTGCTTAGAAAAACAGGAAGCTGGGCTGAACTGCCAAGGCTGAACTAGAGCCCCATAGGCAATACTGAGAATGGGGGGGGATGGGGGGGGGGGGGGGGGGGGGGGGGAAGGGAGGGAAGAGTTACTCTGTAACTAAGTTCCTTAATACTTTTATAAAGGCTTTACTTACAGGAGTCAAAGAAAAAAACATTTTATACTATAGACAGTAACTGATAACTGACTGCTGGCTTTCATTTTTATCTAAAAAAATTGAATAGATAGATAGATAGATAGATAGATAGATGGATGATAGGTGGATAGATACTACCACAGTGTACTAAACACAAGTAAAAGTATCACGTGATGAAACTGCTTTAATTCCATAAGTGTATTAGATGGTTATGGCTACCAAAATAAGTATGGTAGCACAAGCAGGGTTGTTTAAACAAACCCTTCTTCTCACAGCTGTGGAGGATGGCATCCCGAGGTCTACCTATTGGCAGGGCTGGGTTCATTCTGACACACGGCTCCTACTCTACAGTTGGCTTCTGATCACGAACTATCACCTTCTCCCTCCGTCCCCACAGGTCTGTCTTCTGTAATATACCTTAATCCATTCCTACAGTCATGGGGTCAGGGCCTACCCTAAGGATCTCCTTTTACTTTAACTGCCTGTTTAAAGATCTTACCTCTAAAGTGATTACATTCTGAGGTCCTGGGGATTACAGTTGCCACATGAGACTTCTGGAGTAATGTAGTCCACAGCATATAAAGACCTTTATAGCGTCTACACACACACACACACACACACACACACACACACACACACACACACA
>OU015755.1:33258568-33284750 GCA_907169655.1 Acomys percivali | reverse complement strand
TATATATATATATATATATATATATATATATATATATATATATATATCTTGAAGATTAACTTCAAAGAGGATGTAATTAGCTTTCTTCACCAAGACTCTTGGGGGATGGTGCTCTAATGAACATCACAAGGGCAAAAGATAGAACTGCCCCTGGGGTTGCAGCCTCAACAGCGCCATCCCTGACTCAGGTCTCACCCTGCTTTATTACAGACATCATTATCTGGTCGCTTAACTTTCCCACTGTAAACTTCACTCGCTGGTTTTCCACTGACCTCTTCTTCTCACCAGACCATAACTTTCCTAAGAGTAACTTCTCATCTGTCTTATTCGTTGTGCCATAAACAGTCCCCCTATAAATATTTATTGAATGAAATAGTTTATAAGGAGGCACATTTGAGGTTAATAGGAAAAGACATTTCTCACTTGTAGTGAGTGGAAGCTATCAAGCCTTGAGCATATTTTCCATGAGCTAGTTTTGTCTTCTTGCAGTTTGTCGTCAGCTCTTTTGATCACGTCCCAGGCTAGAACAGGCAAGGAAGGCAAGGTTTAGGTAAGGCAGATAACTGGCGGGCACTCGGGCTGCTAGAATGTGAAGACTAATTCATCCTGCGTCCATGGCCAGCGCCTTTGGCCTACAGCTTTCTACTATGCCATAAATGGACAAGGGGCTTTATGCAGATACATTTTCCCATCACAAGTAGACTGTAAGCCAAGACTAGCCGGTCATCCATAGAGTGCTAAGTTATGCTAAGGAACACATTCTTGAATCAAGAGGGCTGTTGGACGAGATCCAAGTTCAAGACTGTGATTCCATGACAGAAGCAGCCCACACAGGATAGCAGCAGGCAAAAGGTCTTTTTTTTTTTCTTCCTCTTCTAAGTATCAACAGGGTAGAATCAAGACCAGACTTGCATCATTCTGCCTTTAGTCAAATATGTTGCTCCAAACTCTTAAATCAGAAAGAGCAATTTGTTCAAAATGAGTCTTCCACTTAAACAGTCCGGCCGAGTTATAAAACTTTTACCATCTCTTGGGGCAAAAGGTCATCACCAAATGAACTCTGAGATGGAACTTACAAATACAAGGAAAAATGTATAATTGCGTTTAACAGCACAGAATGAGTCAAATCAGAAGAAAGGGACAGCATAGTCCCTGAGAGATGGCAGCTCTGTGTCCACAGCTAGAAACTGGAATTCCTGCAGACTGGAGTTACAGCTCCATCAGAGGGCAGCTAATTGCAATGTGCCAATAACCTGAGATTTTTTTCTCAAACATGTTTGCCCAAACTGTTCTCTTTCCTCTCTTATATAGGCTATTTTGTCTCTCTCATACCATGTGTCCCACTTTCTCAAATAAATAGCTCCCTGCCAAAAGAAGAGTTCATCTTTTAATAAGGCATGTTACTTATAAAACCATGCCTTTATAGCAAAGAATCCCCAGAGTATATTCATTTTATATAAAAATTATATGAAGAATTTTTATAAGGCTCTTTATAAAGGCCTTTGTTTGTTTGTTTTAATTCTTCCAAGGGAAAGAGTGCATCAGCAGCAGTTCTGAGTTATTACTAAATGTCTTGAGGGTAACCCTAATGCTTACAATTTCTAACTCTAAGAGTTGGCATATTTGTCTGAGTCAATATAAAGGAAGTGATTGTTTCCAAGATTAAGTAACTCCCTGCAGATGACAGACCAGCCAAGCATCTGAGCCTGTAACAGGGAGGAACTCTCTGCTGCTGGGACACCCACACCACCCAGGCCCTGATGCTGCTACATTCTCTACACTGAAAACTCGGCCAGGGCTCATTATGAGCCTAGATGGCCTTTGAAAAGGAATTAGTACTTCTGATTTTCTTAACCTAGACATTCTGCTAGACATCTTTGTTCATATTCTTTCAAATCGGGCAATGGTGTCTTAGTTACTTTTCCTGTTCCTGTGACAGAATAACCCAGAGGAAAAGGATGCTGCAGTTCAAGGGTGCAGTCCATCCTGGCAGGGAAGCTGAGGCAGCGGGAGCCTGAAGGAGCTGGTGATGCGGTGTCCACAGTCAGGCAGCAGAGAGTGAGGGATGCTTTTGTTCATCTCACACTGTCCTTCTTAGACAGCCTGGGATCCAGTCCAGGAGACAGGACCGCCCACTTTTAAGATCAGCCTGTCCACTTCATTTAACCTCATCACAATAATCCCTAACAAGTATGTCCAGTGGCCGAGCCTGGAGGTTCTCTAACCATCACTTCCAGCAGTGATGGACCATTTCACAGGGGTCGCCTAAGAGCATCGGAAAACACGGATGTTTGCATTATGATTCATAACAGTAGCAAAAATATAGTTATGACGCAGCAATGAAAATAATTTTATGGTTGGGTCACCACAACACGAAGAACTATATTAAAGGGTCGCAGCATCAGGATTGAAAAATCACTGATTTACAATGTCCACAAACCTCACTCATAATTTTTCTTTGAAGAATGACCCAAATCATAGACATTACATTTGGTAGTGATAATTTTCCTGCAGATAAAATGATGTTTGTGTAACTTTGGAGACTACCTTGAAGCAATAGCGACCCAGGACATTTTTAATTGGCAGTTCAGATCTCAAGCTACAGTTGCTGTATTTTAGCTGTTTAGTAGCCACAAACGTCTAGTGGCTGTGGCTCTGGGCAGGGCGGGTTATAAAGCAGTTCCATCATAGCAGAATGTCCAACTGGGCAGTACTACCTGAAGGTTTGAATCATCAGAGCAGCTGGCATCTTCACTGGAGAAAGCCAGAGTGTCGTTGGATGGGCTATGCAATAGTTATATTGAGAAATAAAAACTTCACTGTTAAATAGCAATCTATTCTGTAATTAGTGACTGTGATGAACGTAAAGTACTCTTCCAGGGGGGAAGTTAAAAACAATTCACACAGCTTTCTTCTAGGTCCCTGAGCTCATATTTTCTTTAGAGAACTTGAACATTCTTTTTCATCTTTGAGCCTATATGTAACTCTTCTTTAAAAGGCGTTTGTCCCTTTTACAATCTAGTGATGTCTCCCTCTTGAGCCTGGGAGCCATCCCTTTGAAATGCAAGCATCAAAAGAGACAGTGCTGTCTTAAGTTCCTGTGGGAGAAGGAGGTTCAGCTTCAGCGGGCACCTTGTTCTAGGTAGTAAAGCTCCTGTCACGAAGATGTGACAACTAGTCTTCCTTTGTAGAATGCCAGTTAGCAAACAGATGGTTTGTGACTTCACCCAAATGTCTTCCAATTCTTTTTTTTTTTTTTTAACTAGCTCTGCTCAGCCCTAAGAAGAAAGGCCTGACTCCTTCTGCCTTGATCACCTCTGCTATAAGGGCTTTCATTAAGATCTTCCTCACTTGCTGAGCCAGGCGTGGTGGCACATGCCTTTAATCCCAGCACTTGGGAGGCAGAGGCAGGAGGATTGCTGTGAGTTCAAGGCCAGCCTGGTCTACATAGTGAGTCAAGGACAGCCAAGGCTACACAGAGAGACCCTGTCTCAAACAAAACAAAACAAAACAAAACAAAACAAAAAACAAAAAAGCAAAAAAGATCTTCCTCACCTGCCCAACTTTGGAAGAAGTCTTGCCTTCCACCAGTTTTCAGAAAAAGAAAATAGCAATTCAAGTCAGTATAATTTTAGTTTAGGTTTTCAAATTGTTTCTTTAGTTTTTTAGGGGCAACACTAGACACAAACCCTTGCTCTTGAGCATAGTAAGGCTTTTCTCCTCAGTCTCCTGCCCATCCCTTGACATACAGAGTTACAGTGACATGTAGCTCTACCTGTCTCCTTCATATGCCACACATACCACTATCCTACTTAACTGCTCTACCATGAAAACCTGGGGGAGGAAAGCCACCTTCTGCTAAAACGTGATTTTCCTCTAGCTGAATGCAGAAGGCTCCAGGAGGTTCACTGGAGCCTTGCTCCCATTGCTTCTCAGACCCAGCCATTACCACACCCAGGTCAAAGCTACACTCACAGGTCTCCCTAGACCTTTGCTCATAGCATACCTCAGGGAGTTGATTATTATGTCCCGCAGTTTCTTCTCAGTGTTTGTCAAAGTCCAATCACTATTAATGAAAGGATACTTTTTTTTCTCAGCAAATAGAGAGACAGTTCTTTGGGGTCATTTTCTTTCCCAGGGGAATTTACCTGTTACCCCTGAGTACCAGAAAGGGTAAAAACTGCTGGCTCTCATTCAGTTTTTATTCTTTGTTGGAGCATCTTTTTAGGCCTTTAAAAAAAAAAAAGATGGCTCTTGGGGTGAGGCCCAGGAGGCCATAAGAAGATTTTGACTAGATCTTAAATAATATATGATGTTATTTACACATTTCTAGTGCTTTGTAAATTTTAGAAGACTCTCATGTCGTGTTTGGTTTGGGTTTGTTTGTTGGTTGGTTGGTTTGCTTTTCGAGACAAGATTTCTCTGTGTAGCCTTGGCTGTCCTAGACTCACTTTGTAGACCAGGCTGGCCTCCAACTCACAGTGATCTGCCTGCCTCTGCCTCCCGATCCTGGGATTAAAGGCGTGCACCACCACGCCCAGCTTCACGTCATGTTTATAATCCTGCTAACAGTTGTAGAATATATATGCCTTATTTATATAATGTTGATGGCATGTTGATGTGTATATCCTACTTTACTGAAACTAAGCCTAGCACTGAGTAGCATAAAGAAATGTCAGCCTTTGCTATCCTCGCTTGTGTCTTGGGAAGCTGTGGTCACTAATGCTCAGACTTCCACCGCATGACTGAAACTACTCCTAACAACTCTGTGGGAACCATCTAGTGCTTATCTATTCCGAGTAGCGTAAGCCACCTTGATGACCACACCTTCTCTTGGTCTCCAACACACTACACTTGTCACCCACTGGTTTCTCTCTTGCTTAACAGGTTTTCCCTGGAAGGGCCTGACCTCTTTTGTCTCAGAGCTTCTCAAAAAGTAGAAAGGAGAGAGAGGGGTGGGGAGAGAGACGGACTGTGTCATCCACATGAGAACTGGACGCACAGGACTGCTCAGCTGACTGCTGTCATGACAAGCATTTTTTTTTTCAAGATTCCGTGTTCCTCTGAGTGGATCTAAAAGTATGTCTCTCTCTTTCCCAGCATCAGAGTGAACATATTGCTCTGCTAAGTGACTCTAAGGGACACCCCAAGAAGACAGCACCCAGATCAAAGTCCAGCTAGTGGTGATGAACAAGCAAGCCAGGCAGATGTTCCTTCCCACTGGAGCTGGAAGCAGATGATCAAATTGAGTTTTCAAAGATCTAAATACTAATTATACTGTTGGCAGTGCTTAACATAACCGCAGTATGATTATCCTAATGATATCTATCAGTTCAGCAAGAAAATCTTCACTTGGATCCAAGACCTATTCTTATTTTTTATAAGAAATTAGCAATTAAATTTGTCACAGAAAAAAATAATTGTTTACTTTTTAAAAATATTTACTATATGTGTATGAATGTTTGGCCTGCACATGTATATATTTGTATCATGTACATCCCTGGTGCCAGCAGGGGTCAGAAAAGGACATCAGATCCCTGAAACTTTAGTCATGATGGTTGTGAATTACCATGTAGGTGCTGGGAACTGACCCTAGTCCTCTGCAAGAGCAACAAGCCTTCTAGCCACTAAGCCTCCTCGCCAGCAGTATAACTGAGCACTTATAGCAATGTTCTAACTTTTTATTACCTACTCATATGAATATTTATTACAAATGATAATCACATATATAACTAGAAAATATTGATTTAAAGCATAACCTGATATTAATCATCTTAAACATTATCAAATTCAGTATTTGACACCTACTACTTTCTACTTGTTCCTTTCATTAGAGTTTTAGAATATAAAGGAAATACTGTAAAAGGAATTTCATTTGCTAAAAGAGAAACATTATTTACATCTTAACTCCAGGTACTTCAGACCAAGGCATTCTTTTGCAAATAGGGTCGTTACATGATAAAGTCATACTATCCTGCTAGTCCAGCAGGACTTGTGCCTTATAAATGGCACAGCCATGTGACAACAGAATATATATATATATTTTTTTTTTTTTTTTTTTAAAGGAAATAGAAAGGAAAGGACATGACTGCCCCTGGGTATAGTGGAGGAGAAAGTTTATTGTAAATAGAAGGGAGAGCATAGTCCAAGGCAGGGGCATCTGGGAGAGTTCAGGGATGGAGAGGACCCTGAGCCATGTGAGGAGAGGTCGGGGAGGCAAAAGGGAAGAACTGCTACTGACCAAGAAGCATGGCCCAGGAGAAGAGACTGGCTGAGAGAGTAGATCAAAGAAAGGCCCAGGTAGCCAAACTGGTTCGATTATATAGGGAGGGGCAGCTGGGGGGGGGGAAGGACAGCCCATCCCCTGGGCAGGAGGAGCTTAGGGTAGGGGACCTGGTATGGCAGCCAGGAGGCTGGGAGAACCTGGCAGTCAGAATGGGGGGGGCGGTTCCCCAGTTGGAGACCTAACTAGAGGAACAGATAGGAAGTGCTCTGTGTGGTCACAAAAGCAGAAGGTAAACATGGAAGGCTATAAACCATTTCTACAACCCAAGATCACTAGCAAAACACCATAGGCAAGGGTGGGGCAAAAGATTCTCCTGCAGGCTTCTGAGACGACATACTTTGATTCTAGACTTGTACCCTCCACAACTATGAGGCAGCACTTCATCTGTTTTTAAACAGCCAAAAGAGTCATTTAACGAGTTTCCACTCTGCTTGTGGTAGTGTGTTACCTCAACCTAGCAAACTAACACAGGAAGTAAAGAAAGCTTGGCCTGAGCCCCATGTGGACACCCCAAAGCTCCTCCAAGTTACCCTTGTTTGCTGTGAGGTGTGAAGAGTTGGGAAGTGTGGCCCTTCACCCTCTGTGAGAACAGTTTGAGGTTCCTAGAAGCCTTTTTTTTTTTTTCACCAGCCCTTCTCAAACTCAATCCATTCTTGCCAGGTACTCTTACTAAACAGTTTATACAGGACCTTCAAATATGTGTCTCCAAATTCATGGGTTTTTCCCAAGCCCCAGACCTTATAGCCAACTGTCTGCTAGTTTTGGAGGTCTTATAGTCTGGAGACTGGGTGATATATTTGGGATAACTAAAGGAATTTTGGGTGTCTTGTGTTCACGTTGTTAAGGAGTACTTGGATGTGATCCCAGCACTCTGGAGGCAGAGAAGTAGGGAGGGTCCTTTGCTCTGGCCCATCGTTAAACAAATGAAACAAAATCCAAGGACTGCGAGTGTATTTCAGTGGGTGCATAGCACTTACCTAGAATGCCCAAAGCCCTGGCTTGATCCCCACCACAGGAAGAAAGGAAGGAAGGAAGGAAGGAGGGAGGGAGGGAAGGAAGGAAGGAAGGAAGGAAGGAAGGAAGGAAGGAAGGCCATAGTCTGGGCATTGCTTCATCATTTTCTCCTGATTTAGGCAGAGTTCCATCCTGAGGAACTGCCCTGAGTCTGTCTTCCATCAAAACAGAGAGTGTGAAAAATGTTCCAGAAGAATCTCCTCTCTGAGGAGGAGGCTGAGATACGTCTGACTGTGGTACAGTCTCTGGGAATTCTCGCACACTGCAAGGGAGCCAAGCATGCTGTGCACAGTCCCTGAACTAGCTCCTGTTGTTAACATGAGAAATATCCGTTAGGCACTTATTGAAGTGACAAGACCGCTTCCTTTAAGCTAGGACGAGGGGAAGAGACCATCGCCTTGGTACAGAACTAAATGCAAATATACAAGAACAAAAGGCCGAGGCTTTAAAAACATTTGTGTGTGCTAAAGGGAAACACTAAAGGGAGCCAGTGAGAGTTGGCTGAAGGTCATTAGATGCGTGCCTGTGGCTGGCACTTATCAAAGTTAGGGCCCTGTTCTCCCATGGAGATGGAGTGTGGTGAGACCATCTTTCCCAGTGATTTCATTTCACAGGGATGGCTCTCAGGTCCTTGAGAAAGAAATTCCTGGAACACAGAAGATAAGTCTCAGAGAAAATAAATTTATAACTGCAACTTTTATAACAACCACCAAGAAATGCTTTTAAGAAAAAAGAAAAAAAAAAAAAGGAGGCCAAGGCTCTTCCCTCAGCGGCATTTTAAGGTTGTCACCACAGAAGGAACAGAGCCTTGAACGGACAGGAACTAGGTTAATGTTCAGTCAGCACTTTCAGGGCTGCAGTTACAGGGAGGAAAGACACTGTTTTCTGATCGGGTTTTATAAGCCAAGGTCACTCAGGGGCATCTTGCATTTAATCACCAAGGGAATGGACATGAAGTTCCTCCCATCACATCAGGGCTTATCAAAGAACAAAGGGAAGCTTGTATGGTGGTGCAGGACTGTAACCCTACAACCAGGAGGCTGAGGTAAGACAATTGTGTGTCAAGGCTGTCTTGAGAAATAATTCAAATGGGGGGGGGGTATGATAGAATGTGACGGATTGTGAAGATTCTGCATTGTCTGTGGAAGTCCGAGACCCTCTCTAGAGGCAGAGGAAACACACATGCATTAACTTTCCAGGCAGAAGACCCACACATACATAAAAGAAATAGAATCAGAAGCAACTTTCCCACTGCGTTTTACGGTGCTGTAATTCTCAGAAGTAGAAAGGTATATATTGATTTTTGAATCAGCTTGCTGCCCCTTGCTAGTAAAAGCAGTATGCTGTGGTTTGGCGTAGAGGCAGAGAGCAGACACATGGCCTTTCCTCCTGGTGTATTCCTGCCTTATTCACGAAAGCTGTAAACATAATGACTCCCAGTTGCCACTCTCTCTGAACACAGGAGGGTGGAACACAAGAGCTCTCATATGGCCCATCTGACGCCACACTGCCAGTATCACTAACGACTGTTGATTGTAGTCATTGGCTCATGACACATTGCCAAGGAGTACTGGCTGGGCCTGCTGCAGCCAGCAGAGAGCTGGTTTGCTGATGCCAAAACTCAATTCTCTCACACTCAGATAGAAACTCTGCTTTGATGAGATTGTGTATTACGCTGCAGCAAGTCAGGCTACTCTAGAGTTCAGGCCGTCTGTAGAGTGGCTCATTGGGAAAGGTGACACATTAGGTAACGTAATGCTTAGCTGCAAGGGAAGCCACACCCTTCCGTTTCTGTTGTAGCCGTAGCACTATTATAGTTTCTTCCACAAACACCACGAAGATTAACCAGCACTAAGGGAATTATGGTGGAAATTTTCACTTCTGATTTACTTTCTACCTCTGAAGGTGGTGGTGGTATACGGGTGTGTGTACGTTACTGTGTGTAAGCACAGTCTTGCACGTGTCTCATCATATATATGGAGGTCAGCAGACAACTCTGGGTGCTAGTGCTTAACTTCCACCTTCTTTGAGACATGGTCTATCCCAGCTGCGTATCCCAGGCTAGCCAGATCACGAGACTCTGGGGATCCCCCTGCATCTGCTTCCCATCTCATCCTAGGGACGCTGGGATTACAGATGCACGCCACCACATCCAGCCTTACATGGGCTTTGCGATAGGGAGGGCCGAGGGGGGACAGATTCCTGTCCTCACTCTTATGCTACAAGTAAGTGCTTTGCCCGTTGTGTCACCTCCTTAGCCCACGTTTCCAGCTCTTGAGGTAACTGAATGAAATTAATATTCCCTTCAAGCTTCAGTTCCTCTATATATTTTTAAAGGAATACTGCTTATTCTGCCTAATAGAAGCTAGCTCAGTGGTCATCTAGGCTTGCTTAAATATCTCTACCAGTCTAGAATTTTCAACTCCAAAATGGCTTCTAAAGTAGCAAGGAGCTATAGGCTGCTGTGTTTCTGGTGTGCTCAGCAGTGGAGAGAGGACATAAGACTAAACATGAGCTCACAAGGCTTGAGTCAGAGAAAAGTCCTATCGAGTGAGAAGAGGGAGGGTTGGGAGTCAGTGAAGAAGAAAGTGTTAAATGTTAGTGTTTACGTGGTAAGTGTTAACTGCAGTTACTCATATTGTGATGACCCCCAACCATAAAATTATTTCATTGCTACCTCATAACTATAATCTTGCTACTTTTATGAATCATAATGTAAATATTTGATATGCACAATAGATGATGTGTGACCCCCAAAGGGGTCATGACCCATAGGTTGAGAAATCCTTTCCTCTATGTCGAGATAAATTAATTACCTAGTTCTACAATAATTATTAATTTTTGTAAATATGTTAGTTATCAAAACTTGTACCTTAAATGGTATGCCTTTATTGCTCTCACAGCTTCTTTTGCTCAGAGGCCATCTACATGTCCCCAGCACAGGAAGGGTCTCTTCTACATCTTGGTTACCTCCTCAGAATCAGCAAGAGAAAAACATGGAACAACCGCATACATGTACTCAAACATATGTAGCCACACACATAACTCATCCCTCGGGTTAAAAGGCAGGTCACAGGCTCTGCCCAGAGTCAATGGGAGGTGAAGACAGAAGCCATGAGGACAAGGAGGCTGGAGCCTCAGACAACACCTTGAGGGTCTGTCCACACACACCCTACTAGCTCTTCTCAGAATCCAACCTCGGAGAAAAATGAAGAAGTGAGCACTAAACTGGCCTAATTTATAACACACAACATTTTCCCTGTAGTTGAGAACTTAAGATAAGGTCTGAGAGACAGAAAGGTGTGTTGGTTCATATTGTCACTGCAGCCTGTGCTGCTTCCTTAGTAGCTGCCCGTTAAATTCTGGGGAGGAAGGGAGATGAGAATCCTGAGTCTGAGACCAGCCTGGGATACACAGCAAGATCTTATATTAATAGATAAACAAATTTAAAATGTGATATAGAAAAAAAAATCAAATTACATTCTGTCTGACTATAGTATGTGACTTAAATTCCCCTTTAGCCATAGGAGCTATGATATTTCTTTATTCTGGTAGGACCTTGCTCAAATCCCTGCATTACTTTGAATTTATGACTGTCCTCCCTTAGTCTCTCTGCTGGAAATACACATGTGAGCCACCGTGCTCAGTAAAAGAGATATCTCCATATTAGCTAAAGCCTCTCCCCACTCTCCTCTCTACTCAGCAGTCATAGTTCTCCATAGAAGAGCTTCAGAAATATAATTTATCCTCATCTAACAGTTGTTTAAATGTTTTAATATGAAGACACTGTGTTTCATATTTTCTCCAGGTTGGGTTTTCTAATTTGCTAATCATTTCAAACACAAAATGATTCTAGACTCTTCCACCGCAGCTATTGTTCTCTATACATGCTTAAGTATCTATTTATCTCCTGAAGTGGCCGTTTCTGGGTTCTCTAAAGACTCAGTTGTGTCATGGGATGCTTTTCTGGAAACTGTGTTTGCGAGAGGGCACATGATGTTTTGCTGAAAACAGACACACGAAAGGATGTGTGATGTTTAGAAAGAATGTAAACAGGACCCCACAGACAGACTACGCCTTTGCATTGCTATGCCGTGCAACACTTCTCTGGTCTTCACTTCTCAGAGAGAAACACTCCAGAGAACTTCTTGTGGTCCCCAGGCTGATTCTGGCCACTTCCACTGACTTGTGTCCACTCGGCAGGGCCTTGCTGTTTCTGCTGGATCAGGCCACTTCTATGGATTCATGGTCCTGTTTGGTGTTAGCTATTGGACTGGATTGCTGGTATCCTGACAATGCAGAATGGAATTGGTCCAAGGAACTATGTCTAAACAGGTCCACAACCCCTTTTTTCCTATAAATATTCTTTCTCCCCTTCCTCTGGTCGGTGGGTTGGAAGTGTTTAAGAACCCCAAATAAAGTAGGTTTTGAAAACTCTAAGCCTACAATCTCCCTCAAATATTAATTTCCCAAAGCTAGGTTTCAAATTTTAAAATTAGTTTAGTATTTTAAACTAATTGGTATATGTGTATATGTATGTACGCGCATGTATGTGTGGGCATTCACATGTGCATGCCATCGTATGCATGTACAAGTCAGAGTAAAACATTTGGGAGTTGGCTCTCTCCTTCTGCCATGGGTTCTGGATACTAAACCCAGGTTGCCAGGCTTACATGGCAAGTGTTTTTACTGTTAAACCATCTTGCCAGTCTTGGGTTTATCACATAATCCTAAACTCTGTTATAGACTGTTAAAACAATTCTGAGATGTACTAAAACCTATTTTAGTAATTTCAATGAAGTTTTCTTTCATCTTGAGCTTTTTCATCTTTTAAACTCTCCAAAAATACTAACATTTACTGCAATTTATTTTATAAAATAACAATGATTGTCAGTAGGAGAAGCCATTTAGCAAGGCACCTGTATTTATAAGTTTTAGTTAATTAAAGAGAATCCACCAAAACGAGTTAGCCAGCAAATTCTGTGTCTCTTTGGAGAAGCTTACAGCATGTCCCAAGGATGCTGTAAACATGGAAAATGGCTCAGGCACCAGTGGAATCCTAATGGAAATCAACTTCCATGGAATGAGCAATGGTTCCGCAAGTGCCTTAGCTCTCCTACTTCCTTGTTGCAGACACTTCCGGTTCCTGGCGGATAGCAGTGATGGCTGCATGCCAGGCAGCATAGTTCTTGTATTAGTGCTGTGACAACTTGGTACATTCGCAACTCTACCAGGGCAACCGTTCTTTCCAGCTCTTCCAGTTTTCTTGGTGGTTTATAAACCGGCTTCCCACTGCTGTTGCTTCGGAGAAGAAAAGCCGGATGAAGGTCATTAGGATTCTGAAGCTGAGGTTCCTACAGAAAACCTACTGATGCGCAATGGTGGCTAAGGGATCTGGGGCCTCCAGGTTCCTGGATTTCTCTGTCACCAGCCTTGAAATATGGTGACTAGTTCAAAATGTTAATCTTCAGTGGCTTCCTGGGCAAAGCTGGGGAAGAGATCAATGTTTACGGGGTTCATTCTTGCTCCTACAGCATCTTTCTAGGCAACCGGAAACACACAAAAAGAGAACATACACCACATTTGCATCAGCAAAAGTCTCTTGGCAGAAGCTTCCTGTTTAGCTGCTTCCTTGCTGAGCCGGGTGGGGTGGTGCACACGTGCAGTTCCAGGGGCTGTGGAAGCAGAGGCAGGAGGGAGGACCGAAAGTTCAAGGACTTCCTGGGCTACAGGGTCAGTTCAAGGCCAGCTCGAGCATTTGAGTGAGACCGTGTCTCAAAAGCACATGATTAAAAGGGACTTAACTGGGGCTGGAGAGATGCCTCAGAGGTTAAGAGCACTGACTGCTCTTCCAGAGGTCCTGAGTTCCAGTCCCAGCAATCACATGGTGCCTCACGACCATCTGTAATGTGATCTGATGCCCTCTTCTGGCCTGCAGGTGTACATGTAGGCAGAGCACTGTATACATAATAAATAAATAAATAAATAAATAAATAAATAAATATTTCTAAGGGACTGAACTTATAACTCACTCAAGAGTTGAGCACACACCTAGCCTGTACAAGTCCCTGGGTTCAACCCCCAGCACTGAGAATAAATATTCCACTCAATTACCATCATTATCACTTATTTCACACACTTCTCTGTCACCTCCAAAGCTATTTTTGCTGGTTTACCTCGTGTGTGTGTGTATGTGTGTGTATGTATACACACATGTGTTATACACATATTTACATGTGAAGGCCAGAGAGCACATTGAGTGTCCCCTCTATTTGTCTCTACTGGATTCCTTTGAGACGGTCTCTCATGGAACCTGCTAATGTGGTAGCCAGCAACCCCCACTGATCCTCCTGTTTCTACCTTCCACAGAATTCGGGTAACAGGCAGGCACAACCACACCCTGCTGCTTTACATGAGTGCTGGGGATTTGAACTTAGGTCTTCATCCTTCCATAGCAAGTAATCTTACTGAGAAACCCATCTCCCCAATTCCTATTTATGTTTTTATTGTGAAAATATACTTGACTCACGCTTGCTATCTTAGCCTTTTTTTTTTTTTTTAGACAGGGCCTCATGTTATCTCAGGCTGGCCTTGAACTTGCTAAATAGTTCTGAATGACCTTGAAGTCTTCATCTTCTTGGTTCCTCTCCATCAAATGCTAGAATTGGCATTGTGTCATTAAATGCAGTATATCTGATGCCAGGGAGCAAATACAGAGCCTTAGGAATGCTAGGCAAGTACTTTAACCAACCGAGCTATACTCCCAACTCTTGGTTACTTTAAAGTATACAGTTCAGAGTATTAAGTCCATTCATACGGTTGCATAACCAACCTCTGGAACTCTTCTCACTTTGGAAACTTTAACTCTTGTATCCCACTGTACTCTCCACTCCCACCTCGCCCCGTCCCTCCAGCCTTGGCAACCTCCATTCTGTTTCTGCCTCTATAAATCTGGCTTTTCTGAGGACCTCATGTGGATGTAATCATACAATATTTTTCCTCTATGCTATTGGCTTATTTCACTTAGGATGTGTTCGTATGTGCTTCCTACTTGTTTATGAGCAATTTGGCCTGGCGTTCTCAACAGGAAAAGATAGCAAGACCCCTTGGGAAAGGAGGTAGGAGTTTTGGTTGTCATAATGAATATGCTGTTACCGGAATTTAATGGGTAGGTACTCAGGAGGCAGCACAGGCTGCGGGAGTGAGGGTTGGTCTCACGGAGCAAAGAACTCTCCTGCTCCGATAGCAGTAATGAAGGTGGCAGAAATTGCACGTTGGCAGTCTCTTTGTCTGTAAACTAAGCATTTGGGCTAGATGGATTACAATTTTCCTCCAAGCTCTAAGAATCTTTTGTTCTAGCACATCCTCTACAATGATTTAGAAGCATCATGTTGCTGTCTTTCCCTCTCTCTAATTACAGCTTTTGTGAGTCCAAGTCATTTTCATTTACACAACCCAATAGGACCAGTCCAGAGATTAACCATAAACCTATATCCCTCCCTGTTAAATATAACTTGCCTGCCTGGGTTAAAATTCAAAGGGCTCTTTAGTCAATTATGTTCCAATAAATAAAGCAGTCTGGGAGTAGCCAGCAGAGGCTTTCACTCTAGTAATTAAAGGCTACCATTGTGCTGTCAGATTTTAGCTGAAGTGGCTTCTCCCTACTCACATCTGGCTGAAGAACTTTCTGGATAGGCATAAAGACAGGGATATTGGAGGAAATGTAGTTCTCGTGCAGCCATTTTCCACTTTCTCTAAAGAGAAAACCTCACAGGCATCACGTGGGGAGTCATGAGCAAGCCTGGCAGAACCCAACAACACTGAGAATTGGTTGCGTCCATGCAGAAACGGCATAAGCACACTCCTCTTGCGAGTGGTGGTGGTGTAACCCTCTAAAAGAAACCTGAATTCATTGCTGCTTAACTCCATAGTACCTCTCTCAGGACAAAGAAAAAGCTTGCATTGAAAATGTGAACTTCCTGGATAATAAGGCAGTGACCATTCACACAGTGTAACTGGGATTTTCCATGGAGCTACCCTTGACACGTACCACAGGTTTTAAAGTTAAGAAACCAAGGGCTGAGGGTGTGGGGTGTGGTTTGATGCTCACACATGAAGACCCAAGCTCAGATACCTATCAAACACATAAAAATACAGGTCTGAAACTTACGGTAAGGCAAGTGCTGAAAACAACACTTAACACAGCTCATCGAACATGGAGAAAGTGAACTGGTTCCTAATTAGAGCCTAACTTCATCTTTACTGACCAATGTTCATGGTACTGGAAGGTGCTTACATGCCACCAGAGGAAAAAGGTAAACACCAACCCAGCTACAAACCCTGTGATCTCCAATCGCAACTGCCTGCATGACATGGTGGTGCAACAGTGGCACAAAAGCTGTGGAGGTAAATCACCATTATCTGATTGGATTTAAGATTTACTCTATGAGATGGCGCCCATTCGTGTCTAACACTTCTTGGGTGGCCAAGAGCCTTAGACTAGATAGGCCATGGACATAGAGGAAACCCAAATACTATTGTTCTGCTAAAGGACACAAAGCAATAAAAGACTTCTAATTACACACTGCTGTACCCATAGATCAGTGTCTTTTACTCAGCCATCATCAGAGAAGCTTCTTCCTACGGGAGATGGGGGGAAAAATACAAAGACACACAGCTGGACAGAGAGTAAGAGATGTTTGAAACGCTCAGTCCTAAGTTGATATGTTTTCATCAAATTCCTCAGCTCAGGGCTCAGGAAACTGTGGAGAGGAGAAAGGAGAAAGGCTGTCAGAAGAAGAGGGATGGATAGCACCAAGAAAACTGGGTCTTCTAGACACAACAGGACTAATGCACATATGAACCCACAGAGACTATGACAGCAACATAGGGCCTGCCCAAGTTCAAGTCAGATAGAGTCCCAGTGCTGAAAGGAGGAAGTGGTCTTGAGCTCCTAGCCCTACCTAAGAAGCTATCTCAAACTGATAACTTCTTGCAAAGAAAAAAATTTTTTTTTTCTCCAGTGGATTCTCACTAGGAACATAAATCACATTTAAGAGGCTCCATGTTCAATAGCAGATGATCAATACAAAACAAACTAAGTGGTGTTTTTGGGAGATGTTTTAATCTCTTATTTCTTTGTTCGGGCACTTAAAATAATTATTCTATTTTATGTGCGTGTGTTTTGCCTTCTTGTATGTCTATGTACCATGTATGTGTCTGGTACTGTTTAGGCCAGAAGAGGGTGTCTGATCCCCTGAAACTGGAATTACAGATGGTTGTGAACCACCATTTTGTGCTTTTAACCACTGAGCCATTGCTCCAGCCCCCTGTTTGGGTGTTTTTACCTTACTAAATTTTTTTTTTTTTGCTTGTATAGTATGGTTTCCAATATTGTGTTTTTATGGGGTTTGTTTTTGTGTGTTTGTGTATGCATGTGTCTCTTGTTTTGTTTTGTTTGGATATGTAGGAAGGTAGCAAGGATCCAGGAGGAAATGGAGAGGTGGGAACTAGGATCAGAATATATTGCATGAAAAAAACTATTTTCAATGAGAAAAAAAAAAAAAAGACAGACAGATGTGGTGTTGCACAGCCAGAGCTGTGAGGTAATGAGAAGAGGGTCCTAGGGCCTTGTGTAAAAAGATGAGCTCCAGAGAGAGAGAGCGCTGGTCTCTTAAAATAAGGTAAAACAGACCTCTGTAAGAGGCACATCCAGCAAGCTGGGAATGGTGGTGCACGCCTTTAACCCCAGCATACGGGAGGCAGAGGCAGGAGAATCTCTGTGAGTTCGAGGCCTACAAAGCGAGTCTGGGACAGCCAAGGTTACACAGAGAAACCCTGTCTCAAAAAACCAAACAAACAAAAAAAAGGGCACACCCATCTGCCCACCCCCATATCCAAGAATTCGGAAATTCAGTCAAAGCTGGCAATCCTCTTGGTCAGCACAGGAAAGAAGAAGGCAGCTCGTAAGGCTTCTGTTCCCTAGGAATACTCCACTGTGTAGCAGCAGCTGACAGTGCGCCATTCACAGTATTCTCCAGCTTTATGAACCAATGGTGTGGATGAAAAGCAGTTGCTTTTGCTAGTTGGCAGTTGCACACTTCCTCTGTTTACAGCTGTTAGGGGGTGGCTACTTCCCTAAGCCAACACCAGAGCCAATATGGTAGACAGACGGCAGCTCTCCCTGGGCCTGGGGTCTAAGGTCATCAACAACACAGCAATGATGTGGACCCTCATATAGTCCTGATAGCAGGATAAAAGTGGCGCTTTGTGAAGATGGAGCAGTAGTGAGTTATAAAAGGCAGTTACAAGTTATAAATGCTCACATTAACATTGTATTTTAACATAAAATGCACAGGTGCCCCTGATTTATTAGCCCCTTATTAAAACCTTTCCTCTGAATCTGCTCTTTCCTGGGGGGATTCTATGACCACTTTTTTTTTTTTGTATAGCTGCAATATATAACTGGATTGCTATGGTATCTGCTTTATGGCTTTTGTGGTGCTAGAAATCAATTCAGGGTCCTGTGTGTGGTAGGTCAGCACTTGACCATTGACCTGTAATCCCACCCTTCAGGCTCTTTAAAGGGAGTTCTGGGATTTTTCCTAGTTTCTTATAATTCACTTTGGTTTTTAGAAGAACAGTAACTTTCTTTTTCACAACCATATAGCTATGAATTTAAATTGCATAATCACCATAACAGGTTCAATTGGAACAGGTCTAGCAATCAACAGGGCTGACTCTTGATAAGCTTGCTGCTCAGCATGTGGGAAAAGTTGTATGGGCAGCTCAGGAATGGGCAGCTCACTGGTGTCCGTGCCTTTTCCAGAGATGATGAAGAGCACCACCCAGCCTGGAAAGCCAATTAAGTGAAGGTATGAACTAAATGATATTTCTTCATAGAATTTATACACAGCAAGAAATCCAGTCTTCTGGGTGCCGTCAGTCACTTCTGGGCTTGGTGGGATTACACACCTGTAACCCGAGCATACAGGAGGTGGAGACAGGAGGGCCAGGAGTTCTAGGCCAGCCTCAGCTACCTGAGATACTATAGACAAACCAAGTGCATGCTCTGCAATTTGAAGGTTCAGGATTTTGTGAGAAAGCTTTTCCAGAACAGTATGTTCTGGAAAACTTATTTTAAATAGCATATGCTATTGTTTCAAGTTCTGTCAGTACTGTATGAAACGGGAGAATATGCTCTCATAATTCTGAGCATTTTTCACTGAGTTTAATATGTACTAAGTGCCAAAAAGCACACTTTCCTGGGGATACAGGGAGAGCCTTTCATTTCTTGAGCAAAATTTCTTCTTTAAAATAACTATAAAAATCTAAAATTTGTGATAAATTTTAAAGATGAGTAGGACACAGTATGAAAGATTGAGACGTGCTAATCCGATGGATAGTAGCCAACCTTAGTGAAAACAGATTTCATGGAATTATTTCTCAAGTTCTCCCCAGCTGTGGTTTCATCATGACACAGAGCAAACCCTTGGCCGAGCATAACCCCCACGCATGGACAGACTTGCATCACAGCAGAGTGTCCTGAACCCAAGTCACAGTAATCGAAGGGAACCAAGTTACCCCAGGCAGGCTGCCCATAACCTCTCATAAAACTTCTCATCCCTATAATTTTCCAAAGTTTAGACACATTACCAGAAAGGAAATACCAGAAAGGTGGGTATTTCCTTAAGAAAAGGGGGGGGGCTCTAATTAGGGAGGGAGGAGATGAATACAGAAGAAGGAGGGAGAGGGTAAAATAACAGGATGCCTAGAAGACGTTTAAGGAATCATACTATTATCTACCTACAAATACCTGTAAGTCATTGTACAGATATTCATATCTACTTTAACTGGAAATTTCTCATCTAGACTAGCAATGCTACCCTCAAGAGCAAAAGACCGTTAACAAAACCCCCAACACCAAAACTGAGAAGCCCTCTTTTGAGTTGTTGGTAAGAGTTGTCCAAAAGACTCCCAAAGCATTACAAGCCCTTGGTTACCCCCAAGAGGTGGAAGGTAAGTCCCTATTGCTGAGGGCACCATGCACGTCAGACACAGGACACAGAGGCCTCTGGGATGAAACTGACCTGACATTCTCCTCCCCAAGGACTAGCTTTCATGGCACCAGAAGGTACCATGCAAGCTTTCAAGAGAGGGAAGAAACCAACAGTCCTACCCAACTATAATATCTATGAACTTCAACAACAACCAACAAGGCAATGATGACCATAAGGATGCAGTAGTGGCACACATACTCTGGCAGTAACCAACAACTCTCTAATTGAACTGATGACCTGGTCAACAAAAGGGAGAGCATGGCTAGTATCAGAAACCTAGCCAACCAACCAAGGCTAGTGAAGCCATGGATCTGTGGAAACGCTGAACCAGCATAACTCCTAACTACAGTATAACATTTATCCACATACCTACAAATAAATTTAGTCCTCATTCCTCACCAAGGAAACTTTGCTTTGCAACAGAGACCAGTACAGAATACCACAGCCAATCAAAATGCAGAACGGTGGAGCTCAGTCCCAATTGATGCATCTGTAAAATAACTCCAGCACAAAAGGCTTAGGGAATGTTATAAAGGGGTAAAAAGATTGTAAGAGGCAGAGGATCACAGCGTTTGCTAGGAAATTGTGTCTCTTGGTGTCGTTAGAAACTACACTCATCAAGTGTCACCAGCAGGAGTGCCTAACGATGACCAACCAGAACAAGGACACTAATAGAAGTGGTAGAGTGGATGGGGGAAAGCCCACAGGGACTCAGTCCTACACAAGGAACTACAGAAAACTAAGGAACGCTGATAAGAGGAGAAACAGTCTTCCCTAAGGACAAGTACATTAATTGACTAATACCAAACAGTTGGCACTGAAAACATACATACTAGTAACAATATACAGACGGAGGAAGTTGTAGTTATGCATTTAGGAACTCATACACAGACACACAGATGCACACATATACACATCTATGCAACAACAATTAATGAAAAAATGGGCCATTATTTGGAAAGAGAGCAAGGAGGAAGGGGTATATGGGAGGGGTTGGATGGAGGAAAGGAAGGGGGAAATTATGTAATTATCTTATAATATCAATGGATAAGTAATTTTTAAAAGCATGTAATTGGTTTAAAAACAGGTGTCATGAAGCTAATCCAGCTTTTATTTATCCTATGACAGTGACTGCTGACTTTATGACCATTAGAGTTTTTCTTAAACACTTGAGTTAAATTTCAGCATACAAGGTTAAGAGTTTGACCCAGTAATTTATTCTGGCACACCTCTATGTTGTCATTTAACTAATCACTTTGGTATACTCAGGGGTTAGTGAAGCAACAATAAACAATAAATTGTGCATTTAAATCCATCAGTGATTTGTTTCTAAAGTAATGACAACATTCTTGTAGACACTCACATTACATATACAGATACATGTTCATGTAAATGCTTGACACATACATATATGCACATACACACAGACCACATTCATGTATGTGTAACATATGCACATGCATGTATCACCTACACTCATCTTATAATTGGAGACCGGACAGATTCAAAACAGAACACAATGCTGAAATATAAATATAAGAACTATATTTTAAAATTTATTTCTAATATACTTTAGTTAAAATATAATTAAATCACTTTCTCTCTTTCTAGTCTTATGCCCTCTGTCTCTAGCTCTCCTCATGTCCTTCCTACTCTCAAATTAATAGTTTTCTCTTTTGCTTTGGTTATTATATATTTATACATATGAAAAAAATATAAATACAGAGTGTCGGCACTCTGTGTCCATTTTGTTGTTTGTGTGTATATGGTTTCAGGCTATTGGACAACCAGCCAGGGGCTTAATTTAAGTAATTAAAAAAAAATAACTGCAACCATGAATTGGTACTTAAAGTTTTGGTAGTTTGTTGTTTGAGGCATTTGCTTACCTCATTTTAGAGGACCCACATACACACAAACAACGAAAATGGAAAATATGTTTGACTTTATAAAACAGGAAAAGTACAAATTCATATGGGCTGTAAAAGCACAGACAAATATAAAGGTGGAAATTATCTGAATTGGAGTGATTTTGTGGCTGCTGGTAATGTTTCTTTACTTTTTATTTTTCCTCTTGTCTACTGAACTAAGTTAAATATTTTTAACATTGCTGAAACGTCTTTAAAATGTTGATGGTAAATAGCCTCTTGCATTTTAAAAAGCTCTTTACAATTCCCTAAAAGTATGTTTCTGTTTTAAACTCTATTTTTGGTTCTTAGCATAAAGGTCAAAATTCCATCCAATAAAACTATTCTCACTAATACCAGGAATGCTTCTCTGAAACATGTTTTCCCCCTTATTGGCTTTTAAGAAAGTATAGTTAAATATGAAATTCTACTTTCCTCTCCCAAATGTTCTAAATTTTGTGGCATGTTAAGCATTATGTGGAGACTAGGAGGGAGTGTTAAACTTTCAGTTAAGATACCTGGCTTTAACCATGTCTGTCTAGTACCACTTATATTTACTTATTACTTATTTAACAGCAACAAGAGAGTGATTAAGAATTCGTTTCAAGTTTCATATGCACAAAAAAAAAATGTAGCACTACAATGAATGTCAGTAAACTCTGAAGTTTCAGTCAGTGTCTGAATGGGCTACAACACAGTATACACACCCAGGCCAAGCAGAGTCCTGTGCAGGTCTGCAAGGTCCACCAGAGAAAACGACTAGTTCTTGGGACTCTGTAGACAAGACCAGTTCAGTCTACTGACTCTAACGTCTACACATCTACTGTGATATTAAGATAACAAGACCTCCCCATCACCAAATCAAATCAACAGTTTACAAAGACTAAGAGAAAGTACGAAGAGTACTTATTGCTGTAATTTACCTTTATATGCAGTGTGTGTGTGTGTGTGTGTGTGTGTGTGTGTGTGTGTGTGTTTTTTTTATTATTAATTTATCCAGATTACATCTCAACTGTTATCCCCTTGCTTGTCTCCTCCCATTCCTCCCTCCCTCTTTCACTCTTTTCCCCTCCCCTAGGTCTGTGACAGAAGGGGAACTCCTCCCACACCATATGGTCACAGCTTATCAAGTCTCATCTTGGTAGCCTTCCTATTCTTTCTCTGAGTGCCACCAGGCCTCCCCGTCAAGGAGAGGTGGTCAAATATGGGGTACTAGAGTTCATGTCGGAGTCAGTCCCCGCTCTCCACACAACTGTGGATAATTTCCTGTCCCTTGGCTAAATCTGAGTAGGGGTTCAATATTTACTGAGTGTATTGTCCTTGGTTGGTGCAGACCACCGCCCCCGGATCCAGATCCGCCCATCATGATGTTATTTTTATAGGTTTCTAGAACCCTCTGGATCCTTCTATTTTCCCATTCTCCCATACTTCTCTCACCTAGAGTCCCAATAGGAAGTCCCCGCATCTATCCCAATCTCCTGCTAAGTGAAGACTTTCAGGGGACATCCCTGTTGGGCTAATTATGAGTATATACCATGTGAGTCTTTCTGAGTCTGGGTTAACTCACTCAATATGATCATTTCTAGTTCCATTCATTTGCCCACAAATTTCAGGATTTCCTTGTTTTTAATAGGTGAGTAGTAGTATTCCATAGTGTAAATATACCATAGTTTCTTTATCCATTCTTCCACTGAGGGACATTTAAGTTGTTTCCAGGTTCTGGTTATTACAAATAAGGCTGCTATGAACATGGTTGGGCATATGTCCTTGTTGTGTGGTGGAGCATCTTCTGGGTATATTCCAAGGAGTAGAATAGCTACGTCTTGAGGTAGCCCTATTACCAGTTTTCTGAGATAATGTCAGATTGATTTCCAAAGTGGTTGTACAAGTTTGCACTCCCACCAGCAATGAAGAAGTGTTCCCCTTTCTCCACATCTTCGCCAGCATGTGCTGTCACTTGAGTTTTTGATCTTGGCCATTCTGATAGGTGTAAGATGGAATCTCAGAGTTGTTTTGATTTGCATTTCTCTGATGGCTAAAGACATTGAGCATTTCTTTAAGTGTTTCTCAGCCATTTTTAATTACTTAAAAATAAGATATTTTGTAGAGCAAGGTTTGTGCTTTGTATAAGTATAAACAATTACATATCTTTTCTTATACTATGAAATTACATAAGTTTACAATGATATATATTCACAGATATTCACACACACACACACACACACACACACACACACACTACTGATTTATTAATACCTAAGTGGATGACTGTTTCTGACATATCTTGCTTAGGCTTCACACACAGAGTCCAAATTAGCTTTCTTTAAACATACAAAGGAAAATAGAAAATAAAAATGGCTGAAGCTTGCCTAACTCAGTAGTGACATACCTTTCCTAGGAACCACTTACTTAGATTTTAGAATGATTAAACAAAACTAGAAGCTTCTGTATTTGAGTTGCTCTTTTACAGAAGCTCTCTGAGAAGCATCATTTTAAGGGAAAAAGGACTGTGTCTTCCAGAATGTTCTTAATAAATAATGTTTAAAAAGAAAAAAGAAAAGAAAAAAAAAAAGCTTTAAAATCTACAACTACAAATCTCCAAAAGATATTGTGTTGGTTTTTCAAAGTCAGCTATTTTTGACATTATTGGAGAGCCTGGTATTACAAATGAAGAAGCTTCACTAGCCGCTGTGTTCAGATTACTGTGATTGACACTTTGTGAGACTTAACAGTGAAACAGGCCTTTGTCTCCACAGAGCAGAATCTCCAACATCAAACACCACCTCACGCAAGCAACACCATCTGAGGACAGTGGAACGGACTCCGAGAAAGCTGAGCTCGGAGGTGAGGCAGCCTCAGAAAAGGGCTTTCTGGAAAGGCGCCTCATGCAAAAGAAAAAAAAACAAAAAAAAAAATAAAAATAAAGAATAGTATGCATACAGAGAATGATTTGCGTCTTTAAAAATGATTCATGCGAATTGGGAGGCAGGCAAGCCCCAGATCTGTGGGGTGGTTCAGCTAAATGCTGCAGTTCAAGCTGCAGGTCAAAGGCAGGATTCTTCCTCCCTTCAAGAAGGTCAGAAGTTTTCTCTTAAGGCCATCAACTGATGGATGAGGCCCATCCTCACCACTGAGAAGAACACCTATTATCCAAAAAAGTATACTGATTTAAATGTTAACTTACTTATTTAAGAAAAAAAAACACTTTGAGCAACTCTATGGATCTTGGTGTAGGCAAGCAGAGATATGAAAGCAACCTTCACAACCAGAGAAGCATTTTCTTAGGCCCAGGGAGGAACTGATGATTCCTGAGAGGGAAGGAGCTGTACAGCTCAGGCCATGAGGGAGGCTGAACTTAGGGAAGAGGACTGCGCAGGATGAGAGGGAGAGAGGAAAAACGAGAACATTCTCTCAGCAAGACATGACCTGTTTGTTGGAGGGGAGGCCAGGGGCTGATGGCAACTCCAAGCATGCCCATGGGGTTAAGAGTGCGGTAATGCTTGAGGATTGGAGGAAATGCTGGGGACGAATAGCATCCATAATAAACAGTTCAAGAACTGTTGATGGCCCTAGTTATTTTTCCTGCTGATGTGTGGAACACCAGGACCAGAAGCAAGGTGGTGGAGGCAAGGGTTTATTTGGCTTTCAGGTGCTGGTCCATCATCAAGGTAAGTACTTGAGTTAGGAACAAATACAAAGACCATGGAGAGATGCTGCTTCCTGGCTGGCTTCCGTGGCTTGCTCAGTCTGTTTTATATAGCCCAGAACCACTTGCCCAGGGGCGGCACTTCCCAAGCATACTGGATCTTCCATATCAACCGTTAATCAAGATGATGCACCCACAGACTTGTCCAGGAGGCTAATCTGAAGAAGGGATCCCGAAGTGTGGTTTCCTCTTTCTCAGGTGACTCTGGTTTGTGTCAAGTTAACAAAAAGTAACCAGCCACAGTGTGGAGGAGGAAAAAAAAAAGATAAGAAATATTGAGCCTAAGACAGCTCTCAAGCACCAAAACCCCTCCCCCAATACACCACACACACACACACACACACACACACACACACACACACACACACACACACACATATACATACTTTGACTCCTAAATAGGACAGTCGTGGAATTACACTAACTGGAATCTGAGTCCCATGAAGCCACACACTGACTCAAGGGATGCGCTTGAATTTTCATAGCCTCATCCCTCTTGACGAGTAAATGAAGCCGTCTGGTGCTGAGTGTCTGGGATTACTTGGTGGTGTCTGGGACTACTATAGGGGTGGTTTGGGATGTTCAAGGGACATTTAGAGATGTTAACAGTGTTGATTTTGATTGCCACAGCCACAATGGAGGACTAAAGTGCGTCCTACAATGTGGGGGCACCTTACCTGGCAGAATTAGCCAGTTCTGCATGCCAGTGCCTGAGGTGTTATAAGCGCACAGTAAATGTGGACTTCTGTCCGTTGGTTAATTGTGGGAACCTAACTGAGTAGAATTTTTTTTTTTTTAAAGCTGCAACACCAGAAAGCTTGTGATGTAAACTGTTGAAAATGCTCTACTGTTTAATCTCGAGTAAAAAAGGGGAAGAATCTCTACCCAGAAATTCTTATACAACTGAAATATACATAATCAATAAAAACTAAAAGTTGGTCTGCCTGGTACTCATTGGTCAAGCTCAGGTTTGGGACAAAATTGAGGTTTATTTGTTTATTTTGAGACAGGATCTCACTATGTAGCTCTGGCTGACCTAAAACTTACTGTGTACAGTAGTAGGTTTGTCTCAGATCCAGAGATCCACCTGCCTCTGCCTCCTGAGTGCTGGCATCAAAGGTGTGCCCTTGGCAGAATTTAGCTCTAATGTGCCATACTCTACAAGCCAGCGTCTGAGGGAAAATGTCAATATTTATATTGATAAATGTATTTC
>OU015755.1:33185710-33240921 GCA_907169655.1 Acomys percivali | reverse complement strand
ACACACACACACACACACACACACACACACACACACACACACACACAGAGAGAGAGGGGGGGGCGAAGACATGTTTTGTGGTGTGCTCAGTTTAAAGTCATGGAACACATGTTTGAAAGGTTAAAATGGCAGATAAGACATCTCCTGGGAACACTCAGCTTGCACCATAAAGAGAGCAGACAGGAACATCAGATAACTTCCTTTCTTCTTGGGTTCTCATATAGATGATTGCCAACAGGGAAGTTTGCTTTTTCATTTCCCCCTCCTGTTCAGCCACTTTTTCTTTTCAAAAAATATTTTATTTCTAAATCTGTGTGTGCAAGCGTGTGTGTGTGGGGGGGGGGGGCTATGTGCATATGAGTGCAGTGCCCATGGAGGCCAAGCATGTCGGATTCTTCTTCAACTGGAGTTTCAAGCAGTTGTGAGCTGCTTGGGGTATATGCTGGGAACTGAACTTGGGTCCTCTTCAAGCACAGTGTGATCTCCTAGTGGTTGAGGGGTCTCCTCAGTCTCCCTTGAAGAAAGAGAAAATCTGGAAGACAATCTCCATCTTAGGTATCGATGGGACCAGAGTTACTTCTAAACCAATGCTCTCCTCCAACAAAGGCAACTTGGGTTCATTTAACAAGTCCTCAGGTACCACTGCGTTGGCCCTTGGAACACTGGCTGATGTAAAGCACTTTTCTGGTGAGCAACCATGATACTGACTCCCAAGACCATTATTGGCCTCTGGGAGGATGAAAGATGATTATCTAAGCACATCCACTCACTGGGAAATGCATGCCTACAAGGCTCTGGCCGTGTCTGTTACCAAGTATGGTTTAGAAGTGACCAGTGTGATTGAAACTTTCAAAGAGTGTTGGCTGTGACCTTTGATTCCGATAATAGAGTTAGAAGTCAGTGTTAGAAAGAAGCCAATAAATTATACTTTAATACAATCGAATTCTCATAAACCTCCCTTTTAAGGTTGGCAGGGAAGCAAAGGGTACAGGAAGCCTGAAATTTGAGTTCAGTAAGTGGTGTGTAAAATCTGTTTTGTCGGTTATCACCTAATACTGATATACCAACTTGCTAATCCCCAACTAGCTCAACCGTTGTAAGAGTTAAAAGCCCTGGGAAAGTTAGCTGGGAAACAATTCCATTGGCTGGATGGGGAGGTATGGGGCAGGGGAAGAGGGAGAGATGGGAGAAAGCTTGTGAGAAGCAACGTACCGATTTTGGATGCCTCTTATGGGTCCACTTAGCAGCGTGTAGATCTAATGTCCACAAAGTCTAAGGTGGATGAAAACAAGGATTGTTCATGGTGTAGGTACACCAAGGATCTTACGCGTAAACGAAGAGGTAAGTAACACTTGAAAACAAAGAGGCCATAAGACCACTCTTCTTTTTTTCTTTTTCTGTTCTTAAAGGGCAAAATAGAAGAACAAGATGCAAAAGGTGTTATTTTGGTTGATAATTTTCATCCCTGGATGGGCCCTCTCCGATGGGTCTGAAGCAGAACCGCATTTTACGTGGCACTTGAGCAGAATACCCCAGGTTGTGACTGAGAGGACTATCCAGCTTGCCAGCCCCACCTTCCAGGCGGATGCTGGCTTGGGGATGGCCACTGTGTGTGGCATCGAATGTCAGGAAGAGCTCCCGGCTCCCAGCCTCTCCCAGCTGGAAGACTCCCTTTCCTATGAGACAGTTTTTGAGAATGGCACCAGAACCTTAACCAGTGTGAAAATTCAAGGTCTGGTCCTGGAGCCCACTCAGAATAGCAGCATAAAAGGAGCACGGCCTAGGAGAAGGAGGCAGGTGTACGGCACGGACAGCAGATTTAGCATCTTAGACAAAAGGTTCTTGACCAATTTCCCTTTTAATACGGCCGTGAAGCTGTCCACCGGCTGCAGCGGCGCCCTCGTCTCCCCCAAGCACGTGCTCACCGCCGCTCACTGCGTCCACGATGGGAAGGACTATGTGAAAGGCAGTAAAAAGCTGAGGGTGGGAGTGCTGAAGATGAGAAACAAAGGAGGCCGCAAGAAACGCAGAGGTTCCAAGAGGAGCCGGAGAGAAGCGCAGGCAGGTGGCCAAAGCCATAGCAGTCAGGAGCATCCTCAGGAGAGCGCCGCCCAAAAACAGGGAAAAGAATCCAGGCGGGGTCCGAGGGTCACCCAAGGGAGGCCTTCCTTCCAGTGGATCCGTGTCAAGAGCACCCACATTCCCAAAGGCTGGGCGAGGGGAGAGAGTGGGGAACCGACCTTGGACTACGACTACGCACTCCTGGAGCTGAAGCGAGCACACAAGCAGCAGCAGCACTTGGAGCTGGGAGTCAGCCCCACCATCACCAAGCTGCCCGGAGGAGGTCGGATCCACTTCTCTGGATTTGACAACGACAGGGAAGATCAGTTGGTGTATAGGTTTTGCAGTGTTTCCGAGGAATCCAACGACCTTCTGTACCAGTACTGCGATGCTGAGGCAGGCTCCACCGGCTCCGGGATCTACCTGAGGCTCAAAGAACCGGGCCAAAAAAACTGGAAGCGCAAGATTATCGCTGTCTACTCCGGCCACCAGTGGGTGGATGTGCACGGGGTTCAGAAGGATTACAACGTGGCTGTGCGCATCACTCCGCTCAAATACGCCCAGATTTGCCTCTGGATCCATGGAAACGCAGCCAACTGTGCTTATGGCTGAGAGGAAACTGAAGCGAGCTCACATGCACCCTGAATCCCAAAGAAAGCCAGCTCTCAATTGGGAGACCACTCAGTGGCTACGCCTGGACTTGGGCTATGAGTGGCATGCCAGCATTTTTACAGACTTCCTTTATCAAAATTAGGTTACTTTCGCACAGTTAAAATGTTTAGGTACAAATACTGAAACTAGATGGCATTTCAGTGACAAGCATATATTCTTTATGTGGTGGCTAAGTTTCGTTTGCGGGGGGGGGGGGGGGGGGGGAACCGTTTGTTTACTTGGGCCTTTTTTTTTTAAAACCAGACTTTTAAAACGTCAAAGCAGAACTGTAATGTGACTTCTCCATAGACTTGCTCTTATGAGTCCTAGTCTAAGAAGAACGTAGGAGGATGTAGTTATGTGCTCAACTTGCATGGAAACTACAAAGATTTACAGAAACACAATTAGAATAAGGGAAGACAAGATGTAGTTTGCAGTGCCATGAGAGTCAGCCATTCCATTCCTGCCCTCACTGTTTATATGTGCTTTCTCTTGGTACTGAGAAACTTATTTGAAGAACATGCAGATCAAAACATATAAAAATCACACATCAAATGAACTAGTGATCTTTATAAACAGGACTATTAACTGTGGCTTTAAAAAAACCCAGCATCAGCAGTGTCTGTCTAAAAATTGGAGAAACACTTTGTCCTGTGCAATGAACCACATTTAGAGAGATATTGAAAACGGAGACACTTTAAGGTTTCAAGTTTTTATTTAATTCTCAAAATACGAAGTTTTCAAGGAGCACAGAGAAGCCATTTCACAAGCTACGATCCCTTGCTGAAAGCCATGCCCTTTTGTGTTGTGCTTTCTACTGTGTGTGAGGTGCTGTACTTTCAAGTGAGAAACTTTGACCCCCTCTCCCCCGCCCGCTGTCCCCAACGCTGAGAAAACGGCTCTGACAGTGGTTCTCATTAGGGACCAAGGTGGCATCCTCACTCTGCCATTAAAGTAGCGTTAAGCAGTTAAGTATATGCCACCCTAGAGCAAAATGCAGAGCAGGCACTCAGGACACACCTCATGAACAGACAAGTACGTGGAGAATAGCCACAGCTTAGGTCAGGGAATACGCTTAAGTGGTTTTCATGATATAATCTAAAATTTAGTAATCAAGGGCCCAATCTTTGTCTATTCTTTCTGGCAATTTCTAAGGCTACGTATTTTTTCTTCCATAACACAATTCTTTTTTTCTTCTGGATGTGTCCTAATGAAGACTACAAATTAAGAAATAATAATGTTGTTTCCTATTTTTGTTTTCGGTTATATTCCTGATTAGTATCTTCATCTGGGTTGTCATAATGATTTTGTAAATGGTGCTCAAAATATCTGTCAGTCTTTAAAATTTGACTTGTTACAAATAATTCAATAACATTAAAACATAAAATGTATGACTTGCTGTGTTTGCATACATGCTTCAAAGGGTTTTTAGGAAATACTCTGTTAACTATCATTCAACTAAAATGTATTGTCTTCAATGCTCAGCTCCCCGAGAGGCATTTAATCATGGCTTCCAGTAGAAGAGGAACACATACTGAAAAGAGGATCCGTTTTCTTTGTGGTGGGGTGACAGGTATACAGTCTCTGTAATAGTTAATTTTCCTCTCATGGTGATCAAACACCCAACAAAAGCAACTTAAGGAAAGAATGGCTTGGTTTTGTTTTCTGTTTTTCTTGCATCTGTGGCTTTACCAAGAAGGGCAGCACAATTAATACCCGATGTAGAGCTGATCATCAGAGTCGCAGATAAGAAGCCAGCTATGCTCTGCTGATGGGCTGAAGTGTTCTCGGCCGACTGGCAGCCACTTGTCCCTGAAGAGCTGGCAGAGATGTAGAGGCATGGCATGTGTGTGCTGACGCATGAGCCAGGAAGGTAGTGTGATGTAGACTCTGTCTAACGGTGGGGGCTCTCCTCCTGCCCCCACTGCTAGCATTCCTAAACTTCCAGCTTTCAAGGTCAGGATATGCTCAGAGCCAAAATGCCATCACAAAACAGAACTAGCACTTTCTCCAGCAGTGGGCTGAAAATAAAGGCTGGTATTTTTTAAGACAGAGCTGAATTTAGTCTTCTGACACTGCCCTTGGGTCATTTACACCAGAAGGCTTCGTGGCTTGGGGAAATAAGTGACACCAGTGTGGCTACCAAATAGCCAGTTGTGTCACTCCATGTAGTCCAGGATGTGACTGATGTGGCTCCTTAAGTGGATGTCTTGAGCAGTCACCCACCCACAGATCACAGCATCCCCGGACCTAATTAAAGCTTGGAGGCACATAGGCCATCATGTGATATGAATCACTTTTCCAGGACTGGTAGCCACATTCTCCATTCTTAGCCTGGTGGAAACAAGGACTCTGTGGCCTTCCTATTCTCAAGTGTTTAGAAAAAAATCTCTTTTGCTAGAATCATCTATTGTATTTAACTAGAGCCTCAGACTGTGAGCCCATTGGATTCGAGATGGTGCAGCGATTTCCCTCAATGTAGATGTCAACTCTGGTTGTAGTAGGAGTGACCTAGGAAATTACCTTAAAAGCCCAGGTGCCAGGGATCCACAGAGACCCACCCTGAATCCACCAGAGTGAGTTCAATATTCCAGATCCAATTAAACTCTGGATTGGCTTCCAACTATGACCACAGTCTCTCTCATAAATGAAAGGCTCCCCTGCCATTTGCAGCTCCCAACCATGCTCAGTAGCTCTTGGTTTTTCTTCTGGGTTAAATGTTCTCTCAGGTTTTCCTGCCCTCTGGTTTTCTCAAAACCTACTTCACAATACTTTGGCGAGGAGAGTGGTAGTGTAATTGATCAAATACATAGATGACCATTTTTAAATAGTTTTACATAATGAAAATACAGTTTAGGAATAGAATTGCTGTAACACCGATTTTCTATGGATAAGGAATCAAATTTGCAAAATTCTTAAGTATTTATAATCAGTTTACAGGTGCTAGACTTGTTTTATTTTTTTCAGAATTCATCTTACAATTTAGATGAGATCAATACACCCCAAGGAGCTTTCACTGAGTTAAATCGTAGGCTCTTAGGAGGTGGAATTAAGTTTTAGATTTTTTATCTTCCCTTAAAGAAGACAAAACCTAGTGAGGATTGCACTTACACACCAGGAGGCAGGGAGTGTGTGAAGAAGCACAGTGGGAAGTGGGCGCGGCCAGAGTGGCCGAGCAGGATGAAGGCTAGGGGAGCTGAAGGTGTAGGGGCAACCTGGAGCAAAGGACGTAAGGAAGGAAGCCCTGCGAGGGTCTCACCACTCTTTAATGCAGTTTGAGTTAGCATCTCCAAGTGGCAAGCAACACCCGGAAATTAGGCTGCCTGGTAGACTAGATCTTGAAAGGCTTCGAATGGAATCCTTTTCTTTTTCTTTTTCTTTTTTAAATTTATTTTTAATTTATATATTCATTTTACATCCCCATCATAGCCCCCTCCCTTCTCTCCTCCCGGTCCCTCCCTCCCACTCTCTTCCCTTTAATCCTCCTCCCCTTGTTCTCAGAAAGAGGAGCACCCGCCCCCCCCCAACCTATTAAGTCTCATCAGGACTAAGCTCATCCTCATCCTCTGAGGCCAGGCAAGGTAGCCTAATTAGAGCAAAGTGATTGAAAGCAGGCAACAGAGTTCATGTCATGGACAGCATCTGCTCAACTTACTAGGGGACCGACATGAAGATCAAACTGCCCATTGGTTACATATGTGTAGGGGCCAAGGCCCAGCCCATGCATGCATGCTCTTTGGTTGGTGCTTCCATCTCTGTAAGTCCCCATGGGTCTGGGTTAGTTGACTCTGTTGGTCTTCTTGCTGCATTCTTGTCCCCTCCCGGTCCTTCTATCCTTCCCTCCAACTCTTCCACAGGACTCCCCTAGCTCCACCTAATGCTGGGCTGTGAGTCTCAGCATCTGACTTTATCAGTTGCTGGGTGGGGCCTCTCAGAGGAGGGTTAAGTTAGGCTCCTGTCTGTAAGCATAGCAGAGGATAGTTAAAGATGTCAGGGGTTGGCTGTCTCTCAGGGGGTGGGGCTCAGGTTGAGCCAGGCATTGTTGGTCATTCCCCTAGTCTCTGCTCTATCTTTATCTCTGCACATCTTGTAGGCAGGGTCAATTTTGGTCTGAAGGTTTAGTATGTGGATTGGTGTTCCCCTCCCATCACTATAGGTCCTGCCTGGCCAGAAAGTGGCCTCCTCAGCCTCCTGGCCTCCACTGCTAGGAGGCTGAGCTAGAGTCATCCGCATATCCTCCCTGGAGCCAAAGTGTAGACCTTGATCTCCAAGAACCACTGCAGGTATTCAAGTCTGAGGCTTCTGAAGGGGACTGAGAGAAGGAACTACCCCCCTCCCCCCGCCCCAGGCATCTTTTGGCTGGAGTGGGTGAGTGTGGGTGGAGTTTAGCCAAAGACCCAAAAAGTGCCCTAAGGAAGTGGTAGTGAGACTGGAGGGAGAGGCCAACTGTGCTGGGCTTGGGAGACAATGAAGAAAAACTAGCTTGAAGGAAAAAGAGGGGTTCACTCATAGACATGCATCCCAAATAAATATAAATAAATAAATACTGTAAAAACAACAACAACAACAACAAAATGCTCAACTCAAAACGAAAGCCATGACAAGAAAGTGAAATGAGGCCGAGCATGGTGGCGCACGCCTTTAATCCCAGCACTTGGAGGCAGAGGCAGGGGGATCATTGTGAGTTCGAGGCTAGCCTGGTCTACAAAGTGAGTCCAGGACAGACAAGACTACACAAAGAAACCCTGTTTTGAAAAACCAAAACCAAAACCAAAACCCAAAACCCAAAAAAAACAAAAAACAGAACAACAACCCCCCAAACAAAACAAACACAAAAATAAAACCGAATGTGAAATGAAAATGATTATAGATTTCCACAATGATTGACTCATTAACATGGTGCAAGTCACTACTGTAGTTTGTTCTGACAAACAGTGACTATACCTTTGTTTTTCTGCTATGAAATTAAATATTCCTTTTAACTTAGCTTTAAAAACATTTGTTTTTCATTGAGAGAAAGTCAGAAATTAAAAAAATATGTAATTTCAAATTTACATCAGAAATAGTATACACATGGTCACAATTCAATATCCTTTTTTCTAATATTGTCAAAATTCATGTCCAAAGTACACGCGATTTATAAATTGGCTTCAACTTTCCTTGGGATATGTTTACATTACTGTTTCAGACTGTTTAATTTTTTAAGGTTTTAAAATATATACTTATAAAAGCAAGATAAAACAAAAACCCCAATCCCCTGTACCCTCAATCACAAAATGAGTTAATTTACCTCAAAGATGTTTCTTGTACTGAAAGAAATGAACCATATAGCATATCAGAGTGTGGTGGGTCTACACAGCAAATTCCAGGCCAGGGAAGGCTACACAGCAGGACTGTCTAAAGAAGAAAAAAATTAAAAAAGGAAGAAAGGAAGGAAGGAAGGAAGGAAGGAAAAAAGAAAAGAAGGAAAGATGGAAGTCCGGTGGGAGGGAGGCATGAAGGGAGGGAGGGGCTGCAGGAACCTAGCATCTAAAGTTGGTTTAGCGAAGCATCTGATCACTGACAGAAGAGTCTCCTCAAGGGGACACTCCCTGGCTTTGCCCCTGTGCAGGGCAGTACTACATGAGCTTGGGTGCTGCACTGTTATAGTTCCTTGTAGCACAGTCTTTCTCAAATGTATCCTCCTGCCCCAGTTCTGGCAGCTGCAGTGGTCAGCATCACTCTGTAACATTGACTCAGGGTAGCATCTTCCATGTCTGGTTAAGGCAGCATCACATTATTTCTTCTTGATTAGAAGATCGCTGTCAGTACATAAGGTTTATTAATCTTTCTGATCTCTGAGGAGAAACACTTAAGGTCACTGGCCCAGAGCAACCCTCAGTGAGATTAAATACTGAGAGCTCTAAGAAGAGGTCTCTAAGAAATGACTTTATACTTTGCATTGGATGTTGCAGGTGCCTGGCTGGACACTGCTTCCGGGCAGGTTTACATATACAGGTCAGTATTGCATGTAGTTAACATGTAGGGCAGTCACCTACCTACCTTTATGAATTTCAAAACACATACTTCTGTGGATGTGCCTTATTATGGAACCTTGCTATTTCCACCATTTAAATTTTTAAAAATTCCTTATCTTTTACAATTCTTATAATGGAAAAATCAAGTCTATAGCAAAAATAGTCACAGCAATTAAGGATTTTTTTTTTCAAATTTTGTTTTCAATTGTATTTTTCTCTACTTCATTTTTAATTATTCACATTACATCTGGATTGTAATCCCCTCACTCTTATCTTCCTGTTCCCACCTTCCCCACCCCTAGACCTCTGACAGGTGGGGTCCTCCTCCCCCACCATCTGACCACAGCCCATCAGGTCTCATCCCCACAGTCTGCATCCCCCTCCTCTGTGTTCCCACAAGGCCTCTCCACCAAGGAGGAGTGATCAAATCCCGGGCACCAGAGTTCATGCCAATAGGCATCCCCTGTTCCCCACCCCACATCCCCATGTGGAGAATGAGCTGTCCATTGGCTACACCCGAACAGGGGGTCCAGGTCTTCTGCACTGTCCTTGGTTGGTGCATCAGTCTGTGTAGGCCGCCCTGGGTCCAGATCCCTCAGCCTCGACAGTCTTCTTGTGGACCATGCCCCGCCCCTCCTTCCATCCACCATCTCTTAATACAACTTCAAGCTCTTAGCCAAGACTCCGGCTGCGAGTCCCAGGATCTGTCCCCATCCCCCACTGGGAAGATCTTCACCAGCCCTACATCTGACAGAGGGCTAATATCCAAAATATATGAAGAACTCAAGAAATTAACCACCACCAAACCAAATAACCCAATTAAACATGGGGCACGGAGCTAAACAGACAATTCTCAACAGAGGAATATCGAATGGCCAAGAAACACTTAAAGAAATGCTCAGCGTCCTGAGTGGTCAGGGAAATGCAAATCAAAATGACTCTGAGATTCCATCTTATACCTATTAGAATGGCAATTAAGAAAATTTAAAATTTATCTTATGTGTATAGGTGTTTTGTCTGCATGTTTATTTGTGTCTGGCAGTGTGCCTGATGCCAGAGAAGAGGGCCTGGGGCCTTGGAAAACGGGGGACCAAAGTTACAAACAGTTGTGAGCTGCCACCTGGGTGCTAGGAAAGAAACCCTCAGTCCTGCTTTTAACTGCTCAGCCTTCTTTTCAGCCCACAGAGTAATTTTTAAAAGTAACAGCAGTATTTACTGTTACATTGTGCCAAATGTTTTCCATTCATTATCTCAGGCAATGTGTACACAAGTAGAAGGCGCCTCATTCCACAGGGGAAAAAAAAAATGAAAGCTTAAAGAAGTTAAGCCTGAGGCAATGGTGGGTGGTTGAGCTGGGAATTCCCCTCCACGTAGTCATATGCTCACACGCACAGGCTAATCTAGAACTGGTACATTCAGCAAGTCTTTTAGATTTAAAGCAATAGTTCTCTTACCATGGTGGGTGGCTTCCTAAGGATGCTCCCGCCCTAAACTTTTCAGGGGCCTGTCAGATCGAAACTGTTCTTCTAATGTTACTGTGTATCTTTTCTCTATTCATCTTCTCCTACTGTCACACAGTGGACCTCCCCAGGCAACTGCCTGCCACCTGCTTTTGTAACAGAGGGAATGCAGCAGAAGAAATGTGGGCATAGCTACCTTGGTGTAGGCAACCTAGAAGTGCTGTGAGCCTGAGAAACAGTCTTTCCCAGGGAAGAGCACTCTGACTGGTTACATGCATACAAGTAACACTATATAGACCAAGCAGGTTATGTTTAGGAATATGCATGCATACACATAGACATACACATATGTGTGTATATGTAAGAGAGAAAGGGCGGGCGGATGGGGAGGTTTGGAGGAAGGAAAAGGAAAGGGAAGTGATGGAATTATAATCTCAAAAAAAATGGCAAAACACTACTGCTCTTCTGAATTTCTTTGTAGAAATTTTAATTTTCACAAAACGATTAACTTGGAATATTTGAACATTTCTGCTGTGAAATGAATTAAGTGAAAAAAATTTAAATGTCTCAGTTTTATTCTCTATACAGTAAACACTGACAGGGACAGCTCACATAAACAAAAGCTTTTTTATAGAGCCTCAGTGAGTTGTCAGAGTCTGAAGGGTCCTGAGATGAAAGAATTTAAAAACAACTGCTCTGAAAAATCAATTATACAGTATTTTATACTGGAAAATCAAGGCTGCCTGTCAGATGTGGAAGTCAACTTAGAAGGTCAAGCACCAGAGGTCTGAGAGTTGAGCCAGGGTTAACTGGTGTCTCAGTAAAGCCCACACAGCACAGGCTGCCCCTCCTCCACAGGGCTCTCCCTATACACAGGAAGGCTGAGTGTGTCGGGATGCTGCCAGCTACACCATACTTAACATGTCCACAGATACATAATACATACATACATACACATACTCAATCTTATGCATATGTGTGTACATGCATCAGTTTATGTGCATCGTGTGCATTCAGGCACTCCCGGAGGCCAGAAGAGGGCAGTGGATCCCCTGGAATTGGATTTGGAACTAAAGCAAAAGGTAGGTGGCTGTGGGCTGCGCTGTGAGTGCTGGGAATCAAACCAGGGTCTTTTGCAAGAGCAGTGAGCACTCTTAACCACTAAGCCATCTATTTCTCCTGCCCCATAAACAGGCATTTCTTTAAAGCCCAAGGCAATTAACCACAAAGAGCCACAAAACATGTTGTTTCAAAAATATAGAACAACGTGAGTGCTCAACCCAATGCCGTGGGTAAACCAGATGTACTGAAGTATTTCAAATAATTTACATCTTTGGGACCTCACGCAGGACCTCATCTCAAGACTATTCTCTCACAAGGACATCAAGAGTCTTTGTATAGCCAAGATCTACACCACCTCTTATAGTTTGCCTAGTAAAAATTTATACCACATGGACAGTCAACGGGGGGGGGGTGTTATGCAAAAATTAATATTAAAATATTTCATAACCTAAAAGGTTTCTTTACTATATGATGTCTATGTAATATATGGTTAAAATGTGATCTATAAGAAAAGTCACCTGAGGGATTGGAAAGATTGGAAAGAGGACTGGAAAGATGGCTCTGCAATTAAGAGCCCTTGTGCCTTCTGCAGAGGACTGAGGCTCAGCTCCAAGTACTCATGTGGTGACTCATAAACATTGGTGACTCTGGATCCAAGAGATACAACGCCCTCTTCCTACCTCCATTGCAATCAGGTGTGCACATAGTGTGTACACACATATGTAGGTAAACATGCATATCCATACAATAAATATGCATTTATTAAAAGTCACCTGACATGATCTGATGCTAGCTTCTGAGAGTAAGTTCTCCAGATATAAATCTGAGGTAACCAAAGGAAATGACTTTTAAAATAGTCTCCTACCTGAGATTGAGTGTGTGTGCAAACTGGGACTCAGTTATTTTATTGTTCAAGTTCCATGGAATTCTTACTCAAAAAATTATTTGCATGTTTTAAAAGTAGTTTACCTAAAAGTAAACACATATTTTGTAATACAGAACTTAAGTTATTGGGGCTGGAGACATGGTTCAGCAGTTAGGAGCACTGCCTGCTTTTCCAGAGGTCCTGAGTTCAATTCCTGGCAACCACATGGTGGCTCACAACCATCTAAACGGGGGACTGATGACTTCTTCTGCCATGCAGGTGTACATACAGATAGAGCCCTCACATACAAAATAAATAAATATGTTTTAAAACTTTCGTTATTTGCTAGGCAGGATAGATTGCCCAGTTTAATGACAGTTAATTAAAATTGATTTGCTTAGTTTTATTGTAAAATGAAACTATATTGTCATCACAGATAAAATTTCTTACCTTGAATATTTAAATTATTAAAACATTTTAAAAGGTTTTTATTTTACTTTTAATTGTGTGTGTGTGTGTGTGTGTGCGCGTGCGTGCGCGCGTGCGTGTGTGTGCATACACTATGGGTGAAGAGATATCTGTACATATGAGTGAATGTGTCCACAAACATCAGAGGCAGTGGACCTCCCCAGAGCTAGAATTGCAGGTGGTTATAAGACACCCAATGTGGGTTCTGGTCCAAACTCTGAAATAATTCCTGGTCCTCTCTAAGAGAAGTGTGCATACTTAACTCTGAGCCATCTCTCTAGTACTCTCAATATTTTGAATATGTTATACATGTCAACTGACACAATCTTTTCCTTAAAAAGTAACCAAAGACGGAAAGATTATGTTTGCATTTTCTTTGTGGAAGGTGTTTATTGCATCTCAGAGGGCAGACATGCACTGGGTTTTTAAACCAAAATACAAAGAAAAGCCATTTTGAAATTGGTTTAGGTAATTTTCCCCCATTACAGTGTATGTTATCCCCACAGTAAATTCAGATACAACCACTTTAAAGGGTACCATACATCTATTAAATAATTTGAAAAATAGGCAAATGCCTTTCCAACCCAATATGCTTTTACAAAGAGCTGCCAAGCCACTAAACAACACTGATCAACAGTGACCTTGTGTACGCATCAAAATCTTCAGCCAAGCCATCAGCACAGACAGTGACAACAAATTAAAAATCAAAGGATACAGTATGTACATTAAAAGATACAATTCGCTGAATTCAGTCTTATCACAAAGGTACAACAGAAGTCACTTTAAGCTCAATTGAAGGATGGAGAAACACTAGTCTATAGAACACACAAAGAAATACTAACTGAACAGATTACGAAAAGCCACAGTGAAATAAAAATATTTGCAGTTATCTTTAAATTACAGATGTCTCTTGGGGCACGCTCATAGTCACATAAACAGCACATCTTTAATTTTTCACAGACATGATAGAAACAAACTCCACTTTTCAGTGCCTTTGATCAAGAATGAATAAATAGGTCAATTTAGATGCAGAACCTGCAAATATAATTAAAATATATATCTTAATATAGTAGTGATAAATATGGACTTCTCATATGATTTTTCTCATTCTTGATAAGGTAGCTTCATCAAGGAGAAGTTCTATTATGGACATTAAACTTCATATTTTTTAAAATAAAATTTCTTAACATATACAGTGCACAAAAATAAACATTTCTCACAACAGTTGAAGTTTCTGTGATTGGAAAAATGTACTCCACACTGAAAAAAGTTTCATATATTTAAGAGTGTTTTCCTCACTAGCTGATAGTATCACATAACGCTTGTAACAGAGGTACAGAAGAGAGTTCATGGGAGGACTTGAGGGTTTGTCCAAAAGTTATAGATATATACATTGAAACCTTCAAAAACACAGACACACCTTTCCAAATGGCTCACCACGCAACAGCTGCACCCTCCGTCCATGGGCAACGTCCAGAAAAGCACTAAAGGCATTGGAAACATCCATTCATTGTTTACGTCGTACAACACACAAACAACCCGAATACGCTACGAGTTGGAGAGTAGGGGTAACAGCTAAGGGAATACACATTCCTAGTGTTCACTGTCACAGCCAGGCTGTGTGTTTGGAGGAGAAAGTTACGAGTCAGCACTGGGTTTGGTACTGGTGGCTCACTTTGAAACTCTGAGCATCAATCTTTTCTGAAGTTTCCAAACTCAGGTTATTTATTTATTTTTTCCTATTCAGTCACAAAAATTGCAGCTGTAAAGGAAAAAAGAAAGTATTTGAATTAGAAAACACAGTGCACACACACCCTCAAACATTTTACCTCCCTTACAATTTTCCCTTTATAAGGCAAAGCACCTGTACACAAACAGGGTTAAAAATGAACAAACTCACATTTACAGTTTTCCAAACTCTTAATAAGATAAGCTTAAAAATCTACTCAGGAAACTTAAAACAGTTCTTTTTTAGAAAAAAAAAATTACTGACAACCTTTAAAACATTGACACTAACAATCTTAGTCATGAGATGGTCTCAACTAAGAGCTGATCTGTGAATATGAATGGTGACATAAAAGGTGAAATGGCAGTGACTTCCGGCACTTTTAATGCTCCTCAATGACACAGTTAACGGTTGGACAGCTGTGCACTGGAGAAGATGGTGAGCCCCAGGGGCACATGTCTTCTCTCCCACCTCTGTCTACTTCCTTCACATGCTGCTTTTCTTAGGAAATCATCTCTATTGTCAGAAGGACTCTCCTCTTCATAAAATGTTTGTCTGTCTGCCTGGGGTGTGAATTCTGGGGACAGAGTCTGTCTCAAGCGTCCCCGTGTCTGTCACTCCCCAAGGCTTCTAGTGTGTGAGGAGAGCAGGAGTTTCAAGTAAAAGACTCCCCTAAGCAGTTCGGAGGCAAGCTGCTGAGATATCAGTGATGTCGCGGCTTATGTGCCTACCTTATCTTGATCCAAGAGGTACAGGCAAAAGGACAAAAAAATATTTCTTGACTGAAATGTCAGGGTATTAAAACAGTCTATCAACAGTTTCACTTAAAACAGATCTAATTATGTGGCCCAGGTTGGCCTGGAATTCTCAGCTATCGGGCCATAGCCTCCAGTGTAGTGGAGTTAAAGGCTTGGGTCACCACGCCTGGCTACTGTTAATCTTATCTAAAAAAAAAATAATAATAATAATCGTAAGATAGGATTCTGCACATACAAAGGAGCCAGCATTTAATAAATGCTGGCAGTGGGTGTATAATACAAAGCACACTGCACTGTGGTCAAAGTTCCTGCATTCTTACTGTTCTTCTGGAGAGACCTTGAAAAACTATTTCATGCTCAAGGATTAGTTCTTTTAGCTATAAAACAGAGCAAAAACCTGACATGGAAAATATTGAGTAAATATGTAAAGTAACATTGAGCATAGGTGCAAGCAGCTGTAGCTGTGTTAGCTGCCGGGGCTGAGGGTAAGCACTTCCTGCCATCCATTTCCTCCCTCGTGTTCACAGTGAACCATTTAGTAAATTAAATTTATGGAATATAAAACTAGGTTCCCAGAAATGTAAAAATCAGCTTGACTAAATGCAAAGGGCAAGAATCTTAAGATTTACCTTAAGATGAAAAATAAGAGTAGTGGAACAATGTAGTTATGTAGCCACATATAGTTTCAAATGACTTTTAAATCCAGCATTATAAATGCTGGCATCTTATGAAGTCTAGTCACCAGGGATACAGTGGCATCTCCCAGTTAATTTAGCAGCCTGGGAGACTTTTGCCCTGTTGGCATGATTTTTGTGCTTTTCAAGATATGAACAAATGACAGAGTTTTCTCCCTATAGTTTAACAAATTATGATTTAAAAAAAAATCACTGATAAGGACAGGTTTTGTGGTCAAATTTAAAACTCTAAACATTCTTATCTATCTTTCTATCTATCTATCCTGAACCATCCATCCATCCATCCATCCATTCATCTATCCATCCATCATCTATTTATAACGTAGAAGTAACAAATCTCATACCTAGACCATTTAAGCATTGTATAAGATCACTATTAGGAGCTCACAGGAAAACTCAGTATCAGATACCTTAAATTGTTTACAAGAAATCCTTGATGTTAAGATCCGCTAATGGGTCCTTGGCTGGAGGTTTCTTGGGACTCTGGGTGGCAGGTGTAGGGCTTGGAGAAAGCTAATGGGGAAGAGGCCAGCCCCAAAGAGCAGAAATAGAAAGCACAAGAGAGACAGGTAAGCATTAGGCAGAACATATACCAGAGAAAACACACAGAAGAACAGACAGCTAAAAGTTAACACAGCTGCTTCGTCCTACTTAGTCTGGGCTGTGCTTAACTGGAGTGGAAAAACACGTTGGGAATGATGTTTGCATTTCTTGAAATTCTTTGATATCAGATTCAGCCAAGGTGAAATATGGGGACTCTGGGAGAAAAGCTGAGTTAGGAAGACGTGAGAATACATAGAACAACACACACACACCCACACACACACACACACACACACACACACACACACACGCATGTATACACATACGCATGCACACACACACACAAACATGCATGGACACGTACACACACAAAAATTGCATGCTCACATGTACACATGCACACAAACACACACATATACACACATGAAGGAAGATAGGGAAGAAAGAGAGAATGCAATAATTTTTTTTATGCAAAAAGCATTCATTGAATCATTAGTAACACCAAACTATTAAGAATTACATGGCTTTTCTTACAGTAAGAGTGAGTTGCAGGAAGAAACTGTGACTTAAGTTTGCAGACAATATGGTAAGAAATTACTTTAAATTATTATCTAACTACACTAGTGCTTCATATAAATTATTTGAAATGAAACGGCTCCTGAACAGTGTGCGTATCAGATGAACAAGTTGTTTCCAGCCTCATATCCCACCCATCTAGGCTTTCAGCAAAGGCCCACAGACCTTATCTTGTGTGTTTATCCAATTCTGTAATTGCCAACTGCAGAAGAAACTTCTGGGGCCCTACCTTTCAGGACTGGCAGAGGAAAGCCTTAAAAAGTCCACAGGCAGCCCTTCTGGAGCAATGGTGGACACATCTATGTCTTGAAGCCAATTCATCTCAAGATGATAGCAGTTGCTGAAATCTGGAGCTGTGGGGTGTGGTGTCTGTGTGTGTGGTCCAGGAAGGAGATAAAGGACCCTAAATTTGTCCCTGTGCCCAACCTACGGACTCACTGCAGTATCTAGCAATCTCACTGGTAAAACTGAGGTAAGAGCTCACAGAAATGTCAGGAAATATCAACGCTGAACCTTAAACGTGCTTAGCAGAAACCAAAGGCTCCATCCACACCTGCGATGACAGTATTATGACAATGAACTAAAATAATTATGAGATAGCCCAGGCATTAGTAATAAAAAACAGCCTTCTACCAGAAAGCTATAGATGCAGGTTTGTTTATTCTATTAGCCATCTATGCTTTCTCTCTGATAGAGGAAATATAATCTAAATATTAGGCCAGGGCATGGTGATGCACATCTTTAATTCTAGCACTTGGGAGGCAGAGGAAGATGGATCTCTGTAGGCCAACCTGATCTAATAGTAAGTTCCTGGCCAGCCAGGGCCATATAGTGAGAACTTGACTTAAAAAAAAAAACGTAAATAAATAAATATTACAGATATTGCATAGTATTCCATGAGTTACTATAATATCAATTGTTATATATTTATTCTATGATATTTTCTCATTTTTATTCTTCAAATCGAGTGGTAACTCGTGGTATTATACAATAAAAACAATCACCTTAAGTAATGAAATGATATTAACTTATTTCTAAGGCTTTCTCACACTAGGCATAATAAATGTTTAAAAGTTCTGATTAAGTATCCTATAGATAAGACAATATAAATACCTATTTGGTACAATTAAAATGCCACAGGAGTGAAGCTATTTTCTCACCTCATTAAATTCAACTGGAACTGCTCAGTTTAGTTTTCTTAGCAAGTTGCTACTTTAGTTATAATTTTGGGTTCTCACTCTGTCCAGGCCAATTTCTCAGGGAGAAAAAAATTCACATGTTCCATACACACCAGACAATTTAAAAGAAGAGTCAAGAGAAGGTAGCTTCCTGCACAGCAGTATTAGCAGCAAACTTAACAGCATGATGCTTTTTGAATTTCTGTACGTGGAATTACAGTAGAGTAGGGAATTTGGCCTCCCTAAAAACAGACGTTTCCCTTCATTCTGGACCCTGCTAGATAAATTCTAAACCTTAATGACAACAGGTGTGACTTTGTTACTCATGGTTGCTTCTGGAAGCCCCCTGTACAGGTTAAGGTTTTTTTGGTTGGTTGGTTGGTTGGTTGGTTTTCCGCCAACTTGATACAAGTTGGAGTCATCATCTGGGAAGAGGGAACCTCAACTGAGAAAAAGCTTCTATCAGCTTCTTGGTGGCGGGGCATTTTCTTGCCTAATGATTGATATGGGAGGGCCCACCGTGGGCAGTGCTTTCCTGAGACAGGTAACCCTGGATTGTATAAGGAAGCAAACTGAACAAGCCAAGCAGAGCAAGACGACAGATAAGCGGCATCACCAGGGTCTTTGTCGTGTTTCCAGGCTCCTGCCCAGAGCTCCTGCCCTAACCCTTCAGGGTGGACTATAAAACGTATGTGGAAAGAAACTCTCTTCCCCCAGGCTGCTTTCGGTCCTGGTGTTCATCACAGCAATGGAAGGCAAACTAGGACAACTCCCGAGAGCTTATGCTAACAAGGTGACTCACACGGTCCCTTCCATAATGTACACTGAGATGACTCAAGAGTAGACGGAGGCTGGCCATACCAGAAAGGCGAACCAACTATTATGTTGTTGAGTCTCTGGGCCACCTAATAGCATGCATGGCCTCCACGGTGGGGAGGGATTGGAGACTGAGATCAACTCACAGGTAACAATTCAATTATTACTGTGCAATGAGACCTCACAAATCCAGATTGAAACCTAAGTAATCTTCTGCAGCTGGCACATGATGCTAGAAGCAGTTTCCTGCGTGCTCCCATCCCTGATGCTCCTATCACCTCTCCTCCTCTGGCTGTATCTGATTTGTATCCGTTCACATCAATAAAACTATAACTGCACATGCTGTGTTTTCCTGAGTCCTGTGAGCCGTTATGGGGAATCTAAGCAGATGGAGGCCATAGAGAACCTCAGTTTTGTGTACAGCTGGTCTGAAGTGAGGGTGGCCTTGGGGACTTGCAAACTTGTGGCTGGTATTGGAAGAGTAGTTATTTTTATGGTGACTATGGAGTTTGGAAACTCAGTGTCAGAGGTGCTGGGTAGACCCTGCAGCCTGGACAACCATGACTACATTGCTTGGTTGCGGTCATAGGCACCTGTAATCCCAGCGGTTGGGAAGTGGATACGGGCAGTGAGTAGGGCCAATCCTGCCTACACAGTGACTTTGAGATTAGTCTGGGCTGCAACATGAAACCATCTTAAAAAAACAAACAAACAAACAAACAAAAAAAAAACCCAACCCCAACTCCCAAACCTAAACTCGCATCACAGGGAACACGTGTCAGGTACCGAAAATGAACCGTTCTGAATTAGGTAGAGGAAAAGTTGAGGAACCACAGGGTAGCTCTTTGTCACTGTCTCCATGCCCCACACTGAAACAACAGCTATGAGAGGGCCAATAGGCAAGAACACCTTTTAGACAGCCACACTGAGGCAGGATAGAGAGACAGGAAAAATGACAGGAAGGAGCCCTTCACCCTGGAGTCTGATTGAAGCAAGAATTCCAGCCCAACAAACATTTGCTGTGAAGGCTAACAGAGACATAACATCCTTGCCACGTGCAGCTAGCTTATGTTAAACAACGGGCCATGCTTAAGGCCTAAACCTTGGGTAGGGTTTTCTAAGAAGTGCCTTGGGGAATGTCAAAAGTGTTAAGACTGTTTACCGTATGGATACTCTACCTTCTAGACTCTGAACTTATCAACTATAAACCTGTCAGCTGCAGCCCAGGAACGCTAAGTGATCTCCCTTAAGGCCCTTAGCACTCTTCTAAGATAGCGGCTTAAATCCACCCAAACGTACACCTGGAAGTGAAATGTAACACTCTCTTAGAGACGTCTACACCTATGCTCTGAGCTGTGTCTCTGAGCACTTTTCTTTTAGCCCGCCTGTTAAATCTTTATTAGCCATCACCTCTGCTTTACACTGGCTAGTCTGGACATATATATATATATATATATATTTTTTTTTTTAGTCAGAAAGTCCAGTCTGTCCTGAATTCGTAAAAGATTAGGAGAACTCCTCAGGCTGCTGAAGGCGGAAGAATGGAGCTGTGCCTCTCACCTCTGCTCCTCACAGCACTAACAGCATAAGAGTTTTTATGTTTAGGAGTAAATGCATGGTGCTGTGAATTCTAGGAAACTGACCTGTGTGCCAGGCACAGCTGCTGCTCCAAAGGGTGGCCTCATCATGGGCTGTGCAAACATGACCGGCTGCTGAGGCATCATGGTCATGCCTGTCCCCGCGGGAGGCTGCAAAGGAAGGAAAACTCAGAGCAGGGCTGGGACCCACGAGTGCAAACACCAACATGCACACCTTCTACGTGCGCCGGGCAACTGTCCACACAGGTAGAAACTATAATTTATTATGTTAACTCTGAACTCTGCGTGTTGAGGCTGTCAGATGGGGGAAGTCCCTGAGCTGTGTAAAACCCTGGCTGACCATGTGGCATCCTCACTTCAATCAGGAGCTGCGCATTCATCTCCAGTTAGAGTAATTCTCAAGGAGACAAAAGTTAACATCCTTAAACAGGATGGCCCTAAAATGTTCTGATGACGGAAGTGCAGGGTGAAAAGCCTCAGCACGGAAGGGGTTGATTTTGATAACCGAACTTAAATATGTAGTATTTTAACGATACAAAAGTATACTGTAATTTCATGACAATATGTTTATTACACATTGTGGCTGCTTCCCCCACTTCCAGGCTAGGCTGGTTGAGGCCCAAAGAAGGGAACTTAAGTTGAGGTTTCCTTTACTGTATTTCCTGTAGGAGTGAGGGCCTGCTCATTGGAGAATGTGTAAAGATGGCTGGACTGTCAAGCACAGGCATTTGGCACGGGCCATCATCACTCACCATTCCAAATCCTGCTCCAGGTTGCCCAACAGGCGGGGCCCCGGCACCCGGAGGAACCGAGCTGGTTGGAGGAACAGTGCCCTGCTGCACACACATGCCCACAGAGCCACACAGAACGGATTGGGAAAGAGACAACATAACATGGTTTTAAAATGATAGGCTGTAAATTAAAAACGTGCGTGTTTCAAGTTTGTGTATGTGGATATACAGACATTCTCAGACTTCACTTCTACATTTTAAAGGCTGCCTTCAGCAGCACAGCAGTGATTTGAGGTTCACTTCCGCTGTGCCGTTGGGACTCAGGGGTCTGCAGCTTCTCAGCCCCGCTCTGCTCAAAGCTCTCTCCCTTCAGTGAGCCTTCTCTTCCCAGCATTCTATCCTCTGCACATAGCAGAGTGTTAGGCATCGGAGCGACAGACAGGACTGGACAGGCAGGGGTGACTGCGAGGGTGGAGAACTCCAAGTGGGCTTGGGGAAAAGTGGCTTACCCAGTTTTCTTAAAGAATGGAAGATACAGAAATGTAAAATATAAAACAAGGATCTTCTAACCCTTATGGAAAGGGTGATGGTTTAGTTCCAAGTTTCAAGTTGTGTGTGTAGGGGGGGGGGTGCTGAAAAAATATGCTCTTAAAACAAAATCTCACATAATAGACATTGGCCTGTTTTAGATTGGGTTTCACTTGCTGTGATAGCCAGCAGGACAACTTGGGGGGGGGGGTAAAGTTTACAGCTTATAGTCCATCCTGAAGTGAAGTCAGGGCAGGAACTCAAGGCCAGAACCCAGAGGCAGCAACTGATGAGGAGGCCACGGAGGAGCGCTGCTTACTGGCTTGCGCCTCATGGTTTGCTCAGCCTGCTTTCTTATACCTTCAGGACCACATGCCCAGAAGTGGCATTGTCCACTGTAAGCTGGTCCTTCCCATATAAACCACCAATCAAAAAAATGTACCACATTTTGGTCTGATGAGGACAATTTGTCAACTGGAATTCTCTTTTTAAAAAAGACTACAGTTCGTGTCAGGTTGACATAAAACTAGCCAGGATATTAGTCCTCCTTTCTGATAAAAACAAACAAACAAACAAACAAACCAAAAGTTCTCATTACTTATTTAGACTATCAGGACACTGTGGCAAGAAATATGACAAAATTATATTATAATCCATGATAGGGAATATGCTGGAAAATCATTTCTGTAATTTAAAAAATAAATCAGAAACATAAATATACCATTAAGTATTTATGGAACCATAAGGCATTTAAGCATAGGTTGTAATCATTGTTACGTGCAAAATTAATGGATTTGTATTTCATTGAATTTTGCATCTTGCTATGTCACTTCAGTGTCAACATTGGTATACAGTGTTAGTAGTCAAGTTAGGCAGAACACACTTGTTCTGTGTACATGAAAGCTGGTCAGCTGTCCATATCATCCTGGCCTCACTGTTACCTACCGGTGGAACACCTGCTGACCATGTGGCTGGAGTTACTTTTGGTTGCCAGTTGGCTCCACCAGTCAACTTTTTCTCCCCAGCATTCCATTGGAGATCTCCCCTAAAGGGCCAAGCACAAAAAACAAACAAAACACAAAATTCAGAAAAAAATGTGGCTTCCTGGATTCTTTTACTTGGGTGTAGGAGTTGTCTGTTTGAACCTGGTAATGATAAAGAGTATAAATTAAAACTTACAGAGGAGTCTTATTATACTGTATTAAGACAGCCCAAAGGTATTTAAAATAAAAAAAAAAAAATGAGAGTTTTGATGACGACAGGAATTTCATGTTATATACAACAGGAAAATATGCCAGAAAAATTCACCTAAATTCCTTATTCATAATAAAAACTCCAATCAATATATCATCAATGTGGACACTTAGATCTTTTGTTTGTTTGTTTGTTTGTTTTGTTTTTTGAGACAAGGTTTCTCTGTGTAGCCTCGGCTGTCCTGGACTCACTTTGTAGACCAAGCTGGTCTCGAACTCATAGTGATCTGTCTGTCTCTGCCTCCCGAGTGCTGGGATTAAAGGTGTGTGTCACCACGTGAGGTGACACTAATATCTTAATGAATTAATTTTTGCCTTTTTAATTATGTGTATGTGTATACATCTGTGTGGGTATATACATAGGAGTGCAGATGCCCAGGAGGCCAGAGGCGTTAGGCTCACTGGAGCTGGGGTTATAGGAAGTTGGGAGCTACTTGACATGGGCACTGGGAACAGAACCCAGGCCCTCTATTAGAACAATCTGTGCTCTTAACCACTGAGCTCTCCCCAGCCCTGCATCTTTTCTTATTTAAAACACGATGATGATGTTTTTTTTTCCTTCTTTCTCTTAAAGGGTTCAAGAGAAGGTTTCATGTGACTCTATCATGCCTAAAACATGATTTGTATCATTGTATGCTTCTAACAGGCATCCCAGTTTCAATAACAAAACATACATGTGAGAAAAGGATATACTGTTCATTATTCTTATGACCCAGGAAGGGCATTTTAAAATCAACAGTAGGCAGGAATACTGTGCTTGATCTCCAACTTAAAGCTGTCAAGACTACACAGAGAAACCCTGTCTCAAAATACCAACCAGCCAAACACTCAAAACTCCATCCTAAAATATTTCCAGAAGTAACAGTGGCAATCCTAGCCTGAAATAGAATATTATTTTCAAAGTGGAGAAATAATTTGGATATTTCAATATACTAACAACAGAAATATAGGTTGAAATAAAAAAAAAAAAAACAGGTTAAGAATGGGAAATAGTGGGGTGGTGGCGGCGGCGGCGGCAGTGGCGGCAGCGGCGGCAGCGGCAGTGGTGTGCGCCTTTAATCTCAGCACTCCGGAGGCAGAGGCAGGTGGAACTCTGTGAGTTTGAAGCGGCCTGGTCTATGGAGCTAGTTTCAGGACAGCCAGGGCTACAGTGTGAAAGCCTGTCTCAAAACAAAACAAAGATGGGAAATAATATACTCCAGTGAATGAAATGTTTGGATAGTCTTGAATAAATACACACATATGAATTGTTGAGAGAAAAGTGGATTAGTTGAAAAATACTTACTTTTTTGAGGTGGTACCAGATATTCCAAGATCTACAAATGAATAAAAGAAAAAGAACTTAAATCTTTATACTCAGCTTATATGTTACAATACTTGAGAAATCCAGGACTCAGAAGAGGTCTGTATTCTTGCCTGGCAACGACTGTGTCCAGCTGGATGAAAAAGAAACTACACTAGTAAACAAAGCTAGAATTAAAAAAATTTTTTTTTCCTAGAAAGGGTTTCTCTGTGTAGCCTTGGCTGTCCTAGACTGGCTTTGTAGACCAGACTGGCCTCAAACCTGTGTCTGCCTCCCTGAGTGCTGGGATTGGGATTAAAGGTGTGCATCACCACGCCTGGCTCAAAGCTAGAATTTTAAATTCTCTGTTACCCCACCTCACATTTAGTGTGAACTTGCCGAGAAAGTCTGAGATTGCTATCTGAAAAAGCCCTGTTGGGCACACGGTCTGAGAGCCTGCCTGGTGAATGGCTCTTTCAACTGTCGTGATGATAGATGACAATGACAAAATGACTAACTGGCTCACTCTGCCTAGACTGTTTCCCTGAGCACTGTTGCCTTCCTTCTTCAGGTCTGGAACTTGGTCAGGTGCCGGGCAGTGTGTGCCCACATGATCAGTGGTCAGTGAAATCCAGTGGGGCTGGAACATCTCACACAGCTGTGCACCCTTCTCTCACTGTTGTGGTGGAGCACAGGTGTGAGCTGAGCCCTGTGATGGGGTCCAGGAGCCCCACTCATGGACTGTGAATATGGGGGTAGTCTTGGGAATACCTGGCTTAATCACCTACCCCCCTTCTTGTCCCCCCCACCCACATGCCGTCCCTGTTGTACTTTATCAACTTGGCAAAGATGATTTGACCCTTAGTTGAATCAGGCATTATCCTAGGCACTTGGGATAGAGCCATCAAAGAGCCCCACCCTGAAGGAACCTGCACTCCAATGGTGTGCCACAGATGAGAAAGGATCATGCAACAATGATCCAGGCTGCTGGAAGGGGAGAATGAGGGCAAAGGCAGACAGTGAGGGCCTCCTGGACAGGGGAGGCTTTCCCAAGAGCTGAGTGCTCTAAGCTGAGGAAGCAGCCAGCACAAAGCCTCTAAGTGTATAGCTGATCTGTTACATGACGATTTTCGTATATATTTCTTACATTTTGTTTCTTAGCATTACAAAGTAAGCTGTGCATATCAACTAAATGAAATACAGAACTCATTACATATAATTTTGATCATTTAAAAAAAAAAAAAGAGAGAGAGACTATTTTTCCATGCTGCCCAGGCTAGCCTCTTAAGGTTCAAGAAGTCCTCTTGGCTCAGCCTTCCAAACACTGAGCTCATGGATAGCTATATGCCATCACTCCTGGCAGCTCATCTTTATTTTTAGAAGACAGAGATGCCTCACTTCTAAAAATTTTATTTCATTTAGATTATGCAATTTATTTTCTACAGTAAGTAGTTGCAAAGCCAATCAAATCTTTATGCTGATCATGTGACGAGGCAAAAATGGGCAGGTGCTCCACACACATGCATACACGGGCCCCTTTGTGGCAGATGGGAATGCTATGAGGTGCGAGGCCTCTTGGGAAGGAGGCCCTGAGTGAGTCACATGCAGGAGGCTTACTACGGCCATGAAGAGAACGGACAAGTTTGAATGGACAAGCCTGCAGTGCGGTCTCAGTGGGAGCTTCTGCTAACACTGAGAGGTATTTTTTTTAGACACTTTTTGTGAGATACAATTCACATGCCAGAAAATCCATCCTTACAGTGTGTAAACCCATGGCTTTAGTCTATTAACATAAGTAGACAGTCATCACTTGGGGCACACTTTGGTTGTCACAAATGAAATCTTGTGCCTGTTAGCAGCTGCTCCTTTTCCTTTCTTCTTACCTCAGACCTACAGTCTCTAATCTACTTCCTGTTTCTTCAAAATTGCCTAGTCTTTACAATTTGTATGAACAGACTTGTATCATGTGTGGGCGAAATGCTAACTACTTGGAACCTTGGAACTTTAATACATTCACCCATAAGCAAAACCAGAGAGACAACTGTGAAAAAGACACAAAGAGAAAGGACTCCAATTTACATATGACTCAAGCCAATAGAACTAGACCACTACTTACTGCCTACTAAGCTGGCCAGAGACGAGTCAAGGTCGCTGCCAAGGCCTTTGTTGGCTGCCACTGCAGGACTGGGTGGGACCATGGAAGCAGGTGCAGGCTGCCCGGATGGTGCCATGGTGGGCATCAGAAGATCGCCTAAACCATCAAACACTGGAAATCAAACAGATCAGGTTCAGGAAATTTGAAAGAAAGACAGAAAGAAAGAAAAAAAAGATACAAGAGAAGGACATTATGCAAAAGACAGTCTTTAATGAAACCATGGGAACACATGAAAATACATTCTTTTAAAAGGAACAACACAATGCATATAATTTGAGACTCTGAACACAAAAAGAATGTGTCTATTCAAAATCGATGGAAATGCTAATGAGGAGAAAGGTGGGGTAGAGGGCTGCATAGTGTAAGGTACTAGAGAGAGCACAGAGCCAGGCTGTGACTTAGCCACACTCCTTACTAGCTCTGTGCATCAGGGAACTGATGCTTCAGTTTTCTCATCTGTAAATAGGAACACTACCATTAATGTATGCCTTCCTTGTAAGGGCCAAATGAGGCAGTGTTTTCCACACATTTATTACAATGCTTCCTCTGTATAGGCACTCAGTAAGTGGTATACATTGCTAGTCTAATGAAAAACAACCACTAAGCACTTCTAGTCTAAATGGCAGTGGCGTGTAGTAAACTGTAAATGATTTACCCAGGCAAATCTAAGATGCTTTTTTTTTTTTTTTAAAGCAATCTGGAATTGCAAAAGATGTAGCTCCTGGGTGTCTAGTGAAATTAGAATAAAAAATAAATGGTAGTTCGTCAGCATATAAGAATATGCATCTGAAAGACACTTGGCCATATATTAAAGGTAGTTAATTTTTATTTTCCCCCTTCTTTTTATGGCAATGTTTGGGTTATCCTTTGTGGACATATTGTAATTAAATAGGATTTTGAGGATAGAATTCAAGAGCCTACCACTGGTGTCCCTGATCCCCATATGACCAATACCACTTGTTCAGTTCCTAGAATGCAGAAATACTATCCAAAACACAGGCTTAGGATTTCTATAAGATATTGCTAATATCTTATTTACATAAAAACTGTTGGGCTTGTTACTTTATATATATATATACATATACATATATATGTATATGTATATGTATATATATATATATAAAAGAAACTAAGTATATCTACCATAAACACGACCACACAGTCATTCTAAGGGGGGAAAGACAGCATTCAAGTCAGCACTGGCAATAGAAGCAACCAGATTGTCAGGCAGGGGATATATTTAGGGTGTTTCTGAAACACATTGAATTGCCAAAAACTCACCAATTGAAAATTTGTAGGAAGGACCCAGCATGAGAAGAGGAGAATGGAAGAGAATACAAACAAAATGACAGCAGTGATGAAAGGTTAGAAGCGAAGGTAGTATTTGTGTCTCAACTTCGTAAAACGGAGGGCCATGCAAGCTTCAGAGGGTGCAAGCAACGGCAGGAGCAGGTGTGTGTCGGGGGTGTCCACACACTCAGACACTGTTCAAAGATTCACTACAAAGTGTTTGTCCTCCCTTTACCACCACTAAATCGTGTGCATGTGAGCTTGTGCAAAACAGATGGTGGGTGTGGTAAGATTTCTGGCTAAAATTCAAAAACAGAAACAGAAAGGTCAGGAGGTTATTCTTAGAGCTACCAAACATGTCTTGGACATTTTCATTTGAGTTATAGGTTGAGGGCCACCAACCAGGCTTAACACTATCTGCCTGTACGTTTCCTACAGTCACACTAACCTTGGGAAGCTAATGCTAGCATCAGAAGTGAGGAAGAGTGTTTGAATAGCCAATGCCTCACCTGACGGGTCAAAGGAGCTGCTGCTTGAAGTTGAAGGCGTTGTTCCAAAAGCTGCCTCGAAGTTGGGTTGCAGCAGGTTATTCTGAGCTGGAGTCACCGGTGTTGTAGAAGGGGCCATGAAAGAACCCCCAAATCCTGATGGGAAGAAAAAAAAAGGTTCCGGAAAAATGTCAGCTGAAGGGAGGGGAAAGGCCATGAAAAACAATCAGACAAAGTTACAGGAAACTGAAGAGGAATGACTGCACGGTTAGCAGTTGGTAAAACCAGGAGGCTGGTTTTGCAAACAGCTTCACAAGTATGGCAATCCATCGTGTACGGACGGCAGATCAGATTGGACCAGAGACCAGATAGCAAGTAAACACTTAAGTACGAGATGTACATGCATCAGCAAACCTTATTAGAACCTGTGGTATCGGAATCTGCTACGATAAAATACATAAAGCAAAGAAGCATTAGAATTCAGATCAGTCTCTATCATACTGAAACTGACAATGGTAGTAATGGTCAACTACAGCATGTTTAGGGGCACACAGTGGCTCAGGAACGAAAGGCAAATTTTAAAAAATGACCATCGAATCCTTAACTCTTCATGTGCTTTAGCCCCCCAAGGCACCACAAAGGGTAGGTACATTCTCATCACTGTTAACAGTTGCCGAGGGGATGTCCTGTTTGTGGTGTGCATCCCTTGTTGTTGTCTCTTTGTAGCACAGCCAGGGTGGTCACCCTGAGTAGACGACGTTGACAGTTACTCCTGTGAAAGCTTTCACTGGTGCGCCATCACTTTTAAATCCCTCCGTAGAGCAGTTGGTACCGTTCGGCTCTGCTTCTGGACATCCCCCACGGCTGTAAACAGGACTATAGCCAAACTCACAGCTCCTGATATCATGAGCCTCTGGAAGGAGTTCCATGATGTGTTGTTTTCTGGTGCTGCTGGCTACACTCCATCCTTCGTGTACATCACTGTCCACAGCATGTGGAACATAGCTTCATCCCTCTCCCATCATGTCTTCACGCCTACGCTTCCCAAGTTCTAACTCCAGAGATGGCTTGCTAGGTCCAGGAGCTGCGTGCCTTTTCCTCCTGTCTTTTCCATTAATACTTAACACAGTGCTTGCAACAGTAAGTTAATGTTTACTGAATGAGGGATAAGGACTTAAACAAATATTACTGAAAATTAATCAGATATCAAATTAAATATTTATTCTTTGAATTCTGGAGGCAGATGAAGTCTAGGGTGATTATGTGTTGGTTCTGTATAAAAATATGCAATCTGCAAGGAGGTAACTGGGGATTACTTAGTAAGACACTAGGTAGTTTTCTAGTATAAAGGGCTTTATTTTTTTACCAGTAGTCTGTCACCCCCCACCCCTGCCGCCGCCTTCATTTTTGGAGACTGAGTCTCACTAAATATCCCCAGATAAACTGGAATTCACTATAGAGACCACACTGACCAATTCACAGAGATCTGCCTGCCTCTGCCTCTTGAGTGCTAGGATTAAAGGCATGCACCATCATGCCTAGAATTCTTTCTTATAACCAATTTGTTGCATGTATTTTTTTTCAAATTTAGCCACGTCATCTCCTCTTTGTAAATAGCTTGCAAAAATACTATGTATGTTAAAATTGCAATTTATAAAACGAATTTATCTTTTTTTCTTACTGTTTTTATTTATTTATGTGATGAATTTATCTTTTTAAAAGTAATTTCCATTAAATTTTGGTCATCTTTTCAGTAGTAAGCAATAATAGTCAAGTATGTTATCCCTATAAATCAAAAGTGACATAAATTTAAGATTTTGTGGTTTAGACTTTCCTTGAACACATAATCGGAAAGTACTATGTAGTCACAGAGATTATGCTGAGTGATCTTATTATTATTTAATTGACTTATAATTATTTAAATGACATTGAATTAACTTTAAGAAATTATTTGCTACAAAACTATATTCTCCACATCAGTGAGAACTAGTCATATTATGAAGCAAATATAAGCTAGAATTATCATTATATTTTGGATATGATGGTTTTGGTTTTATGGACATTGGTGGCCGAATTAATGATGAGTTTTGAAACATTACACCTTAAGTTGGTGTTTAGGCCACTGTCATCTGGCCTAATTCTTGGTTACAGGTAAGACTGGAGATGGCTGCCTTTGACTTAGTTTCTTAAAATCTCACCCAAGAAAAAACAGTACATTCTAGAGCCATAGTAGCACAGGTTCATCTGTTTCACTTCTGGCATTCCATGATTAGAAGTGACTCTGAAAAAGTCAAACTGTCTAATAGATTCCACAGAAAGGGGGAATGTGTTTGTGCATGTTCACGCACAGCTTATTGGCCGAGCACTAATGAGCTTCACTCAAAACTAAGATCACACTCATAGGAGGATAAATAATAGTGCTTCCATTAACTAGCATCTATTCCACAAAAGTGAAATGTGACAACAGTGGGATGAGGCAACCTGAGTGTGAGCCTTTGTTCTAAGCATTCTGTTTTGAGTTGACCCATTTGCATCACACACATTTGACCACTTAGATCCTGCAAAAATAGCACTGTCTACCATAGGTCTGTCCGACCTTCTGCCATTGTGAAGCATGGCATCTACAAGGTTTACACTGGAATACCTCTCTCAAGTTTTAAAATTAGCTTTAAGATTTTGGGCTTAGATATATTCACAACAGTCTTCAGTTGTGTATGGACCAGGCTATGTCTGATGCCATATAAAACATATGAATTAATTTTGTTCTTAGAAAAGCCCAATGAGGTTCAATAGACGAGAGAAGTCAGAGCCATTAGTTTGACTCCAGACTATATCAAGCAACATAAGTTAAATCAGCAGTTCTCAACCTGTGAGATGTGGCCCTTTTCGCAAACCTCTCTCTCCAAAAATATTTACATTATGATTTGTAACAGTAGCAAAATTACAGTAATAAAGTAGCAATGAAAAAAATTTTATGGCTGGGATCACCGCAATATGAGGAACTGTATCAAAGGGTTGCAGCAACTGAAAATGGTTGTTAAAGTTACTTTTATATATAACAGTGCTTGTTTCTCTTAGCTTATTTCTTAACATGACTATCACACAAATAATTGAGACTCTTTTATAATACAAAGATTCACAATACAATCTCAGCAATAAGTCTGTTCTTAACCCTCTGTGCTATTTTGTCTTACTCCCAGCAAATCCCAGTGATACTTGAACTTTGGAGCTTTCCTTGGCTCCAGCTCCTTCCTCCTGATCCTCCTTGGACCTCTACTGCTGGCCAAATCCCCTGCTTCCTCCTAACTCCTCCTCCCCTGGGTGGCAGGAAGTCCAGCCCTATTCTCTCACCTACTCATCAATTGGCTATAAACTTCTTTATTGACATATCAGGGGGACAATTGGGGAGCAGAGTTTACATAACATTTAGACAGGAAATCAGAATTTAAACTACACAATAACCTTATGCCTACATCTCCCCCTATTATTATAATAAAAGGCTCCTCTTCTTTTTTATTTTTATTTTTATTTTTATTTTTTGGTTTTGGTTTTGGTTTTTCGAGACAGGGTTTCCATGTGTAGCCTTGGCTGTTCTAGACTTGCTCTATAGGCCAGGCTGGTGTTGAACTCACAGCAATCCTTCTGCCTCTGCCTCCCGAGTGCTGGGATTAAAAGCGTGCACCACCATGCCTGGCTAAGGCTCCTCTTCTTATAATAACAAACTATATGTAATATAACAATTATGAAAATTATTAGGTAAGACTTCTTATTTGTAGGTTTGGTATCTTTGAATAAAGTATTCCACTATCTATCAATTTCTATCATCCTAAAGAATTTAACTGTGAGATTATAACTATCTAGTCTTCAACTCCATCAGAGACTTCAGAAGGAATAAATATTACCTAAATACGTAAGAAGTGCAGGCAAGCAGGTTCCAAAAGTATAGAAATGACAGATATGTAGCTGCCTGCAAAGTCCCTCAAAATTTCACCATAGCGTCGCTGCATTATCTTCAGTCTTCTGGCCCAGAATATTTGACAGACATTTCTGTGAAGCAGGAATTATAAAGGACTTGCCTACCTTGTCCTTGCAAAGCTTGGAAGTCAATGCTCCTGCATCCAGGTTGTCCTGTTTGGACAGTATTCTGTCTGTAATTGACATATAGGCATTTTCTTGCGCAGTGGCTAGCTTGACACATATGAAGCCTTTGATGCTCCCTGAAGTAGAATGAGGTGCTGCCAGGAGCAAAACTGTCTTGTGTCAAAAAAGCCTTAAGTTATTAAAATCTTTAAATGCCATATTCTATAGATCTCTGAGGTTTCTGAAGACCATCTATCTTATCTGAACTTCAAGAAATGGTAGAAGATGAAGATTAAGTTGTTATGTCGTCAACATATTGGTGGTAGAATTGATTATTATCTGACAAGTCTAGATCTAAATTTAAGTAGCTTTTATAAAACAATTTTTTTAAAAAAATTATCCATTTCATTTAGTCTTTTTTTTCTGGTTTTATAATACACATACATTTTCAGTAGCATTTTCTTTTTGTTCTTAAAGTTATTCATAATAGTTGGTCAAATCAGCATTTCACTCTACCATATATTTATTGCCTTTGATGTACATGTAAACTTATTCCCTTCATGAGGTGTACAGTACTTACCTGCGAGCAAGAAAGAATCTGTGAATTTGGTTACCAGGAACGTGCAAAAAGAAATCTTAGTTGATATGAGGCAAGTTGCCTCAGTCCAGTGACCAACATTTATTCTGCATAGTGTAATCTGCTAGTAATGGTATCTGTGTATTAGCTTTCTTTTTAATCTTTATAAAATAGTTTTATTATAACCAATAATATATAACTAGAAAAATTATCATAAAGTACAAATTTTTGTGGTTCAAATCATAACCCCAAACCCACTTGTGGGTATGTATCTTTCACTAGGCTTATTCACTTGTGTGTTAAGACAGTACTTGACCATGTATCCCTGGGTGCCCTTTATGTAGATCAGGCTAGCCTTAAACTAGTTGGCAATTGTTGTGTTTCTGCTTCCTGAATGCTGAAACTGATGTTCTATTCCACCATACCTATCTCACTTATTTATTTTTTAAAGTTCTTTATTTATGTATGGAGTGGGCTGGTATATATGGCCCTAAAAAAGACATATACACAAGTCAAACCAAAGTGCTTATCTCTACAAATGGCCATAACACTGTGTTCCAGTATTTGTTCTATTTTATATGCATTAAACAAAGATATGTGGATAATGTAAAAGCTCAGATACAATAAGTATCCTGCAGCAACCATTGTTAGCTGAGTTCTATATATGATGTTGACTTGTGGAGAGGACTGGGAAAAATTACAAGATACAATGATGTTGACATTCTATAATTTTTTTAAACCAAGAGTGTGATTTCCTGATGCTGTCATATTTAAGCAATCATAAGGCATGCTTTTCTGTAATTAAAACAGAGAGAAGCTTGCCTCTCAACTTAAATTTCAGAAAAATTTAAAACATTAATTTAAAATTTCTTATATCAGGATATTAGGTTGGCCTTGCTTAGAAAATCAGATCTCCCATGACCAAAGTAACTTACAGGAAATGTTTTGATGCAAAGTAGACTGTAAAACTCATGCAAACTTGTTTGCATTAAACATTAACTTATTTAAGTAGGAAGCTCAGAGAAACATGAAAGTTTGTGCAGTAAGTTTTCCAACCAATGAGTCACAGGAAAAGGCATGGAAGGCATGGGAGACTCAGCAACACATGTTTACAGGTGCATAGACCTTGGAACCTTTGTCACTAATCTCTTTCCTAGCACACTTTAGTAACATTTTAGAATGGACAGGCCAACTGCACAACTTAAGCATGTGTGTGTGTGTGTGTGTGTGTGTGTGTGTGTGTGTGTGTGTGTGTAAGATTTTAGAATGGACAGGCCAACTGCACAACTTAAGCGTGTGTGTGTGTGTGTGTGTGTGTGTGTGAGAGAGAGAGAGAGAGAGAGAGAGAGAGAGAGAGAGAGAGAGAGAGAGAGAGAGAGAGAGAGAGAATATGACCCAAAGTAAGTCTTTTGGGAGCATATCTCTCTGCAGCTATGATCCTTGGCTTTCCAGGGGTGCTATAGATCCTATGGAGTCGCCAAGGATCTTGGCTCCAGCTTCTGACTTGGCAGCAAATGGGAATGTTTTCTTTTACCAGGATCCCTGGCTCTGTTCCATGTCCTAATGATCTAGGCTCTTTTGGAAACAGCATCTCAGGTTCTGGCCCTGGAGGGTTCAGTGAGGCACACTGGAACAGACAGTGCGGCCTTGTGGCTAGCCTTCTGTCTAATGGGTTTGAATAGTTCCTGTGACAGATACGGTCAATGGCAGGTCAGCAGATATAGAGACAGACTTCTTAGAATTCTTTAGATAGCCAGTACTTGATTTTAGCCATAATTTCAGAGCCAAATATTTATAATCAATTATCTCATTTAAAAACCAGCAGGATCATTTTTCACTAAGGAGCCTGGAAGCTCTTCTATTTCTGTGGCCTGTTAAAATCTTACTGCAGATTTAAAATCTGAATGTATTCTGTTAATAAGAGGTTGGAAGTGTCTGGCCAAGTTGACGTTGCTGTGAAATGCATCTAGGCTGAGAGGAAAGCCAGGCAAGCTGGCAGGCCTTGTCTCCAGCCAGCGCTGGTGGGTTGTGTGAAGTGCACACCTGACGTTACATCTTAGCTTCCAGACAACAAAGCAATATCAAAGTGGGGTACTGGTTCTTCATAGCAGTCACTGTGACAGGAGTTGGCAAACAGGAGCATCATACTATATCAAGGAGCCAGAGAGAGTATAGACGAGATGAAAGCGCCACCCCTGCTGGAGAGACGGAAGCCACCAGATGGAATTAATGACAGAAGAAAGGTAAACAGTAGGATTACCTCTACTTCCTCCTGTTCCTGGAGGAAAGATGTGACCTTAAGGGAAACTTTCTACAGCACTGACGGTTGGGTGGCGGGGGTGGGGGTATGCCCATTAGGCTCCATCATACTCATAACTCTGAGAACACTGACATGCTCCCTGGCCTGCTCCACCTGGTGAAGAGATCCTGTCCACACTGCTTTCAGGCTGTTAACTATGGTTACACTTGGTCAAACCAGTCTCTCTTATATTTATGGTTGTGAGCACAGAGAAACTCTGTCTTGGAAAAACCAAAAAAAACAAAACAAAACAAAACAAAACAAAACAAAACAAAACAAAACAAAACAAAAAACCAGTCTCTCTTTATGGGTCAAAGGGCCAGGTGGCTGCTGGGATTTAAACTGAGGTATTCTAGGCATGGGGCTTCGTTATGCTCAGGCCACTCACACTCCTTAGCTCCTTGGCACCCTGAGGACCAAATTCATCCCCTGTACTGATTAGGGGTACACTGGAAGCTGCACTTTAGTGTCAAGAGGCCTCTGCTTGACTACTGCTGTGCTCCCCTCAAGCAAACCCAAGTGCGGTTAGCATGCTGTGTGTTGCTCAGCTAACCTGGGTCTAAGCCTTCCATGAAGGTCTTCCAACTCGTCACTTTCTAAGTCTGATGTTGTCTTGATCCCAAGAAAGACTTATGCTTGGCTTCCGTTAACTGTGTTTGAGTCCTTGAACTGCTCTATCTTAGCAACAAACAGTGACCTCACACACTACTGCCCATCTGCTTCCTAGACAGCTGAGATCACCCTATGTGTTTTCAGGCGGAAAAATAAATAGCTTTTCAAAAGTTCCATGACATATGTCACAACATTTCAGTTCAACAGGAGAAATCTATAATGGTTCCTTCTATGGTAATTCACATGTTACAAAATATTACAGCATAGTTTACCACTGATTCCTTCCAAAAGATATGAGCAGTCATTATATGACAGAATTGGTATGCAAAGCATATTACTTTTCGGCAAATGAAAACAAAAATGCTAACTGAGAGTAAGAGTGAGAGTATCAACATGGGTGTCATATATATATATCTAATAAATTCTAGGAAGTAGTAAGCCTTATATTATTCAATGCCGTATCCTTTAATTTCATGCTTTGAAAGGAAAATTTAGATATGCTTTGAATTTATCTAGTATCTATTACTTATAAACTATATCCAAGCTTAACTTTTACAAAATGACATTTTAATGGAGGCAATTACCAGCTAGTAGATCTGCCGATGCTGATGAACTAGAAACAGCCTGTGGTGCTGGCTGGGTTTCAGGAGCACTACTTCCAAATGCATCTATCCATTATCCGTTACGCAGCAAGAAAGTAAGAGGGTCAATAGTAAGTAAGGAAGCAATACAGTGTGATATACACAGAGACATGCACGTACTTGACATTCTGTATGGTGAGCCTGCCTCCTGGGTCTATGTGAAATAACTAGCTGAACTAAACCATGCTCTAAGCAGTTTATCATAATTTATATCCTCAGATGATGTCTTAATATATAGTTCATGTCTGCTTTGAGAGTCTCCCTAAAAGTAGGGATTGCAGGTGTGTGCCACAATGTTCCTCTCTAGAGTTTAGCTTCTCAAGAGAGTTCTAGAACGTTTAAGAATTAGTGCCTCATTATAAGATTAAGGAGATATACTTTTATTATTTATTCTTTTGGTTTTCGAGACAGGGTTTCTCTTGTAGTCCTGACCATCCTGAATCCAGAGATCTGCCTGTCTCTGCCTCTCTGAGTGCTGGGATTAAAGACATATGCTACCACACCTGGCTAAGCGATCCATTTTTTAAGTGGATAAATGTTTCAAACTAAATTCTATCATTTATTAAAAACAGGAATGAGATTTTTTTAATGTTTTAAAGAAAGGTAAAATAGAATTTTCTCATTTCTCATGTAAGTGTGTAAAGATTTAATATGCCCAATGAAGCAGCAGCAGCAACAACAGCTCTCCCTGCATCTGGGTTCTGTCTGAGCATCTTCTGGGGGGGGGTCAGCACCTGTGACTTCTTTGTACCCTCATATATCCAGTATGGCATGTACCAGGATGCTTCAGTGACAGTGGGTAATCAATGAGTATGCAATTTGCAAAGATGATGCTTTAGCCCGAAGACTCACTTTTATGAGTACTCATGATTCATCTGAGAGCTGTCTCCTTCCTGCAAGTTCACTGCTATCAAAGAACTTTAGATTGGTCATACACACAGATAGTCAACTAATATAATCAATGTATCTTTCTGTTTTCAAATACTACATAAAGGAAATAAAAGAATACATTTAAAACAGAAAAACATCTCCAAGTTTCCTGGAAAGATTTTTTTTTAAAAAACACTAAACTCAATGTCCATAATCTCCACAGTATTGGGTACGTTGACACCTGACTGGTTTGTTTCCAATTCTGAATTACCTACTTCATGTTTATATTGCTTTAAAGAACTTGAGGGTGTTAATGTAACCAACAGATCAGGATCTCTGAGGAAACGGTAAGGAGGTGATTAAAAATTAGGCTGAAAACATGAAGACTTCACATGGAGGTGCTCTGGTTTTGTTAGGCCATGCACTGAAAGCTGTGATGAACCAATGAGGATGGAGGCGATGATGGCAAAGAAATGGAAAAGACTGTACAACTGACATTAACATGTAAGAAGAAAAAGCAACTTAAGGGTCAAAGGAAGCAAAATGAGTTAGGATGAAAGAGCAGAGCCACTCAGAACAAAACAGACCCCAGATGATGTAAGTGCTGAAGGAGGAGAGATACGCACCCCCAAAAAGGTCTATCACACCTGAGGACTCCGCCTTTGCAGGAGAGGCAGTGGCTGCAGGAGATGGCGCTGCAAACGCATCCACTGCAGTGAAGAACAGGGGAAATGCGGGTCACCCTCAGCACAGTGACACCCAGCACCCCAACGATGGCCTCGATCTCACAGTTACAGGAAGACGGTGGGAGAATCTTAACAGTTAAGGAAAGCACATGAAAACAAACCCTTCGATATTAGGGGATTTAGTGGGAAGTGGAATTTTTTTCTTTGCCAACTGTAGATTTGACATATCAACCCTCACCAGGTGGTGGAGAATGAGATTCTTCTCTTAGGTGAATTCCAAGTCTTAAAGCACATAAGATAAACCTATAAGGTGTTGGATCATCATTACCCCACACGAGCCTCCCACAAGGCCTTCCTGAGAGAGCTCTGAGGACTTGACCTTGGAGAAGCACTCACCGGATAAGAGGTCAGCAGTGAGAGAACTCTCGGGCACCGGAGAAGCCCCTCGTGGTGGAGAGGAGAAAGCATCTTCCAGAAGTGAAAGAAACCAAAACCAAGCAGAAGTAAGTAGCAGAAAGTTGAAATCAGAGTCACACATCTAACAAATGCATTATCACAGCAACTATAAAGGGCTTGACCAAGGACAGGGCTTGACCAAGGACACGTCTACACAAACAGAGTTGAAGACAATGGTTGCTTTGCTTTACCTGTGCCAAACAGGTCTATGCTAGGAGCCGCGTCTGGCTTAGGTGCTGCAGCAACTTCAGGAGCAGAATCAAACAAATCTAAGACCGAGAACACACAGGCTTTCACTCAGTCTGAAAAAGCAAGCCTGTAACAGCATCACCTGCCAGCTTTTCTGAACAAGCATTTAGAATTCTGGGTTAAGTAGCAAATGGTTCCTAGAGAACCACTTAGGTATAGTTTTCATGCATAAGAGGAGTCACGTGTGCATTACAGGACTAGGTTCAGGCCACCGGATGGGAGAAACTCAGTAATAACAATGACAAATTACCACCAAAGATATCTAGAGCAGGAGGAGCGGCGGCGGTGGTAGTGGCAGCAGCGGAGGTGGTGGCAGTGGTGGCAGCTGCAGCGGCGGCGGTGGTGGTGGCAGCAGTGGTTGCCACAGCGGTGGGAGCAGGAGAAGGAGCGGTTGCGGGAACTGGAGGGGCTGTGCTAGCTGTAGGGGTAACTACAGGAGCACTGGTCTCGGGTGGCTTCATTGCAAAGAGGTCCAGCTCGGGTGCAGCCTCTGCACTACCTTCAGATGGGGCAAAAGGGTCTTTTGGAAAGGAAAGTGGAGACACACACAGCATCAGTCAGGGAAGAGCAAGAGACAGAATTGTAGCTACAGGTAAGAAGACACTTCACACACATCACATACTAGCTAGGCCTCCAGCTACATGGGGGTCAACTACTATCTTATTAGCAATCGGGATGTTTTTCTAAAGAAAGAAGAAAATACACTTGGTACCACAAGTTAGTTGAATCTGAAATATTTTGTAGGATGCTGTGAGATTAGCCTACAGTTTTGGTCTTGGGGGGGGGTGTCATTATTTATTTATTTTATTTTTCGTGTGCCCTTACCTAATCTAGTCAATTTGGTGCTCTGAAAGTTCATTAAAACATGCCAATATATTTGAACTCAATATCATAAAAGAATGCATCAGAGAGGGGGAAAAACATTAAGAGAGCATACTTGCATTAAGAAAAATTGTCAATCTTGAGGAATTGCCAATTTTGATAAGTATGCACTTCACTGTCTTAATGTTTTAAGTGTTGGCATTATTTATTCAGTTATGATGAGTGACAGTTAACGCTAGGAGAAAATAAAATTAGAAAAACATATGGCCACATCTAACTATGCAGGTTTCTTTCATATTAGGACAGAAAAACAACAGACTGGCTTATGTCAACCCACCATTTCCTGAGCATGCATCAAGAGCTGCAGCAACTGGGGTTGGGGTAGCTGGTGCGGTGGCCCCTTCGGATGCTGCAGGGGCCTCCCCAGGAGAAGCTGCAAAGGCATCTTGGGTGCAGTTTTAAAAATAACAGAAATTAAAGGAATAAAAAGAGAAGAAAATATAGTAAAAGAACTGAGTTAAGTTGTGAAGCTCCCTTATACAGCACGACTGTTTTCATGCACTGTTGGCAATCACAAAGCAATTTTCCTTTGTGTGTCTCCCTGCTAGCTAACACATGAATGGTGGTATGTAGATACCACTGAAGGTTGTTGTGATCCAACAAGATTCTCACTGTATAAGGGCTCTAAAAAGCGTGTTTTATGTACCATTAGAAATTAATGGATGCAAAAATTAAAACACAAAATTTTACTATGCAATTTAAGACATTAAACTTTCATGTCCAGATAATTCTCTTCTTTGCTGCATTTTTCTTATACCTCTGGCTGGTGGCTTCCAGAAAATTCCAATGTCTTCTCTGTATGCAAATAATATTAAATCGATAATGGCTATGTAAACAAATATTCCAAATTTAAAATTAAGTCTAGTGAGGACCGAAAAAAATAATAATGTTAACATGAGAGGTTTGGTAAGTATTCAGAAAAGTCTTTGCTAACCTCGGAAAGAATCATCAGACAGAAAAGAGAGACTCAGAGACAAGCAGCTAACACGCTTAGGGCATGATGCTTAATGTCTTTATTTCTACTTCCACTTATTGCTTTCAAATATCATTATATTTTCCAGTTATTTGGAAAGTGGTCCATTTCCAACAGGTTAAAAAATATAATTTCATGTTTTAAGACTGCAAGTGCATTATTTATAGAAGTAACCTCGTTAACACATAAGTAGGCCCAAGTCACAAGGCTCGTTTGTGTTTCCCTTTTTCGGTGCTTGGGGCAGGACCCAGAGCCTTGTGCACTATGTTCCTCATCCTGAGTACACACTATGACTGAGGGATACAAATCCTTCTCAGAGCATGGCCACCCACAGACCATCTTTCTTATGGAGCTGAAGCCTTCAGAGAATGGGATCGACCCACTTGCGCCTGCCATTCATCCCGAAGTATGATTTCCTCTCACTGTTCCCATGTGCCCTAGAACACCGGCCCTCAGTCCCTAACAGGAATTGGCCAAACATGTTTGGGAAGCATCACACAGGAGAGCTGATTCCTCAGAGATTCAGTCAATGCACTAAGCTCGAGGAAGTCCTGTGGTCACGGTCCTTGCTTCTCAGTTGAATGGAGCAAGTAAAAATCTTGTCCAGGTATATATATATATATATATATATATAAATAACATCTTGAATCCTTATGTTTTGTGGAACAAAACAAAAATAACATCACAGGATCCTCTTTTGAATTAAAAAGTATTCTTTTTCTAAACACCGTCAGAGCACATATTAATTTGATCTGATAACTTCCTTCGGCTATCTCAAGAACGCACGTTGCGCTGATGGGGGTGGGGGTGTCAAGTAAATAAAACTGGAAAATGAAAACCACTCAAGGGACAGTGCAGACATCAGAGGGCCGTGGGCAGCATGAAAACCCTGAGGTGGGCGGAAAAGCACTTGCAGAGGAGAGGAGGTGGGCGTGCTCTCGATATCCTGCCACAGTTCCGGGTCTTTCGTCTCGTGCCTATATACTCAGAACTGACATCAGTGGCTCTGGGAATCACTCACTCCCCCCAGAGACACATTTTTGAAAATTATTAAATTTAACTTCTGTAACTATTTCAGATGGTGCCTTTTATTACCTCCATTCTGTAAGAAAGGAACCAAAGTTCAGAGATTTTTAAGTGTTCTACCCACAAAAAAAAAAAAAAAATGATGTGAAGAAATATACAACTTGACCTAGCCATTCCATAATACAGACCTAGCTGAAAGCATCTTGTTGCCCATGAGAATATATAGAACTTATGTTTTCTGTTGAGAAGAATGACTTGGGTAATTTGATCAAGGGCATGCAACCAGTAAATGGCCGAGTCAGGATTTGGGCCTTCCACTGCACATGTCATACACTTCTCTCGAACTCTCACCAAAACTTTTCCCAAAGACACGAATGGTATTTTTTTTTCAGGGTCAGTCTTCTGCTTCCACTATGTGGGTACCAGGAATAGGACTCAGGTCATCAGGCTCGACCCCGAGCACCTTTGCCATGAGCCACCTCATCAGCCCCCCAGCTAGGGTATTGCAGAGGAGCAATGCTTCCACTTACCAGTTACCTGCTCCTTATATAAAGGCTGAAAGTGTACCATGTCTTATGATTCTGTTCTGTGTGACATAGAAAGCAGGTTCTATTTCTTAAAAGTTTGCCTTAAAAATAAGAGACTTAGTAAATGTAATCTATAAGATAATGTAACAATTCAAATGAATTACTCACAGAGAATAATAAACATTTTGTAGATAATCAATCTTAATATTTTTCCAAACTCTCATTTCAAGTGTACTAAAATACAGATTGTTAGTGCTTATAATGTTTCTTTTATGTTTTAACATTTTATATTTGTAAAATTTCATAGCTGTCATTTTCCTGAAATTAAAACTCACTACCCTTATTTCTAGAGAAATCTATATTGCTATAAGCTTTATATAGAATGATATCATGTTTTATGTCTTTGAGGTGGAGTCTTGTGTGCAGCTCAGGCTGGTCCAGACCTTACTGCATAGCTCTGATTAGCTTCAAATTATCTATTCTCCTCCATGAGCCGCCTGAGTGTGACCACAATGCCTGACATGAGGGTACATTTTAAAGTTATTCAAATAAATGTGGCTGGTAATTACCCATCCTAGAGGTCTAAAATATTTTAAGGTGGCCAAGAAAATGGCTGCAGAGGTTTAAGCTTAGTATTTGTTTAAGTCAGAGCTCTAAATGTTTTGTTATAAATCAAGAAAAAGCATGAAACAAATTAGGGGGAAATTTACTGAAGACTATAAAAGAGGCAGCGGTGTACAAAGAGACCCAGCTGTGGTGGACAGAGCTTTTCCAGCTGTCTGAGGTTAGGAGACAGTTCACAGAGCTAAGAAGAGAAATAAAATATGTGATGAGACTTGCAGAGGGGCTCATCCTCACTCATGTCCCTGACAGATGACAGAAGAAACACTAATGACCACACAGGGCAGCTGGCTCTTGGCTCTGTGACTCTGCAGTAGCCCATTGTACGACCTGTATTTAAGGCAACAATTAATGTCACCAAGATCGTATTTTCTGCTTGACAAGACACCAATCACAGGCAGCATATTGGCTCAAATGGCATTTCAAAGAAATATCTGGGGCTTTATTATTTCTGGAAAGTTGTGAGGAAAGCAGGACAAAGTCACTTGATATTTGAGATGCCACCAAGCTCCTTTCACGTGGACTGAAGACACAAATCTCTAACTAGCAATGGTGACAGAAATGCTTCAGTGCAAAACTGCTGTCTAATTTGTTCATATTTTCCACTGACCTTGCATGAGAAACCATCAGACTCAATGCCAGTAGTGGGGTTGGAGAGGGGAAGGGTGAAGGGGTTAATTCTATAAATTTAAGCTAACCCTTTTTTTTTTTTTTAATCATAAAAGATTGGGGCAACGCTGACAAAGAGCATTCTGCTCTTGAGTGACTCCTGGTAGATCTGTCTAACTGACGCTCCTTGTCTTGGGCGACTTCGGAGCCTAGGGCACTGCACACAGCAGAGCGGTATGTGTCTGTGTAAGCCTTTGTCCCCAGGGGAACACACTGATTCCATCACTGCCTGCTAAACCTCTCCTGGCTTCACTGGCACTTGCTTCCTTCAATTTCTTTACAATATTTTCAAAATATCCTGGGAAATATGCTATATGGTAATGAAGAAACATGAAACTATAATGAGTCTAACAACCCCTGGATGTGTGTATGTGGTCCAAACTCTTCTCTAGGGTTGCACAGTGGCTCCACCCAGATGTGACTGTGTAGATGAACAGGCTTCTGATGCTCACTGTGTCTAGGAGTATTTCGGGGCATTTTACTGTGTCAGAACTGGCATCTACATAGAAAGCATATTTCTAGATAATCCTTCCCCAAACTGACCTGCACCTGTTTCTAATCAGCAGACTAAATGCTGCTTAAGATGGCCTCTCAATGTTCCAAAGTCAAGATGACCCCACATTTTACTTGGACACAACAATCAATCAAAGCAGGTATAGCAAGCAGTCAACTCACTGTCTAGCCATCCCAAATTTTATATTTTATTTAGGCAAGGATGGCTCTCTTGTGGTCATCAAATGTTCCCTAAGCTGGTCCTAGTCTGGCCCCAAAGCCACACCTAAATGTGTCAGAAGCCTGGGATCACTCTCAGAGGCCCTGCAGGGAGGGCAGGTGTGGGCCAGAGCCTGGCAGCGACCCAGATCCTGATTTAAGATCCAGTGGGCTCAAAGGGCCGCAGCCTCTGATCTACAAGTGCCAAAACTACAGGGGAGAAGCTGATGAGTTTAGCACAGTCAGGAATATATGAACCAACACTGGAAAAGCACTTACACTCTGCCATGCTCTTAACACAGTGTAACGCCTCAACCTCAAGTGCATCAGCCATCTTGAAAGGAAACGAAGGAGTAGCACTGACTAACCTCCAAAGAGGTCCACTTCCGTAGTGACAGCCGTCACAGTTGTGGTGGTTGAGGCAGAGGCTGAAGCAGTTTCAGAGGTTGTAGTAGGAGGGGAAGGTTCTGGTGCAAATGGGTCTGGAATCGGTGATTCAGAGGGAACAGAGGAAAGTGCAGCCAGCGAATCTGTATTTCACCAGAGACAGAGTAAAGAGAAAGGAGGAAAGGACATGAGATAGACCAGACTCCTAAAGGCCACAGACTCCTAAAGGCCACAGACTCCTAAAGGCCACAGACTCCTAAAGGCCACAGACTCCTAAAGGCCACAGACTCCTAAAAGCTGCAGACGTCTCACAGGAGGAGATTAAAAAAAAAAACAAAAACAAACAAAAAAAAAACCACAAGGCTTTACTCACCCTCTCCCAAAAGGTCTACCGATGTCCAGGTGATGGCAGCATATAAAGAAATAAGAGTGTCGGCTGAGACTTCTGAGTGTGCCAATGTGCAAGCAGAGTGAGGTGCAGGCTCGGCTGAGCTTCCTGAACCTCCCCAGACCATTTGTAATTAGAGCACAAATGCATTACCAACTCTCATGATCCAACTTTGAAGTCGGAAAGGACTTCTATCTCCAGACCAAGCTATTCATGATACAGATGGAAAAGTGGAGGGCCAGGGAGGTCAAGAGGCTATTTAAGAGTCTTAAACAACTCTGAAAAAAACCCAACCTACATCAAAAAGATAAGAGTTTTTCACCTTCATTATCCCCTGCACACGCTTCGCTGGCTGCAGGGAAGCCATTAATCTGTAACGAGCAGAATTCTGCTGACTGCTCTGTTCTTCTTTCCCATCTCTTCCCACTCTCCATCTTTGAGACTGGTTCCTTATGTAGGCCAGGCTGCTTTCTTACACAACTCAGAACCACCCGTCTGACCACAGAGGCCCTCCCACTCCACTCATTAATCAAGAAAGTGTCCCCGCCCCCCCAGTGTTGCCCACAGGCCAGCCTGATGGAAGTGGTTCCTTAACTCAAGTTTGTGTCAAGGTGACATCTCTGCAGGTCTTTTTTAAAAGCAGGGTCACTGGTTAGTCTTGAAACCGTGACTTGTAAAGGATGAAGTCACAGACACAAATTAAAGTAGGAGAGTTCAATTCATTTATAAGAGATACATCATCAAAGGCCGTTTTTCCATTCTAAAAATGGCTAGAAAATGTTCACTGTAATAAATAGATGTTAAATCTCATAACAAAGAAACTGACATTCTTCAGGTGGCTACAACTGGCTTGTTTCAAGTTACTATGAAGATTAAATGTGCTCATTCACTTAAAAGGCTCACCCATCCCTGGAACACATCAAATGTTCTGTAAGGAAAGCTAGGACTATGAACTTCAAAGTGCCTGTAAACCTTCCAGTGTCAGGTGTGTGTGTGTGCAGCACAGCCTATAGACTCACACCCCAGATTTTTCTTTTAACATAGTAGGAAGAAGATCACAAAATCCATTTGTATTATAGCTAACAATCCATGTGGAAAATATTACTTACATTACCTCATAATATTATTTTTCAAATGCATGTTGGCTATTAATTGCAATTTTAATAAGACCCTAGCAACAATCTTATACTTTTCAAATAGCAGAAATTTTATGTTAAGTATTTATAAGAAGGAATTGTGTGCTTTCCCAGGCCTTAGATACTCCAAATCATTCATTTACTTGTGCTTCTGAAACACAGAGTTATTATGAGTAAAGGAAAATACTCATCAATGAAGGCAAAGATAGTAATTTCAAAACATCTCTGTGTTTTTTCTGTCAATGGGTTTGTTATCAGTCTGATTAAAAACTAAATTTATATGTAAATTTAAACTAGATTTATTAAAATATGAATTTGATGAAATGTAGTTGTTTCATACTAATATAAAATATTATCATTAAATTGTTTCCTGAGATAGAAATGTGTCAACAACTCTAACCCAGGAAGAATTCATGGACTTCACCTTTGCATACTGAAATCTTTTCACTAAGGGTCTAATAAAACTGCTCAAATAAGCTTTAGAGTTCACATTTTACTATCTAGTTATATAACACTCAAATAGTATAATATTCAAAAGCAAATGTGACTTGATGTTAGGAAACGAGACTGGTAAATTGACTTTACGCTTTACTTGGTCAAATGAGGCCAATACGTCTACAACTGGGCATCAACCCAGAGCCAGCAGACATCTACAGGAGAAACACAAGCAACCCAAGACTACTTTGCCATTTCATTTTTGCAGTTTCTCAAGTTTTAGGAGTTCTATTATTTTTCTTAGAAATTGAGAATTACTAGAGAATTGCTGCCCCCTCAGCTCTTTACTGTTAAAATGTGTTAGTTCTGGGTGTTCTGAGAGCAGATGCTGTCTAGCCTACTCGAAGGAGATGTGCTCCATCTAGTGGGGGAAAGCCAGAAAAAAAAAAAAAAGTCACCTCAAGGGCAAGGGTGAAGGTCGCTAAATGTTCTAGTGCTAAAAAGCATGAACACAATATTGAGATCCTGTAGAAACCAGGAAACCTGAAAGAGGCCATTGGGAATGCAGTGTAATGTAGGCAATATGAAAGTAGAGGCGGGTCCTGGGGCTAGCGAGCTGTACAGAGGGGGAGAACGGCGGGAAGAGGAGAAGGGAGGAGAGGTGGAGGGCTAACCCGAAAAATAAGGGGCATGAAAAAGCCATATGGAAATCTATTCTCTTGTAACCACATTTTTAAAAGATAATTTACTTCTGAAAAAGGAGTTTTAAGGAAAATAACCTGCATGGCTGAAAAAAAAAAAAAAAAAAAAAAAGAAAAGAAAAGAAAAGAAAACTGCTTCTTCTAGAAGCTGAGGGTTATTAAATAAAAATCCCAGCGCCAGAGTGGGGTGTCCCCGACAAGCAAAGAGACCACAGGGGCCCTTCAGGAAATACAGACTTTGGCAATCCGTCTTGGCTTTTCACCAGCACTAGATAATAAAATCTCATTGCTGAAAACACTATGTACCTTGGTTGTATGACACAGAGAAATCATGCTGGAACTGAGATGTAAAACTCCCAAGATTTCATAGTCTTGGAAAGTGCCATATCAGCTGCTGGAGGAGAAAAAACATCACTAGACTTGCCCAGGCAATGTGCCAGGCAGGACATACCTAATTATGCAATGGTGGCACTACTGTTAGGAGGGTAACCACTGCCTCTGATGGGGCTTAAGGCCTACCCCATAGAAGGGAATCTCAGCCTGGTACTGTAAATCTCATCAAAAACAAACACCAGAGAAGAAAATGGGCCTTAGTTGGGGGAAATGAATGTTGTTTAGTTGAAGTGCTACAGAGTCAAATTATCTTAAAAATGTTTAAGTTTATACCCATAGACAAATACTACTCTCAGCCTTAATGAGAGAAGTCTATCTCTTTCCAGTGACCGGTGGTCATCGCACAGACTCATGGCTATAGAAGTTACTGAGAATAAATAATACATGAGTGCTTAGCCCTTAACAAAGTGCTTGTTCTGTCCCCTTTAAGGCTCAGGGAACACTGTGTGAAAGAGGGTGAGAAGAATTTAAAAGCTAGAAGAGAGAAGAGTTTTGAAATGCAAAAACCTTAGTACCAGGCACTGCTAAGCCACAGCAGCTGTGAATGCCCACAGTGGGTCTGTATAAGAATAAATCCCTCCACAGTGAGGCGCTGCAGGAAAAGCTGAGGAAGCGATCTGCTACTGACAGATACAGGAGAAAGGGATGCATTGCTTCCAGTTGTGTCATCTCTGGTGACCTCAACAGACTCCAACGCACAGTTCCAACTTAATATTAATACAGATGGCGCCCATTAAACTGAAATGAGTCACAGAGCAAAACCAAAGTCATGAATCTGGGAGAAGGACTAGCTGCTACGGGAGTCTCTGGCAGGAATGTTATGGTAGTTAATGTTTTTGTCAACTTGACACAAATTGGGGTTATCTTGGAAACTGGAACCTCAGTTTAGAAAATGCCTCCATCAGATTGGCCGACAGGCAAGCCTATGGACATTTTCTATCATTCCTTTACAAAAGTGATTCTCCAAGCCTTTGTGTTTACCACACAAATCTTTGATGTTTTCTACACAAGTCTTTGTTGTAAACATTTTTGTATTATAATATTTCAGAGTCTGATTAATGATTAATGTGGGAGGGCCCAGCCCATTGTACATGGTGTCACCCTGTGCAAGTGGTCCTCCTGGTAGGTATAAGAAAACAGGCTGATCAAGCCCAGCAAGCAGTGTTTCCCCATGGCTTCCTGCTTCTGGGTTCCAGCCTTGAGTTACTGCCCTGACTGGGAGGGAAGCTGAGGTTAACCCTTTCCTCCCCAAGTTGCTTTTGGTTCTGTGCTATCACAACAATGAAAAGCAAACTAAGACACAATTGGAGGTAAGAATGGGGTTGGGGTGGAGCACATTGTATGTTATCAGAATTATCTGAATATATTATATACATGTATGAAACTGTCAAAGGACAGAATTAATGAAAAAGTATGAATGCATACTGACTTAATTAAAAATAACAGTTATACAATATCCAAAAGTCCTTTTCATATAACCCAGTGAATTTAAACTAAAGCTATATTTTAAATTATAAACATTTTATTAAAGTTTTTAATGAATTTCATGGCCTTGAAAATTTGAGTTGAGGGTACGGTTCTGGAAAGTTAACAAATAGAAAACACAGTATGCTGTGCGAATGAAAAGAAACCATGAGCAAACCAGAATATCATAGGTATTTAAAAGATAAAGCTGAGAACAGACAAGTCCTCTGAGCAAGAACATCCTTATGCAGGCTCTTGAGCAACAATTTTCTTTCTCAATTGAAAGGCAATAAAGTTAAAGTCTAATTTACTTAAACATTTAATAGGTATAGCCTGAGCAATTGACTCAGTATAGGCTAATGTCTTAATATGTAAAATGTTCACATTTCTAGCTGTGGACTTTAGGTCTGACCTGCTATATTTCTCTTATTTTTGTTACCAAACACCTGAGTAATAAAATGAAGAGATTTCAAAGGCCCAAGGATGGGTAGATGAAGGAAGGAGTGGGGAACAAGAGCCCGTAGCTGAGCCAGAGGGCTCCTTCCTGCCCCCTGACTCCCACACGCTGGCTGCTCATACAAACTCCTCCACTGGGTTTCTTGGCTGCACAGTTGGTATGATTAGGATGGTCCCGGGCTTTGTAATAACACAGCCAATGTGCTGCAGCCCCCCACATTCCTGGAGAGAAAGCTCCCAGCCAGGAAGAATTTCTGATGTTTGACGTTATGCGTCTGACTTTTAATAGGCTCACCCAGCAACTGTTTAATTATCTAGGGCAACGTAGCTTCATCTTACTTTGTTTCTTACTGTTAATTAAGGACACGGATTCTGAAATGTTATATTAAATTACAGATCTTGTCTCACACCAATAGAAAGATTTTCTGCCTCAGAGCAAAAGTAACTAAAGGGCATGAGCTTTATTGCCTCGCTGGACAGATAATAAGGACTTGGATGGAGCCTTGCCAACTTCGTCTAGCACTCCTATACAAACTCTTATGAGGATCCAGATCTTCAGATACCCTAAACCAGCGTCATCAACAGCTTTTCTCTTTTTGGATTACTACATTTTCACCATGTTGCTTTCACAGTTGTATCCTATCTTAAACTCATTGAAAATTGTATTGATAAGTCTGCGGCTGTACAGCATAGCATTCACAAATGATGCCGCATATTTTCAAGAAGCATAAAGACAGGATTTCTCTGTGTAGCCTTGGCTGTCCTGGACTTACTATGTAGACCAGGCTGGCCTTGAACTCAGAGATCCTCCTGTCTCTGCCTCCTGACTGCTGGGAATACAAGTGTGTGTCACCATGACTGGCATTAAAAATAAGATATTAGAAACACACAAAAAATATTTCTTTTGTTTCAATGTTAGATAGCACGTGGCTATTTGAACTTTTAAACTGTATTATGTGGAATTTCTGTGTCTTTCACAATATGTATTTGATTAGCTGAAGCCATCTTAAACGATTTTTCCCTCCATATTTCTAATACCACTGTTGATCATTAAAATGAGCATAGAGTAATTACAGCTTAAACTAAAACAACCACAGAAAATGCCCCCAAGATGCACAGGCCCATCTGATTTGCTCACCTCCCCACGCAGTGGCTCCACCAGTAGCGGGCGGGGGAACCGGTGCTGCTGCCCCTGCAACTGCTCCGGAGAAGTCTGGCTGCAGGTCAAGGAGGTCACTGGATGGCTTTGCAGTGCTGGAAGGAAATCAGGGCTTCACCGTCAGACTCTGAGATATTACAGTGCAAAGCATTTTGCAACAAAGACTTGGGCAGAAAATATCAAAGGTTTGTGTTGTGTACGCAGAGGCTTGGAAGAAAACCACTTTTATAAGGAGTCGATGACTGAGCTGCCATTATAGCAGGAGTAAGACACTGGCAATACAGAAGAAACACATCACCATGCTCCATCTTAATAAAACTTTATTTACAAAAATAGGTAGTGAGCTATGTAAAATCCTATAGAGCACTAAAAAGCTTATCTTTTTTCTAGCTTTTTTGTAATATAGAAAAAATTGTTTTTAAGAATCCCTAAACCAAATAATATTAAAATGAATAACAGCCACTTTCTTTTTTTTCCCTAAAGTTAGGCTCTCTGTGTGCTCACCTTATTTTGAGTAAGCTTTTCAAAATTTACTTATCTGTGCAACTTCCAATCAAAAACCTAAGCTTTATTGTTCAAAGAGTAGGCTCAAAACACCGAGTGCCTTGGGATCTTATTCAAAGTGCAAACTTTCAGGCTTAGCCCACTGTTACTTAATCGATCAGATCTGAAAGGCACCGACGATGAGCCCTGCAGCCCTTAGAGTCCCAGGCTCCCCATCTGTCTTCAAAACCAATGGCTTCACATTTATACTTTCATACAGTAGATGGCCAAGTAATATGCTACTGAAGAGGGGAGCCTGCTGCTTGCAAACCCCTGAAGGCATTGTCTTCTTGAGTAACAGGTGTAAACACAACTAGACTAAACGACAGAAAAGGGAAATGTACTTATTATAAGGAGCTTAACTGGGGTCATGTGTGAGGTCCAGGTTTTGGTCCCAGCACCACACAAATAAAAAACACTATATATAAGAAAGGGCTTAATCAAACTTTTGATAAGAAACAATTTACTTGTGTCAGCAGAAAGCACTTGGTTTTTTTTTTTAATTTTTATTTTTTACCAAGCATATAAGAAGCAGAAGCAAGCAAGAGTGGCACACAGTAAATGGGGAGCAATATGAATATTCATAGCTGCTTAAAACTGACCTCTCTAAGAAAGAAAAAACGAAGCCCTTGGACAAACTGCATTCATAAAACACTCACAGACTCTCTAAAATGAGGCTGAAATACTTTCAGCGTGAAGGTAAGGGCCGACCCCAAACTACTACTTGCAGAAGCCCTTATGGGTTGGTGACTCATTTCAGGAGTTTTGAGATCTCAGACATTCCTGATTTTCCTGTTACAGGGCAGACAAGCGATCAAAGTTGATTAGGGACACTCCACTGGCCTCTCCCTACCAACCAATCAGTTTCTAACTGCGAGGTTTACTCACCTGATGGGTTTTACCAGACCCCAGTTGGGCCCCTAACTTGTTATGTAGTCCAGAGTGGCTTTGAACTCACGATCTTCTGGCCTCAGTTTTCTAAGTGCTGGGACTACAGGCTTGTGCCACCACACTGTTATGGTTTTGAAGCACTTTGAAACACCTTTCAAGTTTCTCACAGGAAGAATTAACTTTATTAGGTACTTTGCATATCATCCAAACCTCAGAAGGACCTGCAATATGTATGAATCTTTCTTCCAGATGTTTCCCTAAATCTATGAGTGACAGAAAAGGTCTCCCCAAGGATTTAAGAGGTACAGGCTCAAGTCACTCTTAGAGCCCAAGACTCTATACACTGCAAAAATAACACAGTAATAGCTGAGAGGCATTTATTTATTTATTTATTTATTTTTATTTTATTTTTATTAATTTATTCTTGTTACATCTCTATGGTTATCCCATCCCTTGTATCCTCCCATTCTCCCCTCCCTCCCATTTTCCCCTTATTCTCCTCCCCTATGACTGTTCCTCAGAGGGATTACCTCCCTCTGTATATGCTCATAGGGTATCAAGTCTCTTCTCGGTGACCTGCTGTCCTTTCTCTGAGTGCCACTAGGTCTCCCCCGCCAGGGGACATAGTCAAATGTGGGGAAATGACTCAGTGGTTAAGAGTGTCACCTACTCTTCCAAAGGTCCTGAGTTCAATTCCCAGCAACCACATTGTGGTTTATAACCATTTATAATGGGATGTGATACCTTCTTCTGGCCTGTGGATGTACATGCAAGCAGAGAACTGTATATATAATAATAAATAAATCTTAAAAAAAAAACACACACACAGTATGAGGACTGGATTTCATTTGGCAAAATTATTTGGCATCAGTGGAGTACATAAAAATACACCATAAAATTTTTCAAAATATCGATGGCCAGTTGGCTACATACTTATTAACTGACCTGACTGGGACAGCTGCAGATGCTGTTGCGAATAAGTCAACTGGTGGGGATGTGTCGATAGTTTTAGCTGGTGTAGAATTGGGAGATGTAACAGTTGTGGCTGGAGAAGACTGCAAGTGAAGATAACGACACAGGCACATTAAATATGCATCTGGGTCTTTCCCTGTCGACACACACCCTCCCAAGCATTGATCTAAGCATGCAACTCCTCACAGGAGAAAAAGCTCCAAGGGAACTGAGGAACTGTAATAACACTATGGCCCAAATGCCCTTCAAGCATGAACAGTTGAATGCACATTACATAAGATTGCTAAAATATTTGGCCTAATTAGAGTGACTCCTAGTTGTACATTTAAAATCAACATATTTCCTGAACTTAAAATTATTAGGACACCAGCTGTCAAGAAGGATCAATGGTGACCACTGTTATAAAACCAGTATTTTCCCCCTCTCGTCTTAAATATACTTCCTATCTTTCAGACAACGTCAACACCTGGACATTTAACTTAAATACTTCATAGCTGGCAGAGACTAATTCCCAAGTAGCAGTCAAGTCTACGACAATCTGAGGATATGACTATATCTCATCATACTGTGAAATAAAAAATTTGAAAGTGAAATAAAATCCTAACCTTTGGGCTGAGAAGATGGTTCGATTTGTAAAGTGCTTGCTGATCAAACACTGAGGCCTGGGTTCTGTCCCTAAGAACCTATATACAAAGCCAAGTGCTGTGGTGTGTGTAACATCAACACTGGGGGCTGGGAGTGGGGCAGAGCTAGATGGACACGCGCACACACACACATCTTGCTTCCTATACTTTTTAAAGAGGTATTAATAGTTCATATATTATAAGACTAAAAACTTTGTGGTCACTATTTTAATTCTACTTTATCTGCTATATTTAATTTTCCAGGAAATAAAAATGCATGAAGATCAGGAATAAGCAGAGGCTCTGTCACCTGATTTCAACTACAATAGCTTTAAAAAGTCACAAGAATCATTTTTAAAACAAAGGATGGATAAGAAAGCTATTGGAAATCCTGCTGTTTCAAGAATGTCCCGGATTTACTCGTGCCACAAAATCCTGATATCAAAGTTCAATAGCTACATTGCTGCAGGTGTTGAATACCAAAGGAAGTAAACAGAGGAGCCGTGTGGCACCTGCTGTGAGTGGTGTGTGGTGTGGCACCTGCTGCTGGGGCAGTCACAACTGAATTCTCCCTCTGCAACAAAAACACTTCCCACAAAAGTTCACCAAGGGAACCGGAAAACACTAGCTATAAAGCTAAGGGTATATTATCCACATTGGACGCTGACTGCTCTAAAAAAAGAAAAAGAAAAAAGGACTTCAAATTTTAATTAATTCATGTAAATAATCTTAGAAAAAGTAATGGCGTATAAAGTGACAGGGAGAGTGTTAAGGACACTACATATATTACTAATGTCAATACAGAAATGAAGGCCTATAACAAACACCTTTAATGCAATGTGAGAGCTCAGAGAACACAACACCAATAAACCGATTATTACGCAAGACAAAACTCAGAAAATTTTTATTCGGCTAGGATGTCAAAAGAGTCTGTCCCTAAAGGAAGCCCTGCTTCAGCCGAGGGATCATAAGCTGGGCATTTCCCCACAGGCAATATGGTTTAGACAGTTTGGCTTTGTATCAGAAAAATTGAAAAGATTTCTGCTTAAAAATTTCTTTTCAGGCCCTGCGGGAATCTAAACAGCCAGCCAGGTACAGGCAGATGCGTGCTTCCTGGGAATCGCTGGCAGCCATAATGACATCCCTGAGTGTTGGTAATGGCAGCGGTTAAATAATGGAGGTCTTTCAAAGAAAAAGCACATCTATTACAGCTCTGCCTGCAAAGCGCAATGGCAGCTGTGAACTGCAGGCCCGTGGGAGCAAAGCCCTAATCCTGTCCTTCCCTCAGCTCAGAAAGAGGGATGGCAGGAAAGATTAGCAGGCATGCTCGAGGCAAAGGCACCAAAGAGCATTAGCTTTTTTGTGTCATTACAATACACATGGCACTCTGTGCATGACCTATATGTAGATTCACAATATGTGAAAAGTATATTTAATCAGCAAAACATTATACAGATACAGAGGATTTTAGCTGTCATATAAGTACAAGAAAAATCTCACCTGTTTAAGAACACAGGCTCTAAGAGAAAAAGCTAAGTCACATACAAATATAACCTAATCTTTTCTTTAAAAAAAAAAAAAAA
>OU015755.1:33166571-33185700 GCA_907169655.1 Acomys percivali | reverse complement strand
TGTGTGTGTGTGTGTGTGTGTGTGTGTGTGTGTGTGTGTGTGTGTGTAAAAGAATGTTATTCAACCAACCTTGAAAAGTAAATCTTGGCCTATGAGGCTAGGCTGAGCCCTGAAGACACATTTAAGTTTTCACTTAATGTGAAATAAATAAATTATAAAAGGACAGACTGTCTGGATCCACTCAGACGAGGTATCAAATTTATAGATGTGAAAGAACGGTAGTTTCCAGGACCGAGGTCAGGAGGCATGGGCATCCCTGTGTCCTGACTCTGGACTTTCATTTTGGGAAGAGTGGAAAAAACCCTCAGAGCGTGTGACGCGCCTGCGGTTGTGCAGTGTGAATACACTTGGTGCTTCGAGCTTTACACTAAACAGTGCAACATGTAAAAAGGAAGCACCCCGAGAAAGAAGCCAGCTTACCTTACTTAATGGAGAGGGAGCACCAGATCTGAAAGAAATACAGGAAAATGAGATGTGCACGCTCCTGCCGCTCGCTCACATGCAGCAAGGCAGACTATCTCCGTCGAGCTCTTTATAGCAACACAGGGACACAGAACACTTGTCTACTCCACTACGTCCATTTCCCATCTTAATATCTATTAATGGATGGTATTAAATTCAAATTTTTTTCCTCATCATTGTTATTTCTTATGTCCACCATAAAAAAATAAACACTGTTCAAATTTCAATGTCTAAAAGTTATTGAAGGTTTGTGGAAAAAGCACACTATACAAACTTTAAAAAACAAATACTTGTTTATTACTTTAAAAGTTAGGGAAAAAATCATATGTTGCAATTCATTTAATTTCAACTGTTCTACATAAAAAAAAAAAAAAGGGACCCTAGAGAAAAAGTGACAAGATCCCTGCAAGCCATGTGAGTGAGCCAGACTCCGCATGTACAACCACACTACTGCTTGTGTGTGTTATTTTCATGCCCATCAGGAAAACTCTTTAGGAAAAGTGTCCCCCTATTTTTGTCATAACTACCAGGAGTTTGAAAAAGAATAGCAACTCTGATGCTTATTTCTGAGAGACTATTAAGAATATCAACACTCTTTTAGAAGTTAACATCGACTCTAGCCCATGTTGTGAACAGCCATGCTTCTGAAACATCTGCCTGAACAGATTTATGCGGTGGCATAAAATGATTAACAAGCCAAGATGAAGGCAAATGCACTTCGGTGTGAAGCTGTCATCAGGGTTAGCCACGAGGATGGCACTCTGCCCCAGAGTAAATACTAAAATTAGTAACTGTGCCCAACATTATGCAAATTCCACCTATTTACATGTGGCTACTACCCAATTTCCCATTTCAAAGGCTCTTTGAACAATGACCGTTTCCCTACATTTCAACTGACTTAGTATCTACTAATTAATGCTAATTAATTTATCTCAAGTCATTATTATTGCTTATGTCCACCAAAATCTACTGTTCAAATTTCAATTTCTAAAAGTTAACCAAGGTTTGCGAAAAAGCACACTATACAAACTTTAAAAAACAAATACCTGTTTATTATTTCAAAAGCTAGGAGGTTCAAAAAAATCATATATTGCAATTCATTTAACTTCAACTGTTATGCATAAAAGGAGCCTTAAGGGGGCTGGAGAGACAGCTCAGTGATTAAGAGCACTTGACTGCTCTTCCAGAGGTCCTGAGTTCAATTCCTAGAAATCACATGGTGGCTCACAACCGTCTGTGATCTGATATCCTCTTCTTGTGTACATGAAGAAAGAGCACTCATATACATAAAATGAATAAGTAAATCTTGGAGAAAAAAAAAAGGATCCCTAGAGAAAAAGTGAAGCAATTAAGTGTTTTTGCATCTACAGAAAGGGATTTAAGAACCTGAGCTTTAGTACACCATAAAGTTGAAATCTCATGAATTTTGGAGTAATCTTTTTCCCCCCACTTACATTATTTCCTTTAAACTTATGGAAAAGGAAGGAAATTAAATATATAATTTGAAAAAAATAAATAAAAAATGAAAACATTAAAACCTAAAAAATGTTTACTTGGCAAATACAAAGAAACTACAAACACCTTTGACATGATCACTTTCTGAGAACAATTTACTTTTTCTCTCAGTCAAGTTTTATGAACCAATTCTTTATAGCACTAACATGACAAGGCATATTACTAAAACAAAAAACAAAACAAAAAACAAAACAAAACAAACAAAAAAAAAAGGAAGAGTTGGGAATAAGCAAGAGCTCCTGAAGAGCTCACCAGCCAATACACAGGCACTATTAGCAGCTTCCCACCTCACAGCGAGCCAGATGCGGGAGCCCTGACAGAATGCTGACCTCTGCTGATAAACAACTCAACCTCAAGCTATCATGAGCACCCTTTGCTAAAGCCCGCAGGACACTCTTACTAGTGATGCCTGTAGCTGCTCCATAGACTAAACAGACCAACAAGAGTGGACTGTCTCTCCTGAGCCGCCAGGACACCTGCTGTGTTCACTCCTACTGTCTCTCATCATCTTCTTCATTGCTGGGTGCTAAATTCTTGGAGGTGAAAGGACACATCCTGCTATTTTATTACCTGAGCATTTTATACAACATCTGGCATTTTGGGGGTTTTATTTAAAAAATTAAGTAAGAATGTCTGTCTGTCTCTTTGTCTTTTCTCTGTCTCTCTCTGTGTATCTCTGTCTCTCTCCCTCCCCGCGCCCCCCTAATAGTCACCAATGAACCAAAAGTCTTAAGAAATTGCCCTTGGCTTGACAAGATAACTCAGTGGATTAATGGTGTTTCCTGCCAGACCTTATGGCCAAATTCTGATATCCTGGAAGTAGTTAGTCCTCTGACCCTGCCCCATACACACAAGTAAATCAATACTATGTATTAAAAGTATTATAGGAGGAACTAAACTGTCAGTAGGAGTGACCTCTGTTCCCACTGGCTTTATCTGGCCTTTGCCGTGACATATTCACAGGTGTTTCTATGGGGCAATTAATCACTGATTAAAATCTGCTCCAAGCCTGTCTGCTACCCAGGGCTCCTCCTTGGTCCACAATTCATCGCTGCCCTAAAGAAAACACACATGGGCTGGAACATTTGTTGTTCTCCCACAGTTCATAAGTTGCTGCTGCTTGCATATTTTTTGCTTAACAGTCCATCCTACATGTTTGCCATTGACACTTTTTTTTTTCAAGACAGGGTTTCTCTGTGTAGTCTAGGCTGTTATAGACCCGCTTTGTAGACCAGGCTGGCCTCCAGCTCACAGAGATCCGCTTGAGTACCGGGATTAAAGGTGTGCACTACCATGCTCAGCTTGCCGTTGATACTCAAGAGAGAAAATGTTACAACCTTTTGCTTATAGACACAGTATTTATGGCTGACCAATGCTGCTTTTTTTTTTTTTAAATTTCATGTACAGTGTCCTGTTTGGATTTTTGTCAATTTGACACAAGAGGAAGAGGCAGCTCAACTGTGAAAATGCCTCCATCAGTCTGTATGGCATTTTCTTCATTGATGGTTGATGTGGGAGGGCCCAGTCTACTGTGGGTGGTGCTGTCCCGGGGAAGGTGGTCCTGCATGGTATAGAAAAGTAGGCTGGGCAAGACCTCCACTTCAGTTCCTGCCTCCAGGGTCCTGCCCTGTTCGGTTTCTTGCCGTGACTTCCCTCACAGATTGACTGTAAGCTGTAAAACAAAACAGACCTTTCCTCCCTAAGTTGCTTTGTTCGTGGTAGCTATCACAGCAATGGAAACTTAGCCAGGCCTGATAGAAATCTGCAACATATTGGGTCAATTTGGGGAAACTAAGGCAGTACTGAAAATCTGAAATGAGAATGGATATTACTTATATTGTAATCTAAGCAAATACTCTAAAATGCTACAAACAGGCCTACTGGCTTTTTCAATGAACACAGCAAATCTAATGTTTCTTTCAAAGAAGGAAATATAGCAAGCTGTCAAAATAGGAAATTGTTATTTACTTGACTCCCAACAGTGATTCCTATGTAAGATAAATATAATCCAGAAAAATACAGAGATGCAAAAGCCTATCAATATCATCAATATCTACAATTTTAATTACAAAAGACATCCAGGGCTTCTTACATGCTCAGCTCAACACTTAGTATACCACATGAGAAATAAAATTGATTTCATTCTATTGCTCTGGACTCATAAAAGAGAGAATACTCAAAGGTGAGCCATACCTTATTGTACATTATTTAACACACTTCAGTGGACACGGAGCACTAAAAGTAAATGGCATTTGTGTCTGTCACAGCAGCCTTTTTGTTTTGTTTTGCTTTTCAAGACAGGGTTTTTGTGTAGTCCTGGAACTTGCTCTGTAGATCAGGCTGAATTTGAACTCAGAGATCTGCTTGCCTCTGCCTCCAGAGTGCTGGGACTAGAGGTATCTGCCACCAATGACACTGGTTTAGGATTATCACAGCAGACATTTGCAAATGCATATACATTGATACAGTGTTAGAATAGCTTTGTATTGCACAGAATGGCAAAGAAAATATTTTCAAACCATCTGTGTTCCTTGTAAAACTGCCCTGGCCTTCTGCAGTGTACCAACAGAAGAGTCCTTTGCTTATTTATCAAATGAAAGCACCTTTTCTAAAAGTTCAGAAGGCTATTTATACCCCTAGAGGATACTGTAATTATGATCCAACAAGACCCAGAGGAAGCAAAACCATTCATGCCAGTCGCCTTGGGGGAAAATACATAATAGAAGCACAGATACATGAGATGGACATTAATCCACTTTCAAATTTCTGAATACAAAATATGGAATATCAAGTGATTTTTTTGGTTTGCATTTTTGTAATCACCAAATGCAAAAACAGTCACTTAGATAGTACTCACCCTTCACTTAAGTTCCCATGTGAGCACAAACATACAAAGAAGAAATGATTAACTTCTAAAGCTTGTTTTTTCTTAAAGTCAGAATAAGCAAGAGACAAATTAAAATGTCATTTCAGCCAATGAATGAAAAGAATCTGACAAGCGTAAAGCGATTTACAAGGAGCTAGAAAAAGTCACTCTGAGTTGAATGAACTCAGCTATGGACTGTGGGGTTTTCATCCCTATTTCTGAAAACGCCTATGGGTAATTTTCCCCAAGTGTCCACACATGGGCAAGTTCAGAGTCAAAGGTTGACTCAAGAGCCGGGAGTTGGGGAAGAAGGCCCGGGGAGCTTTAAGACGGAACGTGGGGAGCTGAGGAAGCAAAGGCTTGGAGAAGCAGCTGGCAGAGCACATACAGCTCTCAACGGGGAGAGGCGGACTCTGAGTGAACTTGCTTATGCTAAGTCTTCCACCGCTGGAGCAGGGACATTTCTCAGCTTCCAACACAGGGTGGCCCCAGCAACGCATGACAGCAGGCACCTTGAATTGTTACGTGGTAATCTCACATTGACCACAGCTACACTGGAGCCTGTACACAGCCTGGCCTTAAAACAAACCCAGAGAGGCCATGTTCTCCATCACTCAGGCTGTGTGGCCAGAAGTGCCTGGAAAAATTCCCTACTGAAAATTTAAAACGATACCATATACTATATATAAAATTATACTTAACTAAATTGGGGGTAAAAAAAAAAAAACCAAAAGGAACAGTACACAGGTGATGAATTAACTAGCAAAAAATGTAACATCAAGACATAAGCTTAAGTTCTGAGAGAATTATCAGAGAAACAGGGAGAAAGGTCACAAGAGAGCTACATTTTCACAGCTCTGTTACTGGCAAAAAGCAAACCAATCAGCCAACCCCAAATCTCTGTCCAGTGTGTCGTCCTACAACGCTCAGCTCTTGAGCTCTCCCATGAGCTGAGTGAACGCCATCTCAAGCTAGGACCACTAATGGCGGACTGCAAGCTGGCTGTGTAGCAGGGCCGAACAGTAAGTGCTTCGATAATAAAGTATGAAATAGTCACTGATATTTAGAACCAGAAACTCTCATGGACAAACAGCCACAATATGAGGAAGCTCATGACTAAAGGAAGGAAGGCTTCATAAGGTGTGAGGTTGCGAAGGGTCTGACGGGGAGGCAGAGGACCTATGTAAGTGGGCGAAGGGTGGGCCCAAGGCTGGAGAAATAACAGTGGAAACAAAGAACAAAGGCCTGAAAGTAGAAGGCCTTGTGAACAGTCAAGCCTGACGTCTGTTACGGAGGTAGGGGAAAAAAGGAACCTGGGCATCCTTTTGTGCACAGTGAAGAAAACAGCCGAAAACTAAGGACCCAAGAACAAAGGCTGCAAAACAAGCAAAGGCCGCGTGATTCACCACCTGCCTGCTCCCACTTTGGGATTACAGTACCAGCGGCGTGTGCTGTGCCTCCTGCGTAAAGGGAGGCGCGTCCCTGGAAACCACACTGAAGGCTTGTCCTTTTCTCACACGGAAGCTAGATATTCAAGGATGCTTGTGAAATCTGCCTGTTTGAGCCACAACCAACCACAGTGACTTCTAAGGACGTATCTGCAGAGCAGTAGGTCCGGACAACCTACTGCACACCACCGATGCCTATGTGGCATTACCTGTAGGCAGGCCACCTGAATAGGTCAGGTGTCATATGCTGGAAGGAAGGGCAGGGGTTTAAAGGAGCCCAGGAGACTGGTGGCACACCCTGAAACCACTCTGGAGTAAGTAGTTAACCCCTGAGAAATCTCATTCTCATAAAATAACCCCTTGGTGTGTTTCATCTTACTTATGGTATTAAAGCAATGCATACTATTTACAGCATTAAAGCAATGCATACTATTTACAGCATTAAAGCAATGCATACTATTTACAGCATTAAAGCAATGCATACTATTTACAGCATTAAAGCAATGCATACTATTTACCGTATTAAAACAATGCATATTACTTATGGTATTAAAGCCATGCATACTTGTTTCCAGGTTTCTTCCCTTCTAAGGTATTTAGATGCTGTTCAAGAGTCTCCATAAGACTGCTGGGAGCCTACAATAAGAAATAAAAATACATGCCTGTGTCATTCTCTTTCAAGGCAAGCACACTCTAACATCACTGTAACCCTGTACAGTGCATGCCTATGTAAGCAGTCTGTTGTCTACCACGATCCCAGGTCCTTTCGCATCTAGGTACTTAAATTCAGCAGCACTGCATATAGGCCCATCTTAAACAGACTTACCTCTGCTGCACGCCCAGTGATGTTACAACATGGTTTCAGTGAAAGGCGTTTCCTATACCAGACAGCATCTACTAAGATACTCCTTAGAAGGACTAAGGTCCACTTCACTACTTCACACAGAACCATAATGAAAGAGGAAACCCAAACATATGTGCCCAAATACAAATTTATAGAAATTTGAAGATACAGTAAAAATTCATGTATGTATGCCCGGTTGAAGTGTTTTACAAAAGGGTTAAGTGGCAATAAGAATATAACCATAATACCAAGTAGCAATTAATATTTTCCAATTACTTAGTATTTATTTTAAATCATGTGTAATAGCCAGCAAATAGAATATTTTATATCAATAGATTTGATATATTTAATCCTTAAAAATGTCTTCAATTTTCTATAAGTAAAATTTCAGGCAATAAAAAAAAATGGTATTTTATTGTACATTCCTCAAAGGGGAGATAATGTTTTCTACAATCTATTCTTCAAGCACTAGAAACTGAATTTGCTTTTTCTTTTAATCCTAACTAGACCTTAAGAGTATAGGTATTCAGAGAAAAGCAGCTAATGCTGAAATGCCTGCATACATTTATGGGTACATCCTGGTATTTGTTTTTTAGTAGAAAATTAATTTTGAAGGACCTTATATTAACCATGCTAACTGCTAAAGTACAAAAAAAATTATAAGAAATTCATATAACTATATTTTACCTGCACTTAACAACCTCAAGTCAGATTCATATTAAAGTTTAAAGAATTCTGCATGTTTAGGTGTTTATTTAATATTAATTTTCATTTTTTAGTAGACTCAAACTTTCAACATTTATATGATTATTATATATAATTACATGAGTATAAATTTAAATTAAGTGTAAGATAATAACTGTACACCTATCAGCCCTCTCTAACAAGCCTGAGCCTTCAGAGTGAGAATGCTGTCAAGGTATCTAATAAGTTTAGAAGATGATACAAGTTAGAATGTCAAATACAGCTCAGGGGAGGAGAGATTACTCAACAAATTCCAGCAAACTCCAGCTGAGAATAAGCTTGCAAGTTTCAAAAAAAAAATTTTTTTAAGGTGGCTAATGGAAACTTTGTTCTATACGTTACGTTCTATATTATAAAGAAATGCTCATTAAATAAATGTGTGCTGTAACTTTAAACAGAAAACATAACTGACTTAAGCCTTCATAAATTTCTATCTGATAACTTCGCATGCTTCTCACTGTCAGCTGATCATCATCACTAAGTGATGGTGGTGGAGTGGTTGCATTTCTTCATATACATTACCGTGGGAAGCACATGTCAGGTCATGGAATCCCTCCTTAACCATAAGACCTTCACTCTCTGCGTACACGTGTGGAGTATTAATTGTAAATCAAATGCACTGCAAATACAGCATATTCTTTTGTTGAGCTCAAATAAAAAGTTTAAGAAGAAGCCAGGAGAGGTGGCACACACCTTTAGTTTGAGTTCTCAGGGAGGCAGAGGCAGGTGGGTCACTTTGAGTTCGAGGCCAGCCTGATTTGCAAATGGAGTCCAGGACAGCCAGGGCTACACAGAGAAACCCTGTCTCAGAAAACAAAACAAAACAAACAGTTTAAGAAGAGCAAACAATATTTATAACAAAAAATGTAGAAGAAATCATGGGACAGCAAAGACTTCATGGGCCCTGTAGTCTCTAGTTTGTAATGCTGAGATTGTTTAAAATATATATTTTATTAATTTATTCATATTACATCTCAATGGTTATCCCATCCCCTGTATCCTCCCATTCCTCCCTCCCTTCTGTTTTCCCCTTATTCCCCTCCCCTATGACTATGACTGTGGGGGACTTCCTCCCCCTGTATATGCTCATAGGGTATTAAGTCTCTTCTTGGTAGCCTGCTATCCTTCCTCTGAGTGCCACTAGGTCTCCCTATCAAGGGGACATGGTCAAATATGAGGCACCAGAGTTCGTGTGAAAGTCAGTCCCCACTTTCCACTCAACTGTGGAGAATGTCCTATCTATTGGCTAGATCCGGGTAGGGGTTCGAAGTTTACTGCACGTTGTAGTGCTGAGATTAAAAAACAAACAAACAAAATAAGAAAGATTGCTTGTAACACCATTTTCCTGAGAAGTTTCTATTCCTCACCCTCTTTTTGCGGATAGGATCTTACTATGTATCCCTGGCTGGTCTTGAACTCACAAAGATCCACCTGCCTCTGCCTCTTGAGTGCTGGGACTAAAGGTGTGTGCGACCATGCCTGGTGGGACCTTCTTCTTCTTCTTCTTTTTTTTTTTTTTTCTTCTTTTTTGGGGGAAGAGAGAGCTGGAGTTGGGGTTTTTCACAGTGATCTGCCTGTCTCTGCCTCCCGAGCGCTGGGATTAGAGGGGTGTGCCACTGCCCCCAGCTGGGAAACGCTTTAGTAAGTAAGAAAACTGGACACTGAAATAGAGATCTGAATAGCTGAAAGGAAACCTGTCAAGACAGTGACAAAAGTGACTTGCTCTGGGGGAGTCACTGAGCAATACGCTCCACAGATAACAAGCTTGAGCCTTTTATTGTCTTAACATGGGCTGGAGAGATGGCTCAGCGGTTAAGAACACTGACTGCTCTTCCAGAGGTCCTGAGTTCAATTCCCAGCAACCACACGGTGGCTCATAACCATCTATAGTGTGATCTGATGCAAATATATATGCAGGCAGAGCACTGTATACATAGGAATAAGTAAACAAATCTTTAAAAAAATAAATGTCTTAACATTTACAGTTCTCACAAGGACACATGAAGATCCAAGGGAGGTCCTTGGATCCCAGGAGCACATGAAGCATGCCCTCTTCCCTGCCGGTACAGTGACGCCTGACACACCACAGCGGGCAACGTGCAACCCTGGCCTCTGAACTCCCAAGCAGACATTTTCAGAATGCTTCCGCTACGGTGCGGGACATGCAAGGGAACACTGATAATCAGGAGCATCTATATTTTCTCACTTCAGAAAAATGCACCAGTTGAAGGAACAGGAGTTGGCTTGTGACAGGTGACAGGTACTACGTGTCACAGAGTCACCAACGATGATATAATAAGCTGTTTCAGGCCAACTAAAACTCCGGCCATCAAAGCCTAAGAGCTTTTTTCATAAATGGAGTTTAAAATTTGAAACAAAACACTCTGAACAGGAAATACTTTTATGAGAATTAAATTTTTGTTGAAATAAATTCATAGCTTATTGTGATACCTAAGGTAAAAAAAAAAAGCAGTCATCTACTATTTATGTTATATGTCATAAAACCAAATTTAAAAAATACAAATAGAATTAAGATGTTAGATTAGATCTCAGAAACCGCTCCAACCGCTCAGAAAAAAACATTATTTCACTTGGGAGACCATATTCTCTTCCTCCTCAGAACAGTACTTTAAGTACGATCTGATAAGGCCAGTGATACTCACAAGTCATTTAAATGCTTTGCTGCTATATGCACAATGGGTTTATTGTTCACACTCTAAAGTGGGAGACATATGTTAAATTTCCCCTCCCTCCTTTTTTTTCCTGTAAGAGAAATTTTAATCCCCTTTTATTCTAAGTTCAGTAGGAGGTTCTTCTGGTCACCTTCATTTCTTTAGCTTTATTCTTATTTATCTATTTAGTTATTTATTTAGCAAAGGAAAAGTCAGTTTTCCCCAGTGAAGTCTCACTGGCTATAGTAAGTACATACCCAGCAATCAATGGCTAACAGAATGAACTCAGTGGTATTTTTGTAGACTTTTTGTCTCATATTGCTGTGTTTGGGCATTTTTACCTTACTGGTCTTTTGCTTGTATGTTATCATTTCCGATTTCAGGTTTTTATGGTGTGTGTGTGTGTGTGTGTGTGTGTGTGTGTGTGTGTGTGTGCATGCTTCTTGTGCTTTTTCCTTATTCTGGTTTTGTTTTCCAAAGACAGAAAAAAAGGTGTGGATTTTGAAGGATGGGGAGGTATGGAGGAACTAGGAGGACTTAGGGAAGGGGAAACCATATCAGAATATTATTGTATGAAAGGATATTTTCAATTAAAAAGAAAAACGATTAAAAAAACACAATGCATATTTGAGTGGGTTTGTTCATGAGTGTGGTGCCCACAAAGGCCAGAAGATGGTGTTGGGTCCCCTGGGGCTGGAGTGACAGGCCCTTGTGAGCCACTTGACTTGGGTGCTAGGAAATAATCCCAGGTCCTCTGCAAGAGCAGCAAGCACTCTTTAACCTCTGAGCCATCTCTCTAGCCCCTATTTATTTATTTATTTTTTGGGGGGGTTTTTTTTTTGAGACAAGGTCTCTCTGTGTAGTTTTGACCGTTCTGGACTCCCTTTGTAGACCAGGCTGGCCTCGAACTCACAGCGATCCGCCTGCCTCTGCCTCTGCCTCTGCTGGGATTAAAGGCGTGCGCCACCACGCCCGGCTCGCCCCTATTTAATTATTTTCAGGCATTTTTGTTCGTTTCTTTGGCTAGATGGAGCGGGTAGAGAAGCCATGGAGAAGCCTGGCACAGAGCAGACCTTCGTCTCAGAGCAGTTAATGGGTCCACGCAACACTGTACCGCAGACTCAACTCTAGGTTAACCCCGCCCTAACGCTCGCTTGAGGGCTAAACTTCAGAAGTCTCACAGTCCAGCTTAAACCTGTCTGTACTGTTGAGGACTGGCGGGTCCTAAATCCCTAGCTCAGTGAGAGACCTCCCTCAGCCTGGAGAAAGGCGCTCTAAAGGAGAATTTACGGCGATGGTGTATGAGGCTCACAATCACAAAGAGAACCATCAAGCTGCTAATTAAGACATTCCAGAAGCATGCCATACTCTCATAGTTGAATTTAAACGTATACAGAATTCAGCTAGAGGAGCTTTTTATGGGGTTGTGATCTAAAAATAAATACTAATACCGAAGAAGTTTGCGCTGCCCTGCAGCTCACAAGGAAAACAGGACAGATCATTCTGGATTCTAATGACTCTATCATGGAACATCTTTCTACTGGGCTTCCCAAGTCCTGACACATACACCGTACACCATTAAATACGGCTGTAGACTTCTTGAGCGATTACATAAGCTGAATTAGACTATGGTAAATATTTAATTATGATAAATAAATGAATTAAAAATGAAACCCAAGTATGTGCACCTTCTTTCAACAATAGGCTATGATTTTCAAAACTGAAAACAAACAAGGTATTTATACGGTCCCTTGTCTCTCTTATAGTGTCTAGACTGCCCAAAGGGAGACACGTGAAGGCCTGTTGTTACCTGCCAGGCTCCCCTGAACTAAATAGCTAGTTGCATTTATCCCACAGTGAGAGTTGTTTATAGTGTCAAAGAAAATTTGCTATTGCTAAAATTACTCATTGAGCTAAATATGTAATATCCATCCTTTAAAAACATATTTATCTGGAATACGTAGAAAAAAGTGCAATATAGTTTTTTGTTATAGATGAAAAAAATGAAGATAACTTTTTCTAATGATGTTATCAAGATAAATCTACCTCAACAAAGAGTTGTTGAAATACTATTTCATGCATAATTAATAGTTACCCATGCTAAAAAAAAATCAGAATCTACTTCAGTAGATAACACTACATGGAGTAGAAATGATTTTAACTAATATTTCATAGGCTATCTCCTCCTAAACTAAAGAACACACTGCCACCATGCTCTGAATTAGTCAGTGAATTTTACGTGTATGAATTCTTGATATTAGATAGTTTAGTAATACAAAAAGAGAAAGCCTTCACTGTCAATTTTCCTATTTTTAATAAAAAGTAATAGTTATATATTATTTTAAATATCTACATATTTAAATATTCACATGCTAAATATGTAAATATTTCAAGAAATTATAAGGATGGCAAATTAAACATAAACAACATTATTTGAAAGTGGAGAATGGGACTAGAGAGCTGGCTGAGTGGATAAGAGCACTTGATGCTCTTGTAGAAGATCGTGGTTCAGTTCCCAGCAACCTGGTGGCTCACAATTGACTGTAGCGCCAATTGCAGGGCATCCACTGCCCTCCTTTGGTCTCTGTGGGTACTGCACTCATGAACAAGCACTGCAGGCATATGGTACACATATATAGTCATGCAGGCTCACATACATACACACACATGAATAACTTTAAAACCTTTCAAGCGAAGTGGGGGATTTCATTCTTTTCTATTACAATAACTAAGTTTAAAAAGACACCATTCATGTAGATCATGACTAGGGTGCAAGAGAGCAAGCAGCTGGGCATTCTCTCACTATCCCCCTACAATGCTGCTTCTAGTGAAAGGACCTGTGGGGGACTGAAATTTACCACAACAGGTAAATTTAAAACACACCAGATCCCGTCAATCACACCGAAGACCATTTCCAACTCAGTGTCTATTCTCAGGAGCGGTGTGTCTGAGAGCTGATTGGCTGATAAGGAATCCCAGCTCTCACTGTTGTTTAGACATGGGGTCCAGAAAAAACATTCCTCTACCACCTCTACTCAAAATAATTTGCATACGTAGAAAGCCCTCCTCTCCACAGAGGGCCGAGGGGAAGGGCAAAGCCTTGTCACCAGGTTTTCTCCCTGGGGGACCTCCAGACCAGGTGCATGCAGAGAACAAGGAGAGGCTCCGCTGGGGACAGACCCACAGTTAGCCTGACTACAAGATCCCGCCCGCCTGCCAAGTCCTTGGGCATAGCTGCTTATCTGAACTCTTTGTTCAGGATGCAGCACAGCTTAGGGCCAGGGAGAATTTCCTTTTATCTCCAGAAACAGAAGCAACGATTAGGAAAAATAAGTATGGTTGGATAATATCAGAGAAACTAGTTGGCTTAGGCTCAGACTCTATGAAATATTTACAGCGTGCCCACTTGTGGCAATCTATTAAATATTGGTGTCTTGTCTACCGATTGTCCCTTGAGACACTTACCTGTGTGAGGTCAGGAATGTCGCCTTTATCAATACCAACTTGCTGTAGATAAAAAAACAACAACAACAAAATTACTAATTGGGTTTTTGTGAGTTTTTGGCATTTAATGTAAGTTTACACATAGAATTTGTAAGGGAGTTGTTACTCTGTATCCACCTTACCCTGAGCGTATTCTCTTTAGGTAGTTTTCCGCTCAGTATAATAAGGCAATAACTTCATTATTATAGTTAGCTATAACAGGTATATAGAACTTTACTAGAATCAAAAAATAAGTGAAAATATTCTGAAGAATAAATTTTTAAAGATTTATTTATTTATTTATTTATTTATTTATTTATTTATACAGTGCTCTGTCTGCATGTACACTTGCAGGTCAGAAGTGGGCATCAAATTATATAATAGATGTTTGTGAGCCACCGTGTGGTTGCTGAGAATTGAACTCAGGACCTTTGGAAGAGCAGTCAGTTCTCTTAACCTCTAAGCCATCTCTCCAGCCCCCAGAAAATAAAATTTTAATGTACCCTTTATATTCAATAGAAGCTAAGAAATTATGAAAACGCTCAAACAACATTTAAATAATTGTGCCCACTAGTGCTTGGGGGATGGTTATTTATCTTAGTCTTTGGCTCAGAGTGTAGCATCATCTATCCTCTCTTTCCCTGACACAATCACTTTGCCAGTTCCTTACACATTCATATTCCTCCAGGGTAGTGATGTCCATCTGAGGGTCACATATCAGATATTCTGCATACCATATACTTATATTATGATTCACACAGTATCAAAATTATAGCTATGAAGTAGCTATGGTTGAGGGATCACCATACCATGAGGAACTGTATTAAAGGGTCACAGCATTAGGAAGGTTGAGAACCACTGTTCTGGAGTTTATATATAGCCAAAGAAATTTGAAATATAAATATTTCACTTTCTTTTACCAATAACAGAAAATCTAGACTCAATTTTTCTTTTCATTTTAAAAAATAAAAAAAAAAATTTTATCTGAATTAACTCATAGATGAAAGCATCAAACAGCTGGTTTAAGGAAGCCATCCTAACCCTAACTGAACATCTCAGGGAACTTGTTCACAGTTAGAATGGCCACTAGGAAGCAAGGGAATTACGCTTATAGCTTTACACTTTCACTGTCAATCACATTTTTATTCACTTATCCAACACACACGCACACACTCACTCACGCACACACGTACGTACCACAATAATGTTTGGCTTTATATCATCTTTCATGACTCACATGTCCCTCTGTCTGCAGTCTGTCCTTTCCCATCACCTCATGTTACCTTCTCTTGGTCTCCCTTCTAAGTGTTACACTACACCCACACTTACAACTGCTTATGTATTTATACATGTATCTATAATAAGGCTGGATCCACATAGGAAGAGATACTTGTGGCTCTTTTCTTTCTGAGTTTGGGTCACCTCACTTAATATAGTATTTTCCAAGTGTGACCACTTTCCTGCAATTTCATGATTGATTTATTTCTGTTTATTTTTATATTTTTGCATCGAGCTTCATTTTTCATTCAACAGAAATAGTCCATGTTAGCAGAGAGAATGTCCTATCTTTTTAAAGCATTGCACAGAACTTCCTTGTCTTACAATTTATTTAATGGATCACTTATTAACTAATATGAAAGTTGCTTTTAGTTTTTAGCCTATATCTTTACAATTGATTTTATTTAAAATTTGCCTTGTAATTTGTTTATTAATGAAATTGAGGCTCAAAGAAAATAAGTAGATTAAAGAGCCTAAGGCTTGATGGGTTTTCTGTACTTCAGGCAATTCTTATAGGAAGGCTGAGGACTTCCACGGAAACTGCCCAACCAGTCTGTGCTGGGCAGCTCACTCATACTTTCTAAAGAGATAACACACATTCTTAGTTTATTACTCAGTTTTTGTGGTACCAGGAATCTATAACACAGGGCCTCACACAAATCACACTGCTCACTCTATCACGGAGACATACTCTCAGCTGCAGTTACATTTTAAAAATGACATTCTGAAAGCCTTCCTTAGACTCTTTAGAAAAATGGTTCTAACTACTGATTAACCATCAAGTAGGAGCCCAAACAATGATGATTTCTGCTTGTGGCACAGCTAAGGTCTATACATTTACTAAAGATTTTCTGTATTGAATTATCATAATCAATCCATTTTATATTGCCTTCAGTGTATTCAAATGATAAAAACCACTATGTAATATGACAGAGAACTACACAAATATTATTATAATTATCCCGCTGAACTTTAGATGCTTATTCCTGTAAAACAGCTTCATAAAATTAGTGTCCATTACATAAAGTCTTATAAATGTGCACAAAATATATTTATTATTCAGCTTTTTAAAGGCAGACTCTTAGAATGACACCTACTCTATGCATCTCCTCTTCACTAGCATACATTTTACTTGTGCTCACATGAGGCATAGAGACACAAAACCAAACTTAAGCCAAAACCAAGAATCTATGTCAGGAATTCTTTTCTCATAAAGTTGTTGGCATCAACTTTGTTTCCTGTTTAGAGACGTGGGTGCACATGCTGCACACTGCCCAGGTTCCTGCCTCCTCCAGAGCAACAAGTGGGAAACTGGGCCCTACCTGCCCCAGGAGGTAATGGGGCAATGAGGCAATCTTCTGCTCAGAGAGCCTGGATATAAGTGATCCTTCCACAGAGAAAACTGAGCAATAATTTTCACTAGATTATACTAATAATTATGGCTAAATCAAGGGATAAAATCATACAAACTATAAGCAATGAACCCAGGTAGCAGAAAAAAAAAATTCAAGCAACTGTATCCTTCCAAGAATAAAGAAGTACAGACATGTCGTGAACGTCCCACATCCACAGCACTCTGTGTTTCACTCCTGAGTCTGCAGCCTCTCACACTGCATCTAGGCTCTAGCCCTCAGCCAACTTGTGAGATAGGAACCCACTGCCATGCCACCAGAGGGCTACATTAACATCATCACGCCCAGGAATAGCATGAGCCAAGCACTGGATTTCATAAGAGGGGGGAAAAAAAAAAACCAACCAAAAAAACCCAAAAACAAAAAACCTCCAATTTACAGATAATCTCAGGAACGCCAACTGTGTTTTGCAGTTGTTATGATTAAGTGTAATAAACATTCTTAAGAAATAATGTGTAGCTGGGAAGGCAGTCCGGGAAAGCCAAGGTTACACAGAGAAACCCTATCTTGAACAAAAAACAAATAAAAATGTGTCATCTCTATAAAACAATTTATACTTTAGCCTTTTAGTTATGTTTAAATCATTGACAGGGTAAGGGGACATGAGGATTCATAATTTATATTTTATAAACAACAAACAGACTTTTCTAAAAGGCAAATGTAGGGTTGAAAATACAGAATGTCCTTACAATAAGACAACAAGAAAACAGTCATTAGGTGGAATGGAAGAGTGGACCAACTTGTAGAACAGCAATGATGTCATAACCCAAGGACATTTCATTTGACTGAATATGACTGGGAGGGAGGAGTGTGGAATACTGCTCTGACAAATTGAGAGGAATGACTGACTGTAATATTTCCTCTCACACTAATGTATCCTGGACACATGTGGATGTCTTGTCAGACCAGACATTATGCTGCACATTGGTTCTGGTTACCTTAGCAACAAAGCTTGGACCACTTACCTCCGCGACCTTGAGAAATTCGGACACCCGTGTCATTCTAGTTAGAAATCGTTTGTAAATTTCTAGGGCGTCTTTACACTGCCCTTTCTTCATCTCAAAAAACTTTTCTACAAGAGAGAAGGGAGAAGCAGTTTGAGAAGAGAATCCTGCTTGTTTAAAACTTTTGTTACAGTTCCTACTTAAAGCTTAAGGCCTGAATCCAAGCATAGTCAGGAAAACACTAAGCAGCCAGGTCAACAGAGGCAAGTGGAGTAGCTGGAGAAAGGCACGTGGCTTACCAGCCTCACCTGAGGCAAATTCAGTAACCACGGAATCGAGATGGAAGCACACAGGAACCAGGTAACATGCTAGCCGCATGGCCCCTGTGCTTCCCTATTTGTTAAAAAAAAAAACAAAAAACAAAACTGTTACTAATAACAACCACAACTCAAAAGCTAAGGCTGCATTCCAACAGCATCCTTATTCTTTTGTTTCTTTGCTCTCTTCTGTCCTTAACCGCTTTCTCTTCCTTGGATGCTGGAGACTGGAGCCACGCCAGGAGAGAGCTCTACACTGGGTTATACCCCAGCCCTAAGGTCACTATTTTCTTGCCAGGTCATATAAAGCAACAATCAATACGCTATAAACCAATTGCTTATAAGTCTTCCCGAACTGAAGAATTCTTTATAATCCTACTCATATAAGTTGATGCTTAGATTGGTCATAAATTACCTGTTTAAGTATTATAGTGAGTTTCTGAATTATAAAGTGGAGGACTCATAGAGTCACTGGCTCACCGAACCCTTCATGACTTTCTGCTGTGTGGGCCTAGTCTTTTTCTCAATGTCCCTGAGATAGCAACCCTTTGCTATTACCCTCCCTACCAAGTCTAGAATCCAGTCTTTAAGGTACTCTGTTCTAATTACAGTATGACAACACGGGTTTTGTGTATATATATATGAAAACCAGTGCTTCCTTCAAGTTTTTGACAGCCATTCGTCAATTCATTCCGTCAATAATTATCAGTTGATGCTGCAAATGACAACAAGGGAAAGGATCGTCTAACCATCGGCAGTAGAGACGGAGCAGCAGATAGACTGGCATCTGCTCTGTAAACGCGTCTCTTTAAAGTGATGCTATGTCTATGTTCTCTCACACGGGAATTCTTCATGTCACTCTGCTTATAATTTTACTACCTCAAAAGTATTTTTAATTTTCTTAAGAAAAGTTGGAAAATGTGTAATTAGGGGAAGAACTAATCACCCGAGGTGACTACTCATTGCCTTCTGTTGACAGCCTTGGTAATTTTGCTTTTAACACAGACCTCCCCTGTAGGGTATTTAACTCAAGCAAAAGGGTCAGGGAAACAGTACATGCTGTTTTCTACAGGCCGAGATTTGGCAAGAGCAGTATCCTTCTTCTTCTTCTTCTTCTTCTTCTTCTTCTTCTTCTTCTTCTTCT
>OU015755.1:33142547-33160378 GCA_907169655.1 Acomys percivali | reverse complement strand
TGTGTGTGTGTGTGTGTGTGTGTGTGTGTGTGTGTGTGTGTGTGTGTCCAGAAGAGGGGTATCAAATTCCCTGGAGCTAGAGTTAGGCATGGTTATGAGCTGCCAGATATGCATGCTGGGAACAAACCCCAGTCTTCTTCTGTAAAAACAGCAAATGCTTTTAACCTGTGCCATTTATCTCACCAGTGCCACGAAGGGTAATTTCCAGGAGCGCAGGGTTCTAGGGAGATGAGATTTCCCTCTCAACATTTACAGACCCCACTCTAGCTCCTTATGCCTGCCTCACTTCTGAGATCTTGCATATACTTCTTATTTTTGTATCTTTATAAGTATGATGACTCCCCCCTCTTGATTCTTCCAAGATTTTTTTTTTCCTTTTTCTTTCTAGAGTTTCTAGAGTTCAAAAATTATGAGCCCTGTAGTTTGGGGTCATTTATCATAGATGAAATTGTCTGAGCTTTTCAGATATGTATTCTGGTATCAGACACTAATTTGGTAAAGTATGTTCTTCACTAGTTTACATTTTCAGCCTGATTTTATCAGATTTAACTGATTTTATCAAGATGAAAGCCAACCGTAAACTGAGGGGGAAAGTGTGCCTCCCGCTCCCCCATCTCAAAACATAAAGACAGACTGTTTAAGCTCCTAGAAGCAAAACAAAAGTGTGACCTGGTCACATCTCTCACACTTGTCTGAAGTCTGACTCCAGCAATGTGTCACTCAGGTCTTGCTACCTCTGGCTCACTTCCCATGGTGGTTTTCACGGTGGTGTCTCTACCTGGTGAGCCAGTAATTACCACGCATACCCAGTGGCCTCTCTAATTGTAGGAACAGCGGTTAGCCCTGAGCCTAACCTCTCTTGTGAATGAAAAGAGAGTTAATTTTTCAGCCTGCTCAGTTCTTTACGTGTTAGGACAATGGTGACTTCTAGTCTCTTTACACATGGAACTGGAAAGTGGGAGGTGGCTTCTTCACCCAGACTTTGAAGGAGTGCTCACTCTAAGATGCTGCTGGCCCCGGGGGATTGCCATAACTCGATGCTTCACCACTTTGAGTAGAGGCTTTATGAGCAGAAACTAGATCCAGTGAATGCATAGAATGACCCGGGGGTATTTCCTCTGTTTCCTTAAAAGTGAGCATACTTTAGCATTAGCACTTTGCTGATCCCTGTGAAGACACAGGAATAACAATTCTACTTCATCTTTGGGTAATCTGAATATTTGGTTTGTGCAAAAAAAAAAAATGTTCTGGAGTTTAACACTGGTTACTATAAACTTAGTCAAGCAATAAATGCTACTCACAGAGATCTAAATATGTCCTCTTTCCCCAAAGGAGAATCAGCACAATTTCTGGCACCTAGGAAGTGTCTACTGAAGTAGAAAAATGTATTTATCTCTACCCCAGTGAGCAGAACCATCAGGAGACAGCAGGCAGAGGTGCCAGTTTACAACCACTGTCTCATTTTAAGAACATTCAGCCTGTGTGGGTGTCACAAGCCCATAGGACATTGCTCTGATGACACTAGGATGATGGTTCTTACTAGGAATGAACTGCAGGTATCAGGGATGTCTTGGTAAGTGACATAAATGCCAAAGGGGGAGAGAGAATCCATGACAGTTTCTGGATATGCCATTTAGCTAAGGTTTCCAAACAGCCAAAGGTCTGGGTAGCTTAGAGAAGTCTTTATGTCAAAAGTACATTTTGCAGTTGGAACTCCTTGTAACTAAAACACAGTCCAGAGCCTGCTACATTGCTCTGCTTTTTGCAGCAAACACCTAGAACATGTATACATGTTGCTTTAAGGAGAGCATCCTGCACAGGGACAGGAAGGAGCAGATCCCAGGCAACAGAAAGTTTCATAACCGCTCCAAACTTAAGCTACCGGAGCATTGGTTATAGAAGAAATTAAAAGTACTCAAGGAGTGTGCGACAGATTTATATGTCATGAAATCCCTCTATCATGCTCCAGCATGGGTCCCCAGTGTGTGACCGCATAGCCGTGCCTTCTTCCGAGAGCCGTGATGTTCTCTAGAGGGGTTGTTGGCTTACTTCTAGAGGCCAAGATCCTGGCCAAAGAGAACCAAGTGGTCCTCAGACACAGAGTGGGTGCTGTGTAATCTACCATGCTGTACAGTTGGACAAACACGAGGCTCCTCTAGGATATATAATACCAGTCAAGCAGACAAGTTGTGTGAACAGAAGGCTGATTTCCAGAGCACCAAGCGTCTCTTGTGCATAACCATTTCCTCATTTATGCTTTAAATAGTATCTGTGGCCCCTGGAGAGTCTTCATGACCAGCTAACAGAGGAAGAAGAAAATCCCAGTGAGTACTAGCTGGAAGTAACAAGGTAGATAATATCTCTGCAAAGGGGTAACCTGAAGAGGAAAAGGAAACTTCCACAGTCGGCCAAGCCTTTGGTAGTATACTACCCACCTTTCCTCTCGTAGCAAGACTTGGGTAGCAAACCATGGGTAGCAACTGGGTTGGATGACAGGGACTTAACAAAATTAAGCTGAAGTATTGATTATGAGGACTTTGGGATAGACCTGGATGAAGGAAGTAAACGGACCTTTCAAAATAGATAAATGTCATGAGTCCATTTTTCCCATGTGCAAAGCAAGAGACACACACTCCCAATAAGCTTTTAGGTATAAGGAGGATGAGAGAATACTACAGGAGTGACAATGATGTCAGAATAGGGACCGAACAGGCCAAACAGCACAGGAGTTCTATCTTAGGATATGCCTACCACCGCTGCTGGTCCTCAGTGGGACAGGTCCTTTTAGGAGGCAGGAGATAGTCAATCTGCCTACCTTGAACTAGATGTCTACCCTAGATGTGCACTCATGCTTTCAGCCATGTTGCTCTGCCAGCACCAGCATCAGGAGCATCAGCATCAGGAACACCAATCAGTACACTTAACACAACACTGCTTCTACTGAGGTGCTCACTCTAGTGCTCAAGAAGCGAGACAACAAACTCATCCCTGCAGAACCTCTCAGCCTCCTCACAGCCCTGCCAGCTCAAATGTTTCACAGCAGTGTCACTTACCAAGTAAGTTAATGACGCCATCATTGTAGCAAGCAAACAGTTTGATAAGGTCTTTGAAGAGAAGCATAAACGCAGCATTTATGACGCCATTTGTTAGTTCATTTGGATGCACCTAGAAAAAAATCAGCTCTTAACTTTAGCTGCACATCATCAACTTAGTATTTTTCTCAAATCACAATAAAATAGTTCGAGGCCAGCCTAGTCTACAAAGTGAGTCTAGGACAGCCAAGGATACACAGAGAAACTCTGTCTCAAAAAAACAAAAAACAAACAAACAAAAATCTCAAATAACAATTGACAACTAAGAAATCCACTCCTATTTGAAAAATGTTAGGTAACTTTTAGTAAACCTATCAATGTCAAAGGCCTGATTGCATACTCTTCAATTACCTAAGCTAGAACTCTGAGTCAAAAAGAGGAAAGCTAAAAATAGACAAATAAAAAGAAAGAAAACCCATTAAGATTAGATGTCTGATAAACATCTTACTGTAAAAGCTGTCAAAAACCAGTGTGATGGTCTGCAATTTCTACTTAAAATTTCACAAGAGTTAGTTGTTACATGAGGGCTCAATTATAGTTGAAGTCATAGAATCTCAACAAAGACTTTAAGCTAGGGGTATTTGAGGAAAAGTGTTTTAGACACCTATCTAATACAGAGGAGCTGACAATGAGAGCTCAGAACTTTCCTACACGTCAAAATACTTTATTTTCATGAGTCAAGTCCTCTTAACTGTTACTTTTGAGTTAATTATACATTTACAAGCAGTTGTAAGAAGTAAAGGAGGGAGATCCCATATGGCATTGACCTAGTTTCTCCCAAATGTAACGAAGAGCTCACAGAACCATAGTTAATCATGTCACAGGCACATGACACAATCAACCGACTGCACTCCCAGGTCCCTGGGTTTACTTGTATATACTTTGGTTGTATTTGGTTCTATACAACTTTACCACACATGTGCATTAATGTATCACCACAACCAAATTCTGGTGTGTTTTTTAAAAACTATATTCTAATTTTTATGACTATTTTGTCTGCAAGTATGTCTGTGCACCACTTGTGTGCCTTGTGCTCAGGGATGTCAGAAGAGGGTATCTGATCCCCAGGAACTGGAGCTATAGATGGTTGTGAGCTGCCGTGTGCATGTGGGGATTTGAACTCTGTTCTCTATAAGAGCAGCTAATTTCGTATGCTCTAAGCTCCAACAGGTATGCTTCTTCTTCTCCTTCTTCTTCTTCTCCTCCTCCTCCTCCTCCTTCTTCTTCTTCGTGTGTGTGTGTGTGTGTGTGTGTGTGTGTGTGTGTGTTTAACAAATAATATTTATTGACTTTGCCAAAAAAGACCTGACATCTATGGTAACACAAACTCACTCTCTCTGGTGGACATTGTCACTTATGTAGTCCATGTCGGATGGTTTCTGACAGGAAAGCAGGTATTTAGCGGCCTGAGGAGCATCTTGTGCATACCTCACCCTATAAGCACAACAAGCCATCACTGGACTCAGAGCAGAAGCTCTAAGGAGGCTGTGCTCCTCTTTTTTTGATGTTAGAAAACAGTTTGTAAACTCTGAAAAAATCTGGGAGCCTAATACTGAACGAAATGCTCCTGTCACTCATCTACATGAAGATGCTCTACAGATGATTCTGCAGCAACCTCTAGCTGCCCCGCAGCCCCTCAAAGGAAAGATGAGCATCAATCTTGTACACGAGATACATACGTCAAACTCCAGCAGTGCATCAATCTGCCCCTGCAGGATTGGCATGCTCTTCAGGAGCTTTTCAGGAACCATTGTCCTCATCACACCGTCAGCCCTATAACACCACAAACAAACAGAAGGACACATCCTTGTGGACACTGGAAATACAGAGCCATGCGCTTGTTTTGAGCTGGTCTCTTTTTTTTTTTTTTTTAATCTCCTGAGATCGCTGTCAGGCATGAAGAGGTTGTGGCTTTTTGCCTAGATCCTGTGGAAGAGCAGCACGTGCTCCTAAGTCATTAGTTCTTAACCTGTGGGTTGTGACTCCTTTCTGGGCCAAAAGACCCTTTCACACAGGTCGCATATCAGATACCTTGCAATCAGATATTTATATTATGATTCTTTTCGTAAACGTAAGTTTATTTATTTTTTAAATGATTTATTTTTTTAAAAATTATATGCATTGGTATTTTGCCTGCATTATCTATCTGCGTGAGGGTGTTGGGTCCCTGGAACTGGAGTATAGATATTTATGAGCTGCCATGTGGGCACTGGGAATTGAACCCAGAGCCAGTGAGTGCTCTTAACTTCCAAACCATCTCACTAGCCCCTACATTATGGTTTTTTAACAAAATTAGCTATGAAGTAGCAACAAAAATAATTTTAGAGCTGAGGTCCTATGACACATGGAACTGTATTAAAGGGTCACAGTATTAGGAGGGTTGAGAACCACTGTTTTAAATGCTGAGCCATCTCTCCAGCCCCTCTATAGATTCTTAAAACTAAAATAATAAGTCTTTACAAGACTTTACCATTACGCTTAGTTAGGAACAGACAAAAGATCTGCATTTACTCCCAGCTAGAGTCTTTGGCCCAGATTAAATCACCTATTTAGAGGTGAATAAATGGCAACTGCATATTAAATTTAAAATTTTCTGCTTTCTTGAGGTTTTCTTAATCAGTAAGTAATATCAATAATTAATTTATGGTGTGCATACTTCCTAGGAAAGTGTTACTTCCCAAAACCAAATCACCACATACACTGTTCATTTTCACCTTAATCAAAAATTATATGAATAACTATTTTCATCTACCACAACCGTACACTGAAATGAATATTTTCAGTACTTTCAAGTTACTTAAAGATATTTACATTAAGACTGTTGAGTCAGTTTTAGCAAATAAAATATTTCTGAGCAGCAGATCCGACTTTTATGCATGAATACACGAAGTACTGCACACTCAGGGAAGCTTTACCATGCTGACTTACTGAGCTGTTTCTTTGGGCGAATGTGAACTGGGCCTTCCAGTATCAATGCTAGCTGGCATATAAGCTTAGTCAAACAAACCATGTATGCCTTGAGGATTTACTGTGCTTAAGTAAATAACAGAAGGAGCGAGAGTCATACCCTTTCTTCACTCTGGCAAAGTCAAATGCCATCTGTCTGTATGAGAAAGCCTTTTCATTCAAGTATCTGCTGTAACGCCTTATGAACGTAGACATATCATAACCTGGGGAGAGGGAGGGGAGGTCAGTCATGGACACAATGCCGACAATTGTACTTTTCATACTAACAATCATCTATAGCTCCTCAAAATAGACAAGGATTGTCACGATTGCCTCTAAAACGGAGCTGAGTGTGGAAGGCAAGCCTCATTCACCACCCTGCCTGAAGGCCGGCAGTCTTCCAAATGCGGCACTCTGGCCGTTCAACATGGTCATTATGGTGTGCTGCATGGAGTGGCTTTCTAATCTTTTCCCTTGCATTTGTGTTTACTGTTACAAACAGCCTATTTCATAGGTAACACACGCAGCCATCGGATCAGGGTCTATCTAGCCTTACTTGTGCATATAATAGCAAGCAAATATGACGAATGAACCAGAGTTAAGGACGCAAGCTGCATTAACCTATGAAAACATTGCTTTAAGAGGGGAATCTTTTTCTTTTTAATTTGGGTGACACCTTTTACTTCTCTCATCTCCTGAATCTTTATAAACGAACTGTGAGGCACATTCACGCACCATTCACTTTTCAAAGTGACACAATAAAATTAATATATATTTTATATGCTCAGTTGTCAACAATTAAACCGTTAATTTAATAGTTACTTTCATAAGTAACCAATGGAACCATCCGTAACAAGGACTTTGGACTTTTCCTCACCGTGGGATCCGCTTTTATCTAGGAAGTTGCTGAGGTTGAACAGTGTGTTTCTAGAGGCCAAATACTGAATAAATCTCTGAAAAAACAAAAATTAGAGTTAAACGTCCATATCTTTACATCATACCTTTAAACAATTTCTGATGCTAAATTTGTATTTTACAAATTTTTATTGTGTTTGGTTAGTTAGTTATGAAGCCTCCCATGCTGATAACTTTCTCTAAGGGAGAAACTGTTTTTAAAACTGCAGAGAACTATTCATTCAATCACGATTAAATTTTGTGACCTGTTACTTCTGTACATTCCAGAAACACTAAAAAAAAAAAAAAAAAAAACAATAGGATTGACTGGAAATTCCATGTAAAATAAGCAATTTAATTTTATCAGTATTTTTCAAAAGTAAACATTCCATTAAAGCAGTGCTCATTCAAAGTCACAAAAATATTTCCTGCGGGGAAATATCCTTCCCCTCCATCCCTTCTCTTTAATATTTCTATCCACTACTACACTCACAGAGAATGTATATTTACACACTGCTGTATCACCGAGACAAGGCACAACACAAAAATGTATCTTTTTAAAAAAGATAGCTAAATTCAAGGTTGAAATGACATGCATGATGACCGTGAAGCACATGTTTCTTCTTTTCTTCCTCATCCGTGAGGATTCAAGGGTCTTAAGTTATCATGGTACTCTGCTACCCCAGCCTCTACCAAGGAACAGCTGTGTGTTCGGTTACCTCATTTCCATGCACCATGAGATGGTGTGTGGTCACTAAAGCTTTAAATACCACCACCCAGCTACTGTTTGTCGCGCGCTCAAAGAGGGTGTCAGCCATCTGAGGGATATTGACATTGGTCTCGTTGGTAGCCTGGATCAAATCTATGAAAACAGAAGACATCTGGTAACTATTATATATATATATATAGATATAAAATTCACCTCAAACCTTACGTATGTAAAGCTCATTACTAAAATGTGACTTCAAAATTACATAGACAAGAGTTAATTGAAAAAAAAATCTCACTGTAGCATTTTTACATAGGAACACATTAAATATAGGCATTTAAACCAGAATATTTATTTATTCTTGAACTTTTAAAAAATGAATTGTCTTCTGTATTTGTGCTGGTTAATTTTTTTTTTTTCGTCAACTTGACACAAACTCAGGCCATTTAGGAAGAGAAAACTTCAGTTGAGAAAATGTCTCCCCAAGACTGGAGACTAGCCTGCAGGAAGGTCTCGGGGAGCTTTTTTTTTTTTTTTTTTAATTAATGAGTGATATGGGAGGAGGACCCAGCCAACTGTGGGCAGTACCATCCCTAGGCAGGTGGCCCTGGATTATGTAGGAAAGCAAACTGAGCAAGCAAGCCATCTAGTGAGCAACATTCCTCCATAGCCTCTGCTTCCGCTTCTGAACCCAGCTCCTGCCTGGAGTTCCTGCTCTGACTTGTTCTCATGGTGGACTATAACCTGCAAGCTGAAACAAACCTTTGCTTCCCTAAGTCGGTTTTGGTCATGGTGTTTTATCCCAGCAATGCAAGGCAAACTAAGAAAGTGCTTTTGTCTGCTTTTGTTTTGTTTCTGTTTCTGTTTCTTGTTTTTTCTATTTGTTGGTATAGACACCATTTTTAAATGACAAAAACACTAGGTGAGTTTAAGCCTCCTGCCACTCCAAGTACAATGTTTCAAACATGCAGACACCAATCTAGTACACTACTTGGAGGGAAAAAAGAAAAATATATATTTGCAACATGGTATCTAAATGTATACTTCACAAATACCCTTTCACAAATAGCAAATGAGCAAAAGATCCCATGATATTCATCCACCACCACCACCACTCGGCTCTCAGAGACACCATGCAGCGTTTGGCTATGATCTCGCCTTAGACAGTAAGATAGAAACACTATATAATACTCTTCACCATCCACATCTTCACATCAATACAATTCAAGGTGAATGGGAGGGTTTATATAGTGGGGAACAGGGAAGTCCAATGCTCAGAAAGGATGCTTAGCGTTGAAATTTAGCTGGGGCAACCAAAGATCATGTCTGCCTCTGATGTGTCTCCTGACCCATTTCTATTAGCAAAGGAAGAGAAGAACCTGTGTTTCAAGTATAAGGTAGTCTCATGATACCATCTCAGACGCAGCATAGTGATTACCTTTTTCCACCCCCACAAAGAACTGTTGCTATGTTTGGGTGAGGTATATTTTCTATACATTTTCTTCAACAGGCATGTGTTGTGTGTAGGTCTCGGGGAAGCCCCATGCAGGAAACAGACCACTTCTGTTCTTTAGCAGCTCCTGGGGTAGTAGGTTTGTATCTAATCTGATCTGGGCTGTCTAATAGCCCAACAGGAACAGTGGTCCTCCAGTTTTAACAGAAAGGGAAGTCTTGGGAGCTACATCTCCTAAGGACCAGAAAAGCTTTCTTGAAGGATGAGAATTACAAAGAAAAAAAAATATTGGGGAAAAATACAGTAACAGGAGAGGGATGATGGCTGGAACTTTAAAGGGATGTGTACTAAAAAATAATTATTCATAACTCAGAACAATTGTTAATATTCCTAAGTTTAGGTGCTGAGTACTTTTTTGTTTTTTGTTTTTTGTTTTTTTAAGATCCTGTTTGTGATGTCCAGCTTACTGATGGGTGAATGCAGATGTTGGGACAAGCTTGGGAAGGCTTGTCTCTGCATTTGCATCAGGGAGTTTCCTAGGAAATAAGGGACCAGTGGGCTGTCTGCAGGGTGTGTGTGTGTGTGTGTGTGTGTGTGTGTGTGTGTGTGTGTGTGTGTGTGTGTGTGTGTGTGTTTCTCTGCCTGTATTTATTTGTGTCTGTGTCTGTGTCTGTGTCTGTGTGTGGGCAGTGCAGATGCCCATGGAGGCCAAAGATGTCAGATGCTCTAGAGCTGGAGTGACAGGTGGCTGTAAGCCAATCAACAAAGGTGACAGGAATCCAGTTAGGGTCCTCTGCAAGAACAGTGCTCTTAACCACCAAGCCATCTATCCAGTCTGAGAAGGACTTTAAACATATTTATTTTTTATTATCTTTAGTTATATGTTCACGAGTATCTGTATTTGGGATATGCATGTGAGTGCAGGTGCCTCAGAGGCTAAAGACATCACATCTCTTTGGAATGTGAGCCATGGGTGGTTGTAAGCCCCCCTACATGGATGCTGGACTCAGGGCTTCTGGAGAAGCAGACTACAGTTGTAACTGGTAGGCAATCTCCCCTGCCCAAGAATAACCATTTAAATGCACATGCGGCATGGCTCCTTCAGGATCATACATTTCTGAAGAGCTGTGGTGGCGTGGAGGTTAGGCACATGAGGATAGATGTGTGTGTCTTCCTTAGGCTGAAGAATGGCTTATGGCCAAGAAGGAGCCACATATAACTTCATCAAAGAGTTGGATTACATTTTAACATTGGTGTGTGTGTGTGTGTGTGTGTGTGTGTGTGTGTGTGTGTGTGCACATGTGCGCGCACTTCCAGCAGGCAAATACCAAGATAATTTGGCTTTTAAAAAACCACCACATAATTCTGTGACTACTAAGTACTATGTCCAAGGTACACATAGGCAGTCAGGACGAGGTGTGGTGACACTGAACTAACGAGACTGTAGCAAAGGATGGAGGAGAAATAAGGAGCAGGAAGAATCCAGGGGGTGAAACTGACTGGACACGCAGGTTGAGGAATGCATGTAAGAGGGAAACAGAAAAGACTTCTCAGGAAATTTCGCATCTCACTCTGGGGACCAGTAAACGCTATTTATTGATAACCTTGAAAGAGCAGTTGGACATCTATGCTGAAATGTGTGATGGGGGGCTGGGGAAAAAGTCTATCTTAAGCTTAGAAGGAACACTTGGCCTCGATACAAATTGGGAGTCACTGGTGTTAAGAGCTGAAATCACAAATAAAAGATGTAACTCACAGAACATTGGGGCCTGGGAGGAAAGTAAGTGAGTAAATAAGATGCAAATCTAAGAAGTTTTAGATGGTTATTTAGTACTTCAAAAAGTTCCTGAAGCAGTTAGGGGTCACCAGGGTCAAATACTGTACACAATACTATTTAGCCGGCTACCCACTAGACCTCAGAGCTGACAGCTGACGGGCTAGCTGCTGCTTTGGCAGCGAAGCTGTTAAAAGTCCAGGCTCACTGGAGGGAAAGTGGAAAGAGAATAATGGTCAAGGAGAAAAAAAAATTTTTTTTTGGTAGTCCTGGCTGTCCTGGATTTGCTTTGTAAACCAGGCTGGCTTCAAACTCACAGCGATCCACCTGCCTCTGCCTCCCTAGTGCTGGGATTACAGGCATGTGCCACCACGCCTAGCTGAGAAAACTTCATATTTCTGGGGGAAAAAAAAAAGGGAAATATCAGGCTGAGGTCAAGTAGGAAAACAAAACAAAACAAAACAAAACAGAAAGATCAAGTTGATAACACACAGTGCACATAACTGAGACTAAAACTGTATTATGGAAGTTTTGGCCTCTTAGTTATGTTATAGAAACATGCTTTTGTTTTAATCCTAGGTGTGGGATTTGGGTTGGTCCACAGTAGCAGACTATTTGCCTCATGCCGCTTTGAGAAGGGAGTGGACTCTGCCAGCTGCAGTTAGTTTAATTCTGAAGACTCTGGAGAAGGAATAAATTCCGGAGCACAGACAGTGTTGGGGGGCTCAGAAGGAAGAGAGGGCTGCTGCTGTTCCTGGTCACTGGTGACACAGTGCAACGAGAAGACGCCTGAGATATCCTGAGATGAACACTGGACTTGTTCCCAAGGAACCTAATGGCCCTAAACACCACGAAGTAGCCAAGGAAAACTACGCTCCCTTCTCCACTAACCTTTCTCTCCTATCTGGTATTGGGGTGTTGGAAGGGGTTGGGGTGGAGAAGGGAGAAAGAGACATAAGAAACCAACATAAAAATAGATTTAAAAAAAATAGTACTAACAGAAAGCCTCTGAAACCATGAGCAAAGCCAAATCCATCCCCTCTTAGATTGTTTCTGCTTTTCTTGTGTCACACTGACAAGAAAGCAATACTTTGTGTGTCTGCATGCGTGTGGGGGATGGGGGCTCTTACTTTTGGACTCAAGGAATTATCCTGCCTCAGCTTCCTAGTAGCCAGAAGTGCAGGTGTGCACCACTTCACCTGGCTACTAAACTCATCTTTCCATTCTCTGTGTTGGGTTGGCAAGCTACTGCTTACTGGGTAAATCTGGCCCATTCCCTGTTTTCGTGAATCTTTGTTGGAACACAGTCATGCTGTGCGACATCGAGTCTGCATCCATACTACAATGACAGAGGTGAACAGTTGTAAGGCTCAACTCAATTCCATGCTCCTCAAAGCCTAAAGTGTTTACTCTCTGACCCTGTCTGCGTAGGAAACATTTGGTGTCCTATGTCTTTATGTGGGAAGTGTGCATGAAATGTTGGTGTCGCAGAGCAATGATGCCTTGAGGAAAAGCAACTGATTAAAGTGTTTCTCTCTGAACCAGTGTAAGCAACCTTAAGAGACTGCAAGCTACAATGATCAGACTCCCTGTTCAGCAGTAGTTATACTGTCACAAATAAGAGACTGAAACCATCAAGTGTCTCAGTGCTTTATGAAGATACTTGCTGCCAAGCCTGACAACCGAGTTTCATCACTAGGTCCCACAAGACTCCATGACTTGTGCAAACTGTCCTCTGACCTCTGCAAGTGCCTGGTGGCATGTATAACCCATACAACACACACATACACACACACACACACACACACACACACACACACACCCCACGTGCGTGCGGGAGGGAGGTAATGGGGGATGGAGAAAATTGCTGTTGTTAGTATTTATTTTAATTTGGAAAATAATCATTTTCCCAAGTTTAATTTTTTGTCTTTCTGATTTTTTGTGACACAGGATGTCACTATGTATCCCTGGCTGGACTGGAATTTGCTACGTAGACCAAACTGGCCTTGACTCATAGGGATTTGCCTGCCTCTGCCTCCGAAGAGCTGGGATTAAAGGTGTGCACCGTAACATCCACCTCTAATGTTAAAAAGGTAACTATATTGAGTTCATTAATAACTTAAGAGTTAAAGGAATCCTGTGATGTTTTACTCCTAGAACTATTTGGCTGTTGGCTGTCACATGTGTTTCAAAATGCCTTTAAGAGGTGATTGTGTCCATCTGTGCTTTAATTAGTAGATGGTATGTTTCTGCTGTGTTTCCTCAGTAAATAGTTTCCTTTTAAGCAATTTCAAAAACAAACAAACAAATCAAAAAATCAAGGTATAGCAACAAACATGCAGAAAAAATATTATTGAAGACTAATACTCTATATGTTATGTTTAAAGTTTCCACAATTCAATTTTAATTAAAATTGAACTTTGAAAAGAATACAACTGGTATTCTAAATTCTAAAACTTATTCTAAAATTCTTCTTTCTCCTCTTCTCCCTCCATTGCTGTCCCTCAGCAACGTCAGCCTGCTCTCAGGCAATATAAGTACATCTGCATTTGAGAGCCATGCCATCTCCTCCTTGGGGATGGTCTCGATTCTTTTCATGTGAGTCACTACGCTGAGGAGACTCACGCACTTTGCTGCAGTGTGAGTAGTTCCCCTGCTGCACTGACTGGAGTGTGGCCCGTTACATGGAGGTGCACCTAAGCACCTCTTTCCATTATCTTTTCCCAAATTATCAGTTTTTAACGTTACAAGCGAAGCTGCTATGAGCCTCTCTGTATAACTGTGTGTATGTGTGAGTGGGTATATCATTTTACTTTCCCTTGTGAAATTACTTGGAAGTAGACGAATTGGGTCATTTCTTGGTACTTAACTTTAGGAAATTACTTCCAAAAAAGTTTCTCAGAGGTAAATTCTCCCTGGAGGGAATGAGCCTTCTATCCCAGGACATCCCTGCCCAGGCTTGACATGGTCTTTTTATACACTTCCACCTCCATTTAACGGCTGTGATGCGTCTCATGATAGATTTTGTTTGCATTTCCATAATAACTAGTAATTTCTCTCTCTCTCTCTCTCTCTCTCTCTCTCTCTCTCTCTCTCTCTCTCTTGGTTTTTTGAAACAGGGTCTCTCTGTGTAGCCTTGACTATCCTGGACTCACTTTGTAGACCAGTCTGGCCTCAAATTCACAGCAATCCACCTGCCTCTGCCTCCCAAGTGCTGGGATTAAAGGCGTGCACCACCACCGCCCAGCCCAAATATTTTTTTAAGTTTTTCAGTTGTTTCAAGCAGGAGAGTAAATACTTCTATGCTGTCACAAAATATCAACCTCTCCCTTGTGGCCGTCTTCAACCCTTGAACATTTGTCATAGGAAATCACTTTGAGGTAAATTAATTCAACAATAAGAAGGAAACAGGTAAGTGAGAAAACAACCATAACTCCTTAGAGCTGTAAACAATTAGTCTCTGAAATAAAATAGCAACAAGCTTGAACTGTTTTCGGATTCATGGTTACTTTTTGTCCAGGTCCCTGTGACACTGGCAGCCACTTGAACCATATACAGGGTGGGTCATGGCAGGTTCCTGGTGGCCCCTGACTTGGGGTGTCTTGAGTCTCTCTCCTGGATTACCTCCAGCACGAGGAGATGTGTTCGTGGGAAAGTAACTGTCCATGGCTCTTCTTTCAATCATAGCCTCCCTGGGGCCTCCTGCTGTCCAGTGAATGAGGCCAAGCATTTCAAGTATAAATCTCATACCTTGTACTTACACCCCAGGCCTTTACTTATGCTTGCATCCTAAGTATAAGGCTTGTACGTTATACTTTACCTTGAGAACACAGCCTTTCATTAGAAGGTTCAGCTACCTTACTAATCTTTTCTGTGCCAACAAAACCGTATTCCATCAAAATTATTCTGAAACTGTTTCCTGCTGTTCTTATTGCCTAGGCTGTCCCTGCCATCGCTGTACTGAGAGTTCATCTGGGATCAATCTCAAACAGGCTACCCCTATGATGTTCTGACATCGCCCTCAATGGAAAAATGATGCTTTGATCTCGCCTTGCGTACAGTGAAAGGGGAAGGGCACTGGGCTTGGGGTCAGAAATCTAGTTTGCAGCCTGGCTTTGCTACTTATGGACAAACTAACATGATGCCTGTGCGGGTCTGGTTTTGCACTTAACCATGGGGATAATATTAACCACTTTACAGAACAGACACTGTCATTTATGCTAATCACCACCTTAACACACCTCGACTGCGGTCCTTATTACACAGAATTGTAATTGTTGCTTCGCATATGTCTCTCTTCCATCGAGCCCTGTGTCCAACAGGAAGGAAAGAAGTCCCATGGGAATCCCCGGGTACCTAACATTGACCATCACACAGAAAAGACAGTTATCTGAGATGGCTATACCTAGCTTATTATCTGTCCCAATCTGAAACAATTTGAGACAGGCACTGTGCATACCTGTTATCACAGCACTCGGCATCTAAGGAAGGAGGGGGGCCAGTTCAATGTGAGCCTGGATTAGAGGGAAAGACTGTGTCTCAAATACTACTTCTACTAGAAGTTACTATTTTTATACAAAAAGTAGTGGTAGGTATGAGAGGCCAATTTCTTTCACTGGCTCTTACTGAATAAAACAATCACGTCAGACTTGGATGAGTTGCTTTCTATTTCGTTGTTAAATACACATCAATCGGCCTAAATTTAGAAAGCTGCCTTCTATTCCATTTAAAAAGAATCTTAAGAGGCTGGTGAGATGGCTCAGTGGGTAAAGATTTGTGCCACCAAGCCTGAGGACGTGAGTTCTATCCCTGGAGCCACAGGAAGGAAGGAGAGCACTGACTCCCTCTGGTTGTCTTGTGATCTCCTCCGCACATGCATCTTGGCATGCATGCCCCTCCCCCCTCGCCAAGACAGACAGATAAACACAGACACACATAAACATACAAAATAGATAGATAGTAGATGATAGATAGATAGACAGTTAGATAAACAAAAGTAAAACAATATTCTTTATGTTTGATTTTTGTCAAACCCACTAGGACAAATTTCCACTCACTAAATACTAGAATAGAAAACAAGGACTGGCCATCCTTAAAACACCACCATCTTCTAAAGCTAAACTCTCTCACATAGATAAGAAGCTACACACCAAAGCCCAACGACAGGTGAATTAGCAAACTATAAACATTCCACCATGCAAAACAGATCAGAATATTTGTTGTGAGGTGTAACTAACATATATTCAAACACTTAATTGTAGCTCTTTCTAAGTCACTCAGCTTTGTCCTCCACTCCCTTCTTCCTCTACTGTCTATTATGGAGTTCATATCTATGTCCCACTCAAAATGCCTAGGAGGAACCCCTAGTCGCCACTGTGATCGCATTTGGAGGTATGGCGTAAGTCATAAGGATGGAGCCCTGAAGAAATGAGTCAGTGCCCTTGCGAAAGACACCCAAGTGAGCACCTTCTCTGTGGACACAAGGCAGTGTTAGGCAGTCTGACATTAGGAAGAAGCCTCCCACCATGATAGCCTCTCACTGGCCACGTAACTTCTGTCTGCAGAGGGAGAAATAAATTTCTGTTGTTTATAACCTAACCAGTATGCTATGGCAGCCCTCCCTCCCTCCCTCCCTCCCTCCCTCATTCCCTCCCCACACACTAGGGAATAGCATCAGTCAGCTCAGGTAGATAAACTCTGGTCAGCAGAAATAAATACCTGCAATTTGGAGAATAAAAATGGAGATGACTCAGAAGTTTTTCTTTCTTGAGTTCAGCACAAAGGACAGGCAGTAATGTAGCCTCACTGACTGCTATTTTCTTCCCTCCAAACTTGAAGAGTCCCATCCCTGCCCTGCCTGTCAGGAAGGCCAAACTGGCAGCAGGTAGGTGCCATGCTGGCTTCCCATGTAGCTAGACCTATGCCTTGCAGTCTGCCTGAGTCACCTGGCAAACGCTTCCCTTTGTGATACAGGATTACTAGGGCAACACAGCACTTTCTATCTCTGAGCTTGGTTATCTGTCTCTGTTCCTTCTGTGCATGTTCTTATAAAACTATATGAGCATCACACCATCCAGGATAGGACAGAATGTCAACAAGATGGAGGCAGCAGAGGAGAAAGAGCAAACACTGGGCCTGCTCATATCTGACTTCTACCCAAACTCTAGAATGCTCCCCCTCCAATAATGGCACTGGCGATTTCATTAATTTGACTATTCTGTTATGTGCAGATAAATGCATGTTTAACTGATACAGATGAAAATAAAATACAGCAAAGCAAAATACAAGGAACCAGGACAGTGAACCTAAAGTATCTTCCATCTATACTAATCCTTGGTCCTAGAGCAGCTGAGCCTTTTCAGAGTGTCTGATAGCCTGGTGCTGTCTGCCTCTGAGGTAAGAGCCCATTGCCTGGAAGTTTATCATCAGGTAAGTCATGGCAGAACCGAGACAAAGGACACAACTGCAAGGGTTCTGTTTTAGGAAGGAGAAAGGGATTATCTTGTAGAAAAGATGAGCTAAGGATGGGTAAAAACAGTCTAAACAGGAGGTCTGAGGTTGCATGGAGAAGCCCAGGACATGATAAAAAACAATACCTGAAGAAGGGGGCTGAGCCCACAGACCCCTTCCTCAAAGTAGACTGTAGGAAGAAGAGGCATTAGAACAATGGAGCTGCCGGTGAGGGGTCCAGTAGGGGCAAGCCTGAAGGAGGAGGGCAGCTGAGGAAAGGGAGGGCATCAGAGGAAGGGGTGGGGAGCAGAGGAAGGGGAGGGCAGCAGAGGAAAGGGAGGGAGGCAGAGGAAGGGGAGGGCATCAGAGGAAGGAGAGGGCATCGGAGGAAGGGGAGGGCATCAGAGGAAAGGGAGGGCATCAGAGGAAGGAGAGGGCATCAGAGGAAGGGAAGGCAGCAGAGGAGGGGGAGGGCATCAGAGGAAGAGGAAGGCATCAGAGGAAGGGGAGGGC
>OU015755.1:33106625-33142537 GCA_907169655.1 Acomys percivali | reverse complement strand
GGAGGGCAGCAGAGGAGGGGGAGGGCAGCAGAGGAAGGACATAAGAACAGGAATAGCTGAAACTACCAGGCAGGGACTAACAGGGCAACAAACTACAGACAGGAAGATGTTTGTAAATGTGTCAACAGATCAACATTAGCAAACTCAGCAGCAGGCATATTTCTGCAATTCTTTTCTTTAAGCATAAAGGTATAAAATGCTTATACAATATCTCACTTACTTGATTCAGTGTAAGTTTATTTGTATTTTTATACTGTTACATGTGACTTTTAATGTGCCCAAGTGCTAGAATTTTAGCTTTCTTTCATTTTTAAGAAAAATACATATACTTTCACCTTTTGCAATCTTTTGTAAACATGTCCACTATAGAAACTTCCTTTCTGCTACTTGCTCTCCACTGGGATACTGGCAGTGCCACAAGTGGAAGGTCTAAAAGGCACAGTTGTGAACTGAAGATTTGAGGCAACCTGACTTCTTTCTGTTAATTAGAAACCATATGACACTGAGCTATATTTCCTTATTACAACAGTGAGGCCAATCACAGCCAGCTGCTTTATTAAACTACAAAAGTCAAGTGTCCTGCACAGAGCCTGATTAAACTACAGAAAGCACATGTCTGCCTGTCTGCACAGTTCAATTTGGTTCATCCTTTGGAGAGACACACACACACACACACACACACACACACACACTTGGCAAATTTTGTAAATTAATCCAATTACTTAACTGTTTAAAAACTATTTTGAATGCATACCATGTGCCAGGCATTGGCTTATTAGCCAGCTAGATGCAGAGCCGTGAAAGAGAAGCCACTGCCTGGCTTCAAAGAGCTTACATTCGAATGGCGAACACAGGCGAGCTAAACAGCCAGCAGACAGACAGAAGCAGTGTGACAGAAAATGATGATGGGTGGAGAGATATGTAGGTAGATTTATACATATCATACTGTAAAAAGGGGGTGATTAGGAAAGGTCTCCCCAGTGAAATGACATTCAAAGGGACCCAGGTGCAGTAAAGAAGCCAGCCATTTGGTGATCTTGAGAAGGAATGTTCCAAGTAAAGGAAACAGCAGATGCAAAGGCTGTATGGATCCAGGTGAGATGCCAGGGTCAAGACTAAGCAAGCCAGCCTCTGTGGACGGAGAACAGCGAAGACGGGAGAGAGGAGCTGTAAGGACTGGCCACACTCTTGGCGACACAGGGAAGACCTGACATTTTGCTCTGAACATTTGGGGAAGGTTGGAGAGAGTTTGGCCAGGGCGGTGACATGTTCCATCCTCCATTTTGAAGAATGACTGCAGCAAGTCTGCCATGCGCAGGCTGAGTGAAGGGAATGGACCCACAGAGACAGGCGTACTTCTGGTGAGAGGTGAGGGTGAGCTTGCCTCAGTGTGGAGTGGGACCGAATCAGGAGGTACAAGGAAGGATTGCACACACTTCACAGGGAGAGTCTAGAGCACCAGCTGGTGGACGTGACTCAGGCTGGGGAACAGGAATGGAGAAGGACAAGGTCACAGCACCCCAGACTCAAGATAAACTGTGTCCAGTGTGCTCTCTGGGCAAAAGGGCAGAGAAGCAATGTGGGAGCTGGCACTTAGCTCTTGTTTCGCCTTCTGCCTACTTCCACTGACTGTACCACCTTCTCTCTGACACCCCCGCCCTAGGGTGGTAGCCCCATGACCTGGGCAGTGCAGGAGACTCCTGGTCTGAAGAGCACACAGGCAAGTTCTCAGTAGAGTGGTCCCGTTTGATGAACCAGCAGTAAATGCCCCCTACAGTGAGCAGAGGCCAGCTTGAGGTAAGATTAGGAGCATCTCAAAGTTAATGTGATGAATTAGCAACCAAGTGTGATAGGGAAGACGTGCTGGTCCTGATGCCTCCTGCACGCAGCTCCCAGACATGAGACTGCAGAGAGACAACATGAGTGCCCAGCTGCCTGCGTGACTCATAACCAGGGCCACACATCAGAGTGAGAAGAAGTTGGGGGAGGCAGGAACTGCCCAGGTGTCAAATATGATCAATCTATAGGGGTTTGTTTTATTTATTTATTTATTTTTAATTGCAAGTTTAACTTCCTGCTATTTAGGATTTGAACACAGCTATTCGTGTCACTAGCCACGTAACCCTAAGCACGTCACTGAGTTTCTTTACCCTCAAATCATTGTCTGTGAGGTGGAAACGATCATTTCATAGGGGTCCCCTTACCACAATTGCATTTCTTTGATAACTAAGCCTCATCTGGGTGTTTTCTTACTTGTCATGGGATTTTAACAATTCTGTTTTGACATAACATAGTTTCTAAGGACAAGGAAAAAAGTAGACAGTACCCGCAGAGGAAGCAGATGGCCACGGAAGTAGAACGCCTGCATCCAGGACATTCTAGACTCACAGGCCAGTCTCTAGATGGCAAGAGTGCTGGAAAGATGGCTTCGGCTAATGTGGTTGCTAGGGAGACTCTAGAAGATACTGCAGCTTCGGTTTCTAATTTCCTGCTACTGTCTCTCACATGATGATCACCTACGAGTGTCTAGCCCTCAAGTGTGTCAAGTAAGTATGCTGTAGAAACTTTGGAAAAACATAAGCTAATCATCATCATCATCATCAACAACAACAATGACCACCACCACTCATAAATTATCACTCAAAAAGTATTTTAAAGACCTTTAGAGAATGATTTGTCATGATGACAAATTTGCCATATCCTAGTACTGAGCAGCCTGTGTGTCCCTTATGTCCTACTCACAGCCCATCACTTCCTACACCATTCTCAGAGGAGCGCCAACTGCTCAGCTCTTTCTGTTCAGTCCTTCCTTGGGGGCCATAAGGGGAAGGAGTGCTGGACTCACACAGCAGACTGGGTTCTCAGTTCCTATCAGGATTCACACCCACATGTGTGAAACTTATGCTTCCTAAAATTAAACAGGAGTCAGAAACAGCAACAACAGCCTCAGCATCTGGGATTCTCTCTCCATCCTCTCAGACCAAAATGGCGCCTGAACGCTTTGCCATTTTTCACACCAAGGGTACGTATTACCCACCATCCTCCACTCCTGTTCCTCTGCTAGGCAAGAGCTCTCAAGCCTCTCCTCCAGGACCTCACCTCTGGTCTTGTCACAGCCCCCACTGCTTCTATACCTTGGAGTCTCTTTTTTCTTTCTAGAGAAGCACATCAAAAACAAAAAAACAAAAACCCTCATGTTTATTTTCATTCTGGAATATCATAACATCAGTTCTTAATACATCTTTATTGTCTACTGAAGGATTTCAACAAACTGAGAAACAGATTATCTAGGTAAATGGACAAAAAATATTTCAGCATTTTCTCTATGAATGCCATATTTCCTGGGGATAAGGAAAAACGTGGAAGGAAAACTGGAAAAGGATTTTACAGTTCTTTAGAAACACTGAAGATAGGTATCTGGGCACGGCAGCACAAGCCTATAGTTTCAGCCCCAAAGGAGGCCGAGGTCAAAGGATCACAAGTTCAAGGCCAGCCTGCCCGTCTCAAAAATTCAGTTATAAAGAGCCAGGGAAACAGCTTTGATGTACAAAACTTGTCTAAAATAACACAAGGTTCAACCCCAAGCTTTGGAAAGTGTAGATGAATAAATGTGGGAGAGTAAATAATGGTCAACAGTACAGAGTCCATCACATATGGCACCAGGAGAACGATAACCAGGAGCCATCCCCTAAGGTCCCCTTACCAGGCTCTGAGAGCACACAGCAGCCAAACCTCGCTCTTTGATGCAACAGCTAGAAATGCAAATCAAGTCCTAGTTCCATTACAGCCTAGGAGGTTACAGGGGGCCTTCTGGTGTTTCCCAATGGAACGCTGAATCCGCAATCTCAAGGCACTGCAGCAACCGTCAGTTTCTTCAGACTTCTATGTGTTTCAGGTGCAACTATGATTAAGGCAGACTCGGGCAAGATAGCTAGATTGCTAGATAAATAACTAGTTTTTGTCATCTTTACACAAACTAAAGTCACCTAGAAAGAAAGAACCTCAAATGAGAAACTGCCTCTATAAGACTGGTCCATGGGCACGTGAAGGGGGGCATTTTCTTGATTAGTGATTGATACGGGACCCTTGCTTAAGTAAGCAAGCCAGTAAGAAGTGTTCCTCCATAGATTCTGCTTCAGTTCCTGCCTTGGCTGCCCTCTATGGCGGACTATAAGCTATTAGATAGACAAAGCCTTTCCTACCCAAGCTGGTTTTTGCCAATGTTTTATCAAAGCATCAGAAAAACAAACTAGGACACTATAGGGAACTTAAATACAAGCCAGAACCATGCTATAGGCAGTTTCCACCACAGAGGGAACAGGGCTCCTAACTTACTGCTTCTGTCCAGACAGCCTACCGTTGCCACCACTACAGGGCCCTGTTTTTCATGGGGCTAGAATCAACATCCTAGTGGAGGAGATGGCCGTTCTCCAAGTGCCTAGGCCACAAAGGGAAGACGCTAAGATGGAAACAAATGAGGGGTAGCTCAGATTGACAGGCGTAAAGAAAAGTCAAAGTGATGATCTGGGATGATAAGAGAGAAGAGAACTGAAAAGAATCAGCTTTTCCAAGAGAAAACCCTTGACCTTGTAAGACGCTGTAGTGCCTACAGGTGGAGGCCCTGGGTGTGGCCAAGGGGGCAGAGGCCAAGGGACATGAGGGTAACTGGGTCAGGAAGGGCAGGCTCAACTGTCACCTATACAGTACACAAAGGATTCTGATGGCACAGACCCTCTAGATAACGTCTGTATGTCCTTCCCTTGAGTGTGACAGCCTAAAGCAGTTCCTAGCAGCCAACCCAAAAGGCTCCTCCATCTTTGGGAGTTCTCTATTAATAGGGATATTACTTGCCAAAGTGGGAGCCACCAATGAACTAAGTCACTTTGCCATGTCTACACCAAGCCCATTTCTACAGAGATCTCCTGAGACACAGTAAAGCTAATGCAGTGGTGAAAATAAAGGCAGCACCCACCAGCCCTTCCTAGGACGATCCTTATCACAGGGAAGGAAGAAGCAGGCAGACTTTTCCCAGAGCAAGACGCTTCAAACCTCAGATCTTCTGCCTGAAAATGATGATCAGTTCTGAGGGCTCCTCCCAGTTTGAGCATGAGTACTCCTAACTGGTCCAGACCATTCTCTGGAAGATACTTTTGCCAAACAGTACATAAGGAACGAGATGACACTATGTCTCTTTTGTCACTCACTGTTGGGGACAGTAGCCAGCTAATTGATTCTCAGAGCCCAAAGACAAACAGTCCACTCCTGGCAAAGTCCTCTAAAGTTCTTCTTTCTTTTTAAAAATCTCATAGATGACTTCAAATATTTTCTTTTGACATCCAGCAGTCAGAGGTATTCTAGTAGGCCACTGTAATTTACAGCCAGAGCTTCTGAGGTAGCTATCTGTCCTAAGATAATTAGGCGATCGTCAGTGACAAGCAATTCAGGACGCTTCTATCTCTTACCTAACACTGCTCAGGTCTCTGTTAAAAAAAAAAAAGTTCACTGCAGAAAAAATTAAAAAGTAAAAAAAAAAAAAAAAGCCCAACACTGTTCTAGAGGGAAGTGATTTCTAAATTCAAAAAGCCCCGATGTTCATAACTGGCCACACAACATTACACACCACCTGTGTCCACATATGTATGTACATATATATATGCATTTACATAGATAATTTTTTCAACATGTCAAACTAGATCAATTCTAACCGTGCTTCCCACGTTAAGCACTGACGATGCTTAATTTACTGAATCATTAACAGCTCTCTCTTCATGAAAACATCGCCTTGCTGTTCTTTATGGCTCTTAATCATTTTTAAAAAATGACTCAATTAAATATATTTACAAAACCTTCTGGGTCACACAGCTAATCTGTGTCAAAGAAAAAGCTAGATCTTTCACAACAATGTCTAAACACACTTATGACTAAAACAATCTTACTACGGCTCTCTGTCCCAAGTCACGTTATCTGTGCTTAAAACCTTATCCTTATTGGCAACGATGCAGACAGCTCAGAAGGAGCCAGCGATGTTTAAAAGTTTCAAACTTTCTGCCTGGAAATTTCCTTCTGATTTGGATGACTTCTGATCTTCTCACCTTTATTTCCTTTTATTAAAATACCAGGTGGGAAAATCGGTGTTGTTATGTTCCACCAAGAAACAAGAACTCTAGTGATCCAATTCCTGTACCCACAATCCATAACGAAGTGCCCTGTGCTGGCTAGTTTTATGTCAACCTGACACAGGCTAGAGATACTGGAGAGAAAGGAGCCTTAATCAAGAAAATGTCTCCCTAAGACAGGCTGTAGGCAGGCCTGGAGGGCATTTTCTTAACTAGTGATTGATATGTGAGGGCCCAGCGCATTGTGGGTGGGGCCCATACAAAAGCAGGCAGAGCAAGCAAGGGAAGCAAGCCAATAAGCAGCACACCTGCATGGCCTCAGCACCAGCTTCTGCCCTGCCTGAGTTCCCATCCTGACTTCCTTCAATGGTTATGATGTCAAAGTATAAGCCAAACAAACCCTTTCCTTTCCAAGTTGCTTGTAGTCATGGTGTTTCATCACCGCAACAGTAACTCTACCCTGGGGGTACCCGCCCCTACCATGTGAAACAGAGTTACTGCCTTACAAACTGGATGCTTCGGGATCTGCACCACTGTGCTGTATTGTTTCCATACTTAATTCTCCTCACCTACGCTTACTGTAAGTTATGTACAACGTTTCAAGCACTTTCTTAAATTCTTTAGTGCTGAGTCTTGAACACTTTTCTCAGCATTGATGTAACTGATAGCCCACTGCAGCTGACGTCACCCCTGGGCACTGCTTCTGGGTGCTACAAGAAAGCAGGCTGAGCTAGCCCGTAAGCAGCGCTTCTCCAGTCTCTGCATCAAGGCAATCTCTGCCTTGAGCTCCTGCCCTAACTATTCCCCAGTGACGGAGTGTGACCGGAGAGTTCTAAGATGAACTAAACCCTTTCCTCCCCACATGGCCTCTTTATCTACCGCCTTTGTCACAGAACAAGGACACACCACCCTCAGCTCCTGTCCCACCATGTTTAGCACTTAAATCTGTGTACTTCATACTAAAGACGGGAGCTCTTCCTGATGAGCAAAATTCCTGAGAAAAAGGGAATATGGAATAAACAACCTTTGACAAAATCAGAATAAGTGCTCCATTTTCTTCTTGGGGTACCTAAAATAGTTATTCCAACTTTTGGAGCTTGAGTCATTATTTCTTAAAAATCAGAAGCAGCTTAGTTGCACATTAGCACTAATTACAGTCATGAGAAAGCCGAGTTCTGCTACCCCACCCAGTGAAGGAGAAAGTCACGACAATTATTCTAGAGATCTGTGCCTCCTCAGAAGAGAACCAACATGTGGCAACAAGGGAGGCTGTGCAGTGTTGGCAGAGAGCTTCAGTTCCGTTAAAATTCCACACGCCTTTGCTGCTTTAAACCCTGTGTAGGGAAAAAAAGAAAAAAGAAAGAAAAAGAAAAAAAAAAAAAAGCAAAAGCAACGCCTGTCCTTGGTGTTTAAACAAGAGCTATGGCTGCATGCTACAGGGCCAACACTTCATACTTAATTCTTCTTAACACTTCAAGGGAAGTTATTTTATGGATTGGAACATACTTTATGCCAACAGCTGTGTGGCTGTATCCTCAGAACATGACTGGTGTCCATAGAAAAACCCTTCTGTGGCACCCACAAATACAGAGGTCCCACACTAGATCAAGGATGCAGGCCCCCTTTTCACTGGAATTATGCTTCTGAAAAGAGCTGGGAGTACTGGGCACAATGCCTACTGTGCGCTACATGGTGCCAGGAGAGAGAATCAAGGAAACCATAGACACTTTGCATGTCTCTGTCAGAAAGCATCCACTCCATTGCTATTACAAAGCAATGGTCCATCAAATAGGACACATGCCTAACTTCAGTGCATTTAGGACTGCTGCACATGGTGTAGGCTCCACTCAATCCTGTGTGCAGAGCTCAACTGTAGGGTCTGTCCTTTTTCTGTCTCACCCACTAACAATACCTTTGTGAATAGCTTCATGTCTTCAACTCCAGTCATGCTCCTCAATCCCCACACGGCCCCCAACCCCATGTCCCTGCTTCTGACTGCTGAGGACGTAGCAGCATGGGGATTCCGCAACCCACCCCCAATCTTCACTACATGTGACAATATGGAGGTCCTCAAAGCACTTCTTAAAACTAACTATGCTGATCTTCTCTCAAAATACCAACATCCCACCACCTCCAAAGAAAACCCATCATCGTCATCTCTGTCAAGGTTACACCTAAGGAATCCTGTGCCTGTGCTTTCAGCTCATCTTTTCTTTAGCCCTTTTTGCTGATAACATATTGCTAAATTTACTTATTGCACTACCCCACACCGACCCGCTTCCCCTGACTGTAATAAGCCTGACATTCCTTATACATTTCGCTCACTGACAAAATCCGAGCACTCAGAGCAGACATTCTTGAGTTTCTTGTGAACACCCAGAGGCGCTCAGTTGCTTATGCTCCCTTTCCATCCCACAGTAAACACTGCGCAAGCTCACTTCCTTTGTTTTCAGTGTTAAAGAAGAGACTCTTGGGGTGAGAGATGGCTCAACAGATAAGAGCACTGGCTACTTTTCCAGAGGATCTGGGTTTGTTGCCCAGTGCCCACAAGGGGGTTCACAACTGCCTGTAGTCCCAGTTTCAGGAGATCCGATCCCCTCTTCTGGGTTCCATGAGCACCAGGCACACAAATGGTGTACAGGCAAACATAAAGGCAACAGACTCATACACAAAATTAAAACAAATTCAATTTTTAAAAAAGAGACTCTTGTTTAAAGCTCTAGTACAGTTTTATGCTTTAAACAGTGGCTGATCAATCTTTGCTGGCTAATTAATGAATACATTACCTAAATTGAAGGTCCAAGTTGGGCCCTGTATGGGCCCTGCTGTTTAAAGAAAGCCAGGTAATTTCAGGCATAATACAGACCAGCTTAAACATCTTTCAGGCCAGTGGTGTTTGTCTAGAGTCACAGAATGTTTCAATAGATATACTAAATTCACCAGCCCCCATCTCAATCTATAGAACATAACCAAACTCTTCTTTATTGCTATTTCCTATGATAGCACAAGTAAGAATGAAATGGATGCCAACTTTTTAAAGAGTTTTGTCAGGGTGTGTGTGTGGTGGCGCATGCCTTTAATCCTAGCTTTTGGGAGGCAGAGGCAGGCAAATCTCTGTGAGTTCAAGGCCGGCCTGGTCTACAAATCGAGTTAAGGACAGACAGACAGGCCTCCATTACACAGAGACATTCTGTTTCAAAAAGAAAATGCTAATCAAAGGTATGTTGAGAGGCTTGTTACGGGTCAGCCTTTTCGGGGGGGGGGGCTTATATGGATGTGATGTGAGCCTTAACATGGCGGGCTTAAATTCAGCAAGCCTGGCATTCTGTACCCCTTACCCTTGCTGTGAACTCGGTGGCTTGTTGAGCTGATCCTGCATTTTGGTGACTGTTATTGATGTCATAGAGTAAGGGAATTAGGGAACTGTAGTGAAATAGCACCCTTTTCAAATGAAAACACACTCAACAAGTGACTCTAGTTGCTCTTGTGTAACAGCAAGATGATGCAAAAAAAAAAAAAACTGTTTCAAGAAAAAGTATGCAGCACACTATTAACATATTTCAGCAAAAAATGAGAATGCCTTACGTGAACAACATGTGCTCAAAGCATGCCTAAAATTCACCTGAGATGGGAACCCCCAAGCCGAACTGTCATCACTCTGCACTCATGACCTCAAATACTCACCTCTGTGTTTAATAGTGTGACTTTCTTTCTCCATATTTGGGTTCTTTTCTTTGTCTGCTTTTTACATATTTTCCTTTTTTCCCTCTTTATCATAAGCTCATCTCAGAGCAGGCTGTCCCACTTACCCATGCAGATCTTTGAAGGAAAAGATGCTGCCTGGAGGTCAAGGGGACAGTCGGCGCCAAGGAAGAGGTCTGTCTGACCTCAGGACAGTGTGTCTGGAACCCACGGGAGTCGGAGAAACAAAGGCCAGACCCTACTCATCCTTGGAGGCCAGGATAAGGCCCTACAGTGTTGGCTGAAGGAACGAGGAGAAGAGCTACCTGGCGGCTCTTCTGAGAACACACAGGTGGGCACAGTTGGCAGGCAGGAAGGACAAAGGCAGAATCAGGCAGCTATTCCAGCAAACCTTAAAGAGACCGAGGTGGCCAGGCCTACGGCAGGCAGAGCCAACACGTTTCCCTGAATGAAAAATATCATGGGAGACAGAGTAAAGAGTCCTGAAAGATTTCAGCATTTAGACCTGCACAGGAGGGTGGGCTAACGCTGCGACTGACTGAGCTGGGGAGGCAGAGAGGGATGGGTAATAGTTTTTGAGGCAAGGGAGATGACCAGTTCTGTGGTGTCTACGTTTCACTGTGAAATGCTGACAAATGTTTCTAATGCCAATAGTCCTGACCATGTCGAGAGTTGATCTTGACACTGTTAAGCGGAACTGGCCTCCCCTTCCTTTACTTACCCTGTGGCCACCAGCTACAGATTCAGAATGCCTTTCCAAACCCAGCTTCTCCACTCTGCCAGTAGACAGTGGCCTCACTGGGACCCATCAGTGCTTGGCTTCCCCTTCTACTTATGTGTTGAATTCCTCCTCTCTCTAATGTGCTATGTCTACAGAACTGTTCTTAGTCTATACATTTTACAAAAGAACACTTCAGATTAAACCTCTGCTTTTCTCTGCTTTATAAAACTCTATGACAGTTCACAACTTCTGTTGCTTCCCTTCCTTTTCACTACACATTAAACATGCCTGAGCCAGGTGTGCTTCCTTGTCTACCAAACTTCTATTTGCCTCTTAATACCCAACCACACATCCCCCTGAAAAGCTATTGGTGACTCCTATCAGACAAAACTCTCCAATCTTGTCTCATAACACATCAGCCATACCTCCATTGCTTCTCAAGGAATAAACTGCATCTGATTTGTCAGTAAGACTGTTCTATTTCTCTCAACACATGCTGCTGGGGCTTGTTTCTAGCAATATCTCCTCAAGAGTTGGTTCGGAGGTTCCTCTGATGACTAGCCCTTTGAGCATGCTCAGTGTTGAACAGAGGCAGTGTGACAGGTCTGTGCTCCTAGATCCTTCATCTTCAACTATGACCCTCATCAAGGACCACAGTGGAGCTTACCCCACCTCTCATTCCTCCTGCAACAACAGACAAGGACATTTAGGGCCACCCAAAGAAAGGGCAGCTGGTAGAAGACTTAACCGGCATGCCAGCACAGAAGCCATCAGGGTCCTATCAATGTTCTCTTTTTATTGGAGTACTGAGTCCTACAACATGAGACTGTAGTGCAGTTCTCCATGTGCCAGCAAATGACATAGAATAAAGACTTCCTGTAGGTACCAAATTATAGTAACATAAATGTTTTTAAGAAAACCCAAGCCTAATATACTATACTTTGGCCTTCAATAAAAATGTTTACTATGAGCCAGGCAGTGGTGGTGTACACCTTTAATCCCAGCACTTGGGAGGCAGAGGCAGGCGATCACTGTGAGTTTGAGGCCAGTCTGATCTACAAAGTGAGTCCAGGATAGTCAAGTCTACACAGAGAAACCCTGTCTTGAAACAACAACAACAGCAGCAGTAGCAGCAACTGTTTACTATGATAATAGTAGATGAACCTTATGACACGCTCTTGTGTTCAGTATGGGAACAAATGATAAACTGCTTTAAAGAAATTACTAAACACAAAACAGGACATCAAAATGGAAACTTCAAAAATAATTTAGAGATAAATATTTTTAATAGCTTAGGGAACATTCTCCAGGTAGGATAGGCCTCCCTACACTCTACAACCTCTGCACAGGTACCAGAGAAGGCAGAGGAGAAAAGGATGAGCCCAGACAGAACTCACTCAGCAACCCTTGACATCACTCCTCTAGTACTGAGGATGGCTGGGGGTGGCAGCATACTTCTTTGATTCCCACACTCAGGAGGGGAAAGGCAGGGGAATCTCAGTGAGTTCAAGGTCACTTTGATCTACATAGGAAGCAAGTTCCAGTCTACTCAGGGCTATACAGTGAGACCCAGTCTCAAAAGAAAAACAAACAAACAAATAAACAAAAACCAAGCAAAAAGCAACAAGGGACTTGGTGATCCTGCCACTTGTTTCCAGGTGACATCTTTGCCTCCAGGCCTCCCACTTCCTTCCTTCCTTTTCTGTCTTATTCTAATTTCACATTTAGTACTCTACCTTTAGGGGACGGTGAAAAAGGTTTATCTATCTTTTTACCATCCATTTCATATATTTTGACGTAACTTCTCCTTTACTTCATTCTCATTTTATATTTTAAATGACTTCAACTGATCTTCCTGATCTCTTCTGACCCCACCCTATCCCGGAACTTTCAATTATTTTTAACTATGAAAATGCTCTCGAGTAAGTTCCTGAAACAGGAAGGTAAAGGGGAAAATCAAACTGAGGGCTTCCCTACCTACTCTGGCCATGAAAGCAATACTTTGCGTATCTGACATATTTTTCCAAGGACTTCCTGCTGTGTGAATGAGTCTCCTCCGAGGGGCGAAGAATGACGTGGTTCGAAGGGACGCTTTTCTGAGGCTTCTCTCCCTTGGTACAACTCTGAGAGCCTTGAGTTCTTGGCTGTCTAGCTCGAGACTAGCCCTGAAGTGTGTCAGACCTCAGAGTTAGTCAGGAAGCGCTTGTTACAAGGTTTGTAGGTCTAAGAGAACACAGTATGGCTCAGTTGCACATTAATAATGAAGCACCTGTTCTGCTAAAGCAATAGATCCATCAAACAAGGTTTCTGTCTGTCCAGTTGCAAACACAATACCTCTCAGAAAAGAGAAGGCTGCCCACTCTAAACCCCCATGCATCTTCATAGGAGAACATTTCAAAACAGGAAGGGCAGACGGCTAGCAGGCTCATTCCTTCCAGCAAGCACCTTCTGTATGTCCATCCCATGCCCTTCAATCTTACCTCTTCTGTAATACGGTATAAAAGAAAAGCAAGGTATGTGGGGGCTAGTATTTACGTTATAATTAATGCAACTTAAAATAAGGCAACCAAAATATTATATGTGTGTCTGTAGATAAAGTGAGTCAGACCACGATGGAAAGATTGCTAATGTTCAATTTGTTCATGTGTTTTCAGCTCCAACATTCTACTAATTGTAATTCTTGGACTTTTATGATTAAAAGCTTAAGTAAAAACTAACAGTTTGATATCAAAGGAGAGGTTTGCCTTTTTTTTTTTTTTTAACACTTTTAAATAGAGACTGGCTAAGTGTAACAATTTTAAGAAATACTTTTTTTTTTTTTTTTTTTGGTCTTTTGAGACAGGGTTTCTCTGTGTAGCCTTGGCTGTCCTGGACTCACTTTGTAGACCAGGCTGGTCTGGAACTCACAGCGATCTGCCTGCCTCTGCCTCCCGAGTGCTGGGATTAAAGGCGTGCGCCACCACGCCCGGCTGTAAGAAATACATTTTTTAAAAAAATACCAAAATGTGTGCTGGAAAGAGGATGCAGTGCCTAAGAGCACTTACTGCTTTTGCAGAGAACTGAGTTTCCTAGCATCCGTCTGGGTAGCTCACAACTGCCTATATCTCTAGCTCCAAGGGACCCAATGCCCTCTGCTGGCCTGCAGGGGCACCTGCACACAAGCGCACATACACAAGATACACGTGATTAAAAATAAAACTTTTTAAAAAACAGAATAAATGTTTTAAAATAAAAATTTTCTTTGCATAATTAAGATAATACTTACAACTATGACCTCCCAAAAGTTATATTGTTTTTGGTGAATTAGTGTATCACATTATCAATTTTAACCATAACCATACTTAGTGGCTGACTATAAGAATTGATTTTTGAAATGTAGAATTTTCAATGATTCAACAATTCCATCAATAGCTTTCCAGAATGTTTCCAACCTGAGCAAGCATCAGTATTGATGCTTAACTCAAAATAGTATATTTGGTGTCCCTCCATTTCATTTCTATCATTATAACTGGGCAGTGGTCTGAAGTGAGAACTCTGTACAGTCGGTCATAATACTTCATGATTTGCACTTACTCTTTTACAAGTGTCTTAAACACTTCAATGGTCATTTTCCACTATTTTTATTAAGTAACCAATCACTCTTGTATTAAAAACCTATTTGAAGCCAAGAGTGGTGGCACATGCCTTTAGTCCCAGCACTCTGGGAGGCAGAGGCAGGTGGATCTCTGTGAGTTCAAGGACAGCCAGGACTACAAGATAAACCTGAAAAACCAAAAAAAGAAAAAAACCTTGCCAAAACCCGGAAACAAACAAAAAAATCCAAATAAACAAGCAACTATTTGAGAAGTTTTAAATAGTGGCGCACGCCTTTAATCCCAGCACTTGGGAGGCAGAGGCAGGTGGATCGCTGTGAGTTCGAGGCCAGCCTGGTCTACAAAGTGAGTCTAGGACAGCCAAGGCTACACAGAGAAACCCTGTCTCGAAAAACAAAAACAAACAAACAAAAAAAAAAAACCAAAAAAGCAAGTCTAGAACCACACAACTGAGCCTTAGTAATCTACACTACTAAAGCAAACCTTAATGCACATTCTAGGCTTTTGTATTTGATTTTAGGAGATGATTTAAGCTGAACATGTTACATTTATATCCTAATGTTTAGTGCTAGCTTTAGACATAACTCATGTCACCTACGAAACTACAGTGAAGGCTTAGTTGCCTTATTCTCCTTTCATATTATCTACAAAACAAACAAACAAACCCTATCATTTCTCAAGCAGATGCCACAGAAAAGGTCAGAGCAGCCACAGTCAGGCTGTTTGTTCTTTAACAAACTCACTGCTGCACGTCAGCCTTTTTGTCTAATAAGAATAATTTGTAGATCAACATGGTTTGTTGTCTCTGGTTTAGCAAACATATTCCTTTCATTGTTACCATAACCCCATAATGCCTTAGGAAGAGAGAAGACAGAGACCCAGAATAATTCAATTTACCTGCCCAAGATCAGAGCCAGAAGGCAACAGAGTCGGGGTTAGGCCGGGTTATCTGATGGCAGCTCACTGCTCTCTCTAAAGCTGTGTGTTTCATACCTCCCAGTGTCACTAGTTAAGAGTGTGTTGCGATAATTGCTTTCATACAATCCTACAAACACCATACTGATGAGGAGTAAATGGGCTCATCTAATTCCACACCCTTTGTGTTTTCCCTTCCTGTTACCCAATGGATGACAGATAGGCTTCATGGAAGTTTCTCCCTGTAACGAAGGAGCTTCTGAACTGCCTTGAGATCACACCTATTCTGACCCTTACAACAACCACATGGCTATCTTATCTGTTTTTGTTTTATATTATTACTTCTTACAACACTGGGCAGATAAGCTGGAGATGCCATGCATAGGTGGGAAAAGAAACATGAGTCTTGCAACAGAATCTGTGAAGAAATCCTGGGTTCTCCCCCTCCTCCAGCAGTGGTAGGCCTTGGATGAGCTCTGGACTTCCTGGGACCCTGATAGACATGCTAGTTGACGGACTAGCTCATTGCTAGCTTAAAACCACAAGGCCACTAGCAGATCAACCCTGGGCTCTGAACTGTCCATGCTTACTGCAAATGCTAGCTTGGAAAAATTGCCTAGACTAGGGGTGCCACAATTGGTTTCAGCTTACATGTCAACTATTATTGGGGAGTGAAAATCAAAGCCATTGTGTACACGTCAAAGTTTGAGGCCAAACCAAGTTATACAGCAAAGAGCACTAACATCAATTAGCCATGTGTTCCAAGGTCAGGGAACCAGCATCTGTCCACTAGTCATCCATTTCTAGAATCATCTACCCTCTGAAAAATACTCACATCAGCCAGCTCACTGTACATCTTTAGAACCATCCTGATGAGGGCAGTGAGAACTCCAGAGGATCTGCAGGCATAACAGAAGTATTTCCAATTCCTTTTCATTGGACTTGGTAGGGCCAATGTCCTCTGTTCACAATCCATTTCCTTCTCCTGCTAGACTTCACCCTATAGCTTTGTTGAGGTCAATGGCTGAGTTCTTGCCAATAAAACACATAGGAATGGCATCTAGGTCTAGTTCCAACTCTTAGACTACTTTTTTTCTGTTTTCCTTATTAGCTAGATGTCAGTGGAGGACTTTAAAGGTCTAGATAAGAGATTGAAAAGTGACATCCCAAACACACTGCAACAAGAGCAACAAGGAAGGTAGTTCTCATTGAGCTTGATTATCATGGTATGCTGGTTAGATTTTTGTCAACGTGACACAAGCTAAGGATATCTGGGAAGAGGGATCCTCTATTGAGAAAAATGTCTCCATATGAGTGGCCTGCAGGCAAGTCTTGATTAATGACAGACGTGGTAGGACCCAGTGTACTGTGGGTGGTGCCATTCTTGGGCAGGTAGTCTTGGGTTGTATATAAAGACAAGTTGAGCCAGCCATGAGGCTGGAAGCAGCATTCCTCTGTGGCTTCTGCTTCCTGGTTTCAGCCTGGAGCTCCTGCCCTGATCTTTCTTCATGATGGACTATGAGCAGTAAGATGGTCCAGTCCAGTCCAGTCCAGTCCAGACTGGTTTTGGACATGGTATTTCTCCCAGTAAACTAGAACACATGGTGCCATGCTAATTGTTCTCTATGATTTTTGTCAAACTCTAGCCATAGGAAGAAAGACAATTTCTCTCAGTGGGGCTGCAATGATAGCAATCCACACTTCAAGAATGAAGCTTGATTCACTGATTTAATGTGGAAAAGAAACTGAAACAGGAGGCGGGTGGGGAATCCTGAATAAGCATCAAAGGGGCCTGCTCCATCCATCTTTGTAACACTGGTTTGTAAAACTAGTGTGCCTTATATTCCTGTATCCTAGAAACAAGCTAGTCATCATTGATAGAGGTATAAAGAGAAAGCAGCCATCCAGTAATACCTATCACTGGCACATGCACCCATTAAAAAATTGAACTAGGTCTTTATGTTTGAATTTCAATGACAAATATACCTTAACCTCTTGTTTTCTGAGGGTTCCCAGTGTCTGTTTGAAGACATGTTTGATTTCAATAAAGTACAAAGGAATGCATAAAATGATGTAATCCATGAATGCTTCATTTTCTCTATTTTCCTAAGATAAAACCGATAGAAGTCAAATACTAGGTCAAAGGGCTTTCAAGGTTTTCAACCAATACTGACAGCATGTCCTCCAAAACATGTAGATTAATTTATACTTCCACCCACTGAGCACTCAACTCACTTTCTTTTTTCCATCTGAGCAATTAAAGCTGAGCTAAAGTGAAGAGACACTTCTCTCAATTCACAACACTAGGTTAAAAAATCATGAGTACAACTTACAAATCTAATTGACAGCTGACTGAGGTGTGTGTGTGTGTGTGTGTGTGTGTGTGTGTGTGTGTGTGTGTGTGACAGAGAGAGAGATAGAGAGACAGAGAGAGGTAGACAAAGAGAGAGGGGGGGGGGAGAGAGAGAGATCTTGGTATGGCAGAATTTGCCATGACGGCACAGATATACTAAGATATACACAGATATACTACATACTATAGAATCACAAACTACTATGAAAAAGATAGATGCAAATTAAAAGCCTCCTTTGGGAAATGATGATAATTAAGAACAAGTAATCATACTCAAAGTAGTGGTGTGATGTAAGGGTTAAACAGCAGGCTGAACTGCATCAAAGCAGACCACAGGAGACCCTTCCAAAGGCACACTCCTGCTCATACAAGGGCTGAAGGAAACAGAGCACTGCACCTCAACGTGTTTAAGGAAGAGGTCATAAAAACATGAACACACTGCAGCCTGGATGGGATCAGAGAAGCAGGGCACAACAGAACTACATTAAGCCACAGTCTATTGAATTACCTGGCTAGAAGCTAGAACAGCTGCAGGGTGCATACTCTTGATACTAACCAGGGCAACCACGAGTTGCACCTGAGGGTCTCTGTCATCAACCTAACAATCAGGATGAGGCTAACAAAGCAGCGACACACTGGAGCTGTTGCTCAAGACAGGTAGAAGGAATTACCAACATCAACACACAGAGAATGTGTGGGTTTTGCCTCCAGGTCTTAACTTCCTTAAGTGTAAAAACTGGGAGTCTGGAGATGGCTGAAATTCTCTCTCTCCAACCTTGAAGGCCCCCCAGGCGGAGATGCATCAGCTCAGGGGCTGTTTTACACTATCCAACCTCTTACATGGCCAGCCTTGCAGTAGCTGTCAGCTTCTTTTAACTGCCTAAGGCCTGCCTTCTCCACATGAGTGGCTCTCCCGTGAACAGCAAGCAGCCCTTGTCCACAGCTCTCTCACGTGAGTTCCTTTGATCCTTCTAGTCCGGCCTTAAACACCATTTCTGCAATGCACCTCCACTGTGGTCTTTCTTTTCCTGCTCAATCTTAATGCTTTTTGAATCACTGGTAATTAGTTCTTTCATTTTCTGTCTCCCCTACTAGGCTGCCAGCTCTCTGGATGCCAGGGGCTATATCTTATTCTCCATGGTATCCCTGCCTCCTGGAACAATTCCTGGCATTTGGTAAATATTTATTAAATGAATAAATAATGATATTATGCTAAATAAGTATTCAAAGCCTCAAGACTGAAAGTAACTTCTAATTTCTCCAACTAGGTCATTGAAAACAAAATAAACATGCTGACATTTATCGCTCTCTTTGCAAAGGTAAAAAGAATACTATTTTAAGTTAAATTTCTAAACCCCTAAAGTCACTCTTTCTTTCTTCTTTCTTCCCTCTTTCCTTCCTTTTCCTTTTCCTTTGCTGGTGAGCAAATCCAGCAACTGATGCACGCTGGGCATGTATACACACCAGGAGCGTGCTGTACCACTGAGCTTGCCATCTCTCAAACCATGACTGCCATCGTTTTAGTGGGGGGTATTATCAAATGCCAAACAGTATTATTTCAGAGTAAGTTGTGAGTTGGTGGCCACTTTGAAATTATATTTTTAATTTTTTGAACTTTCCTTCCCACTACAAAGTATCTATTACTGAATTATAAGACAGAAATGGAAGAGTAACACTCCTCAACCGTATCTGACTAGAAACAAAGAAAATGGAAGCATACACACACAGAATGATGAAATTTTTTCTGTAATATTGATTCCTAATTATTGGACATCTACTCATGAGAGAAACACACCAAAGGAAGTACACATACGCTTCAAATGCACAGCCAAAAGATTATAAACATAATTTAAAAGGTGATGTTTTTCCAATTTACAAATTCTGCCACTATATGCTTCTTGTCAGTCATAATTTCACCCAACAATTTATTTTTTTATTTTGGTTTTGGTTCTTAGAGACGGGGTCTCTCTATGTAGTTCATAGCTGCCTCCTGCCTTTGCCTCCAGAATGCCTGAATCATAGGCATTTCCAAAGCCACCTGCCAAAACATAGCTTTTACCATACCCCAAGAATGTAACTGTAAAGAGGCTAGCAAGGACTATGCATTAACTGTTTATATTAAGCAATTTAATGGTCTTTTAAAATTGATTTTCTGAAAAATTGTTATTAGTTGAACTAACAGTCTTTTAGTAAATTGTGTCTAACACTTCGTTCTTCTGAGAGATATTAGGTATTGAGATCTTTATACACAAAGTATATATATGGTGGAAAGGCCTAAAGTTGGGGAAGAATGAAGTGTGCAATCAAGACTGTCATATTTAATTTCCTAACATTTAAATTCTCAAACCAGTTCTCATTCTGTGTTTGGTGTCAGAGGAGCTTCAAGGAAACTCCAACCATGGGGAAACCCAGTACAGTTCTGACACACACAGGGAGCCATCAATACAGTTCTGACACACACAGGAAGCCATCACTACAGTTCTGACACACACAGGGAGCCATCACTACAGTTCTGACACACACAGGGAGCCATCTCTACAGTCCCGACACACACAGGGAGCCATCTCTACATTCTGACACACACAGGAAGCCATCACTACATTCTGCCACAAACAGGGAGCCATCACTACAGTTCTGACACACACAGGAAGCCATCTCTACAGTTCTGACACACACAGGGAGCCATTTAATCCCTGAGCAGGCATGCCCAAGCTGGGTGTTAGAAACGAGATTCTAAAATACATAAACAACATGTGTAGAAGACTAAAAGTAATCCGTGTATGATGATTTTAGTGAATTAAAACATAGCTCAAGAGTGAACCAGTCGGGGGAGAACTGAGTAAGAACAAGAGGAAACAGGCAGGCCCATTCCTAGGGCACAGGTAGATTATCAAGACAAGACATCCTTCCACCCATTGGCTTCCTCATGAGATAACGAAAGCAATACCCAGGATCAAAACACGCAGAGCTTTCAGAAAACCATAAGATACAGGAACAATCAGGATGGTCCAGAGGTGCCATAATTTAACAGTGGGTAACAGGTGACCAGTCCTCTGCGACTAAGGAAGAAATAGCCACATGTATAGTGCCCAGATTCCAGTTTTGCACCCTTAATAAAATTAACACCCACAAGAAGAAGCCCTTTTACCAAAGGGAAACAAGTGAATGTATCACATTAAGCCTACAGTCAAGGTGGATGAGAAGGAAATCTCAGGGGCGTTTGTAACCACAGCTTTCCCCTTTCTCAAATTTGACATTGAAACTTATACTACAGACCAACACTCCAATATCTCAGGCACTTAGGGCTATATAACTCTGATTTTACAGCTTTTCAGATTCAGCAAAGGCCTAAGACACACTGCATACTAACACCCAGGTATGCTCTTGACAGCAGTGGTGATATTTCTGTAGCTGAGCATACATACTTTAGGGTACGAGGTATGAAGACAACCAGGTCAACTTCTGCCACCAAAGATTCACAAAAGCAATTTTAGTTTTCTGAGCCTTTTGGATTTTTAGGTGTGGACAAAAGTCATGAACCCAGACTTACATCAGATGGGAAAGGAGAAATCAATTCAAAATGGGACCCCTGTGGGGCTTTTATAAAACAAGCCCAAATTTTATCTAGGTGACACCAGCCTCCCTGGGCTTCTTTCTGATGGAGACCTAACCAACATGACCTCAGATGCTAAAATTATGAAACATCTGTAAAAACACCACAGTGAGGGTCAGGCTCAGGCTACACTAGAAGCAGAGCTGCATGGACCAGAGCCGCAAAATAGAGGCTAAAATTAGCTTGGCTAAAGATGGGAAGGAAGCAGGGAGTGGAAGTGATGGTCATCCCTTTAATCCCAGCACTTGGGGAGGCAGAGGCAGACAGATTGCTGTGAACTCAAGGCCAGCTTGGTCTACAAAGCGAGTCTAGGACAGCCAAGGCTACACAGAGAAACCCTGTCTTGACAAATCATACACACACACACACACACACACACACACACACACACACACGGGAAGGAAATAAAGAAGGGATCCAAAAAGATGAGCAAGGAACATCTTCTTATATGCTATCCCCAAATGAAAAGATCTGAAAAGCTAAAGAGAGAATAAACCAACTAGATACCATCTGAAAACCAAAGAATGCTGAATAGAAAAGTGCCAGGAACTATGAAATGTATGTTTAGACACTCAAGGAAGTGTAATATATCTACGCACTTGAGCGTAGGAAGCAATCAATGATAATTCACAGGCTAAGAATTTTCTAGAATTGAAGAGAGATGTTAATTCTCAGTTCAAGAAACCCAATGCAGTCCCAATAGGACAGACAGTAGGGAAGCCACATGTAGACACATGGTATAAAAGGTGATAACAAATATGATTTTTTGTTTGTTTTTTGAGACAGGGCTTCTCTATGAGTTCGAAGCCAGCCTTGGCTGTCCTGGACTCAACTTTGTAGACCAGGCTGGCTTCGAACTCACAGAGATCTGCCTGCCTTTGCCTCCCAGAGTTCTTGGATTATAGGGTTATGCACCATCACACCTGGCTCAAAGAAGATATATTAAAGCAGCCATAATAGTTGATTATTTAAAAGCATGCGGATAAATGAATTCTTATGAACAACAATGAAAGTCAAATGAAGGAAACATTATTTGAACATGGAAACTCTCATCCTAGAGTTGTTAAGACCAGCTTTCAAAACCATAAAGGAAATAAAGTCTTTTTAGATGAAAACATAATTCTCCAGTGAACAACCTACTGAGCAAGCTTCAGAGGGTTACAGCTCAAGAAACACTGGGAAGAAAGGAACAGTGAACAAAACAGTCCAGTACGAAGGGGTGATGATTAAGCACACACTGTCTCTATCACTAACGACAGCTAACGAGGTTAAAGCTGCAGTAGCACTAACGCTTGGACATTCATAGTATACAACTCAGAAGTCTTAAAAGTTCCTAAATTTCTTTTATTACAAAAAATATTACCAATGGATTTTAAAGTATAACTATTAAATTAAGTATAGTCAATGAAAGACTAAAGGATTGAACATATAGCTTCCAAACTGTAGAGAGAGGAAAGTTAGAACTGGCATAATTAAAAGAATGGAGTAAAACAAGCATAGAGAAATGTAAGGGTTAAACAGTGGTGAGAGTGGCAGGCAGGGTTCTTGTGGTAAAGGCTAGTAGCAGCAGTGGTGGATAGCAAACACATTCTCCCCAGGTGTCCCTAGGCTTCCAATAGAAGCCTTAGCAACCAAGACCTCAACACTGATGGTGAGGTCCTGACCGTGGCTGCATATTTGTGTGTCAGACACAGCTCTCAGGTTATAAGCCTGGTAAACTGAGTAGACAGTGATGGGTACCCAACTGCAATTCCCATAGGGCAAGCCTGAATGAAAGACAAAGCCAACGGATATGCAAAGTCGGGTACAAATGGTGTGTGTTGACTTTGAAATCACCACTCCAAGAAAGTTGGCAGTAGGAAAGAGAGCGTGGCCAGCAGGCTGGCTTCTGGAAGAGTCCATGGAGTCTAGGGACACTGCCCAGAGGTGGGTTTGTCTGTTCAAATGAAGACACTTGAAAATGGGTGTAAAACAGATAGAATGTGAGGCTGAAGATACTGATGATAGGGAGGATAACTCACATACAAACGAGGACAGTTACCAAAGGAGGATAATCAAGGGATCAGACCAAAAGGCAAAACAACCCAGAGCAGGTGAAGAATTAGCATCTGTCTCCAGGATTGCTGGGATAGCACATTACACAACCTTTCACAGCATGGGTCCACCTTAACCTTGTGTAATAAAGAAACCTCATTACACAAGGAGGTGGTGTCCCCCCCACCACACACACACACACACACACACACACACACACACACACAGAGAGAGTAGAACGAATGAGGAGAGTAAGAAAGCAGGTAAACAAAGACTGGGCTTCAGGGTGCACTTTCACCCCAAGGCCCAAGGCAGAGTCCACTTCTTACAGGACAGGGTATAATTAATTGACACCCAGGCAGAACAGTGACTGCCTAGGTTACGTAAATCCCTCAAGGAAACACAAGTAAACAGGTTTCTAGGCAAAGATAGAGGAAATTTACAAGATAAAAGAAACGGGAGTAAATGTTTTAATGGCAAAAAGTGTGGCTTTCCAAATGACTTCAACCCACTATGATTATATTTGAAGACTGTCCAAACATGCTGGCTCAGGGGCTGAGTCACCAAAATACAGCGTTGTAATGAACGCAATGGTGGCCTTCAAGGAACAGGGTCCTGTGTCACTTCTGACCTTCTGTAAGGTTACAGAAACCAAGATAAGCCTTGAAGAACACCCGAGCCTAACTGGGGTCTACTTGGAAAGAAGGATTTTTGTGGAAAGCTAAAAGAAAGATATAATGACCTAATGTACAGACAAAGTCACAGAGGAGTATTCATCAGCCATTAAGTGAATTTTAGAACAAATGTAGCAGTGTACTAAATCCCAGATTTTTAAAAAGTATTGCATGTTAATACTGTAATTAAGATATGAAAACCCCTACTTTTTAGTCTTATATAGTCTTCCATTTTCAAATCGCTAGAAAAGCATATATGAATCAGTTTATTTTTATTTTTTGTTTTTGTTTGTTTGTTTGTTTGTTTGTTTGTTTTTTGAGACAGGGTTTCTCTGTGTAGCCTTGGCTGTTCGGGACTCACTTTGTACACCAGGCTGGCCTTGAACTCACATCCATCCATCTCCCTCTGCCTCCCGAGTGCTGGGATTAAAGGTGTACACCACTATGCCTGGCAAATCAGTTTTTTTAAAGACTGGAGATATAGCTTTGTGATTCAACATGTGCTAAGCATGTATGCAATTCTGGTTTGAACCTCCAGAACCAACAATAAGAATTTTTTAATTGATTTAAAAACAACAACAAAAAGACAAACCTTTCCATTCTACTCAGATTGTTCCCTGGTTTTCACTCCATTGCTAAAAAGTACACCCTTTCCCATTACCTAAAACATTTTTACAACCAACTTTATTTTAAAGCTTGGCAATCAAAGTATCACACACTGAGACTAACCAGACCCAAAGTCTGCACATCTCACTGAACTACAACTAATGGCCTTTGTAACTCCGCTGCTTTCCCCATAGCAGCCACTCAGCCTGCTTGGCCTCTTTTCTCCCCACCTGGAATGCCAAGAACAGCTCAGGCATCCTTTAGGACTTGTCAAAAAAATGGTAGTCAGATTAAAGGATTTTTGAGTATGTATTGTCCCCATCTCTTCTTGACTGTCCAAAAACTGACATATTCTGTTTTAAAACATTTTCACAATTGGACTAGGTCTTCTGATGAAATCTAGAAGGCAGAATACACTGGGGTATAGGAAATAATAGAGTGTGTCCAGACAGTGGCAAACAGTTAAGTCAAAACAACTAGTCAAAGGTAAATACTACAGCCAATTAGTGTACTTACACCGAAAGCTAGTTACACAATGTACTCAGTATCTTTCATATATTATCGTACCTAATTTTATTCAGCAATCTTCCCATCTTTCAGTATATAAAAGAATATATTTAGCACAAATATAGCATCCATTGTAATAGTGCAGGTTATGTTTCTTTTTCTTCTTTTGGTTTTTAGTCTTTTGAGACAGGGTCTGATGTAGACCAGTCTGGCCTTACTATGTAGTCTGCGATGACCTTGAATTGTTCCTCCTGCTTCTGGCTCCTAAATGCTGGAAATACAGACATGCACCACCACACCTGGCTAAAACTGCACTCTGTAAATCATAACATACTTTAGAGACACTAAGCGTATAGATACACACTAATGTAAGTAAAGAACACTAGTTTGGGGGCTTTAGTGGAACAGAGAATGATTAATAAAATTCTAATATTTTCCTAACAGATTCAGGACTTCAATCACTTGCTTCCTATGTAGTATGAACTTGCTATCAAATATCTTTAAGAATAATAACGAAAGAAAAATAAGATTTTTGGTAGGCAGATGGGATTTCCATTAGCTTTGGCTTGATGTTATTGGTGATGCATGGAGTATGAATTATGATTATTTTAGTTTGGGCCCTTTAATGGCACATATAGAAATCACTCAAGTGAATCTCACACCAGGGTTACAGTGCACTCTGCATTTCCCTATACAGGTGTTTCTTTGGACTGACTGTGTTTTTGTTAAGCCTAGGCACAGTACTTAGCTCAGTACTCAGTGCATACTAAGTTTTTTACTTGATTATTTAGCCTGGGTTACCTTTTAAGCTAACCACAAAACAGAAGAGGAAAGCCCACTGCCATGTAGCTCAGTGGTAAGCAAATAGTCAAACGCCTGTTAAGTTCTGGGCAGTTTATATGCTACCAAATATACACAGGACATTACAAAGGAAGTAAGGGGAAGCTACATATGTCAGCCCTGAAAACTAGTACCTGTTATGTCTTTAGTCTAAATGTGTTGATGGGGCAACGTTATTACTGGATGGTAGGGTATAAAAGGAAATTCTTAGATAATGTAAAATCTGAAATAAAATATAATTTTTACTTAGATTATTAATATTTACCATATCTGTAATATTTAACACATAGCGACTGACTATATGGATGGTTTTGTGGATCTGTTCCTCCCTTCAAGAAATATACTGTTATTGGAAATGAGAAAATCTGGGCTAGGAATGTAACTGAGTGGTAAAGTGCTTGCCTAGCACACACAAGGCTCTGGGTTCAAGAACTAGTGTCATATGCAAACAAACAAACAAACAAACAAAAACCTGAGACTATCAACCTTATCCACCTACACATTTCCCCATTTGAGATTTCTCCCAAATGTTAAGGACTCATCCTGTCAAACATGCAAATCATATACTATGAATGACCATAACGAGCAATAATAATCTTTGGTGTCTTAATCCAAATATATTAGTTTTTAAGCCAGTATTCTAATATTGAGTATTTGTTTCATGAAGATTCTGAGACCAATTAATCTAGTATTTTTAGAAAAATCACATAATCCTAAACTCTACTTACTATATCCAAACCGAAACTCCAAACTAAACTTGCGTAAATCAAATCAAACGAACAATACATTTTTGCTTCAAATTACCAAATGGTTTTGTTCTCTTCCTCCTAATCAACATTTAATGCTTTCAAAACTAAAACAACTACTATTTGGAGGGTTCAGTGTCTACAGACATACGCAATGTGTTCGCATGCCTTAATAACAAGCTCAATGCACTTATACAACTGGTATGTTACTTTACCTCTGTCTCTTAAATATGGAGAGTCTGCTGCTTTTTAAAGGAGCATCATGAAGAATTCTGAACACATGACAAAACTTAAATAAACATGCTCTTCAGAACTTGGATCTTGTTAAGTTTTTAAAGTGACAGAATTATGAATTTTTCCATGTAGAGAAACTACAAAAATGTGTGTGTGTGTGTGTGTGTGTGTGTGTGTGTGTGTTTTGAGGTCCATACACAGCCATTCAAGCAACGTAAGTGTTTTGGAGATAGGGTGAGCATGCTTTCCCCTTTCACAACAAAGTGTGTTTACAACTAGAGATGTCAGTTAAATACAGTGGTTAAAGGTCATCGAGGTTTGTCACTCCAGCTAAAAAGCTCAGTAAACACACACACACAGATACACACAAACACACACACACACAAACCACATAATTACTTGAATAATTCAAAATCAGTTCCTATTTCAGCTTCTTTCTTTTAACATGGAATCTCCTAATGTTATCTTCTAAAGTACTCTAGTCATTAACCTAGGCTGGGGTATTGGAAACACCCCGCTTTCAAACACTGAGAGATATTTCCAGATCTATAAGGATAAAGGTAACTAATTAGATTTGGGGAACCCAGTCTTTATCGGCATCTACCTGAAATGATCCAAACCCGAGAACGCTCTCTGTCATGCACTGATGTAGCGATCAATCATAAAAGAAGCAAAATCTGTAACCTAAACAGTTTTTTTTTTTTTTTGTCATGAGCGTGTTTTCTAGGTTGACATAACCACTGAATTGTGAGTCAGCCTCCCAGAGTTGGGGAAACTGATGGAAAGATGGCTAAATGATTCAGCACGCTGCAGCAAAATGAGCCAGTCATGAATTTATAATTTCTGCTCCTGTTAGATGTCTTGGCTTTGGTAGCCTGTCTTACCTGAGAATCAGTGTGTAATACATGATACTGTAATCAATAAATTTTGTTAAACATTGCCCCAGGAAAGATGTACTAATGTCTTCTCCACAGATAAACTTCTAGACAGCAAAGTCTCCAATGCTATGTGGCAGCTCTGGCAATGCCCAACTGCAAGCTTTCTCAAGCTTTGCTCGTGCCAAGGATAGGGCTAGAGCTGTCTGTAATGGCGGGGACAGCCTTCTCTCAGCAGCACAAGAGACAGAAGGAAAAGGACTGAGTGGGGAAAACAAAACAAAATAAAAACCAAGCAACAAAAAAAGAGGTCAAGGGCGTGAAATGGGAATAGGAGTTTGGGCAAATGTGTTGTTTCTCAAGCCATTTAGCACTGGCATTTAGCAAGGAACCTCATCAAAGGTCAGCAAACTCTCTGCAGATCAGACAGACTGACAGACAGACAGACTGACAGAAACTGCAGACTACTATTTGGGGTAGCCTTAGAGGATAACTCACTGGCAAAGCAGGTGAAAGCCTTTCAAGGGTCACTTTTTACCCTCCAGCAACAAAAGAGTTACTACACTAACAGCATGAAGAAAAAAAAAATCAGAAATACATAGATTCCAAACCAGAATAAAGCTCTCTCCACCCAATGACCATGTGAAAATATTGAGATGTTAAAAGTTTCCTTCTAAAACTGTACCACCTCAAATGAGGGGACTACATCCATTTTGTGACCTGAGCAGTCATCCCACTCAGCATTTTCTGAGACCAGGACAAAGGAAGTGTGCCAAGACGTGCAGAATGAAACCGCGGTTATCTGTGAAGTGGGACCTACTCACTTAATAGCTTGGTTTTATTTCAGTTCAGTTCAGTGTAGTGACATATGACACACACACTCCCCCCACACTCACACATACACTCACACATCCTCAGTAGCAGCACAGGAAAAGGCAGGATTTTACAATTATCCAAAATGTACTTAAGAAATCACAGTGACAAGTATGGCCACCTCTGAATGTCCCTTCTTCCCTCCTCTCTCGTTTGTTTCTCCTCCCACAGGCCCCCTCGACATCCTGACCACGCAACCCTTCATTTCCCTTAATCTAATAGAAGGTGGAGGAAAACAAAAGATGATTAAAAGAACACAGCCCAAATGTACATTTTTGTGCAGCCGTGTGTGTGTGTGTGTGTGTGTGTGTGTGTGTGTGTGTGTGTGTGTGTTTGCTTCCTCCTCTAAGACCTTGGAGGTCATCAGAAGGAAAAAATGGCTCGATAGACAACGTTTCAAGGCCTACCCAAGGGGACACCTCCAAGGCCAGAGACAGGAGCTCAGGAGCGGAGTGCGACCGGCTGAGGAGACAGTTCCCAAGGCTTCAAGCAGTATTATTGAGAGCCAAGGCCATGCCACCAAGTCTTTGAGGCAACTATGCACACATGCACGCATCCCACTTATATAAAAGGATGCTTACAGTCCAGGTGCTTCTTCTTGGGGCCCATCACCTCATGAGTGGTGGCTTTGCAGACGGCTCTTGCTACAGCAGAGCCAGTCACGCTGTACTGAGCGGCGGCGATCCGATCCGTGAGCGTTTGGCCCGACATCTTCACCGGCCGCGCCTACCGCCTCCTCTTCTGCAGGAAATAAGAGGAGATGGTCCCACTTTCACCCGCACCTCCGGTGCTGGAGCGCCCTGGCCTTGCCTGCTCCCACCGCACGGCGGCTCTCTCCTCCGCGGACCCCGCCCTGGTACCGCCTCTTGGGACCAGCGACGCGCCAAGCCCTGCGGATCCATCGCGGTCCAGGGCTGTCAGCCACCCCCAGGGTAATCCTTGCATCGTGCGGCGGTACCGCTTCCCCACATCCTGAAGAGACAGCCACATCACGGCCTCACCCTCTGTCAATCACCACTGTCCGCACAACCTTATTCCGTGGTGCGGGAGCCGGTGCGAGCCAGGGTGGCTCCAGACGCCTGACCCAGAGGCGCGCACCTTCCGCTGCCCAGAGCCGCAGCGTTTCCCCCAACGGCAGCCCGCAAGGCCGCGGCCACCTCCCTTCTGTCCTGGGGCTTCGGCGGCAAAATGACTCGCCTTCCATCCCCAAGGCAGGGCCGCCCAGAACCGCCGCGCGCCTCACCCTTCTCTGCTAGGAGCTCAGAGGGCCCGACAGCCCAGGCCCCTCCCCACCGATAGCGCGCCACTCAGCTGTCACCTGGCGGCCTCTGCCCTTCTCTGTGCCCGGGGATTATCCCTCGAATCCTCCGGCCCCCGGAGCAGGGGAGGGGACCAGTGTGGCCCAGCATACTCACCGCGCCCTAGAAGCACCGCAGCCCGGACGCGGCGCGGAGTAGCTAGGTGCAGCGCGCGCAGCCCTGGACTCCCGGGGCCGCGATGCCTGCAGCCTCTGCCCGGCCCCTAGCTCAGCTCCGCGGTCCCCGCGCCGGTACCCTCCCGCCGCCGCCTCCGCCAGCGCCGCCGCGTCTCTCTAGCGCTCGGCGCTGCGTCCCCATCCCCGCCCCCACCTCAGCTGGAGCGCTTGCGACGAGTCAGGTGACGGCAGCCGACGAACCGGGGCCAGCCCTCTGCGGAACGCCAGCGGCCCCCTCCCCGCCGCTCAGGCTCGCCACCCCCTCGGAGCCGCGGCTTTAAACACTAGGAGGGCCGCACGCGAGCATCCTTGGCTGGCGACGGCAGAAGGGGGTGGGACGGCAAGGGTGCCGCCGCTTCGTAGCTTGCCTTCTCGCGCGCGCCCTGCGTACTCCCCCCTCCCCAGCGCGCACCCGCTGCGTCCCCGTGCGGACCTGGTGCACGCGCGCCGCGCACACCTGCGGGGCTGCTACGGGCTGCTCCGGGCTAGCCCCGGGCGTGGGCCTGGGGAAAGGGAATGCTGTGAAGGCCGAGGAAAGGGCCGCGGCGGGCGCTGCCAAAAGAGCCCAGCCCCTTCTCCCCATAAGCACGTCTGTGACCAGGTGGCCTGCCAAGGGCAGCCGAGGCCCAGATGGGCAGGGCGATTCGAAATGTCAGATTCTGTGACCACGCGACCGTTACCTGTGCGCCCTCAGCTCCCCGCGGCTGCTCAACTTGTCTCAGTTACAACAGGGAGCAGAGTGGCCAGGTAATTCGAACTGCCTTAGTCCTTAAGGCGATACTGAGGTATGCGGGAGAGGCAAATAAGTAGCAAAGTCATTAGAAGACTCACAGATTACACGCGACCGGTAATTTCTGCCATTTAAATACATTGGAACGGTTTAAGTCATTTGAATGTTATTTGCATGGGATTGGACTCAGTAATTTCAAGACACTTGGCAAAGGTCATTATTTAACCGTTCTTTTAAATTCTCATACTTAAGATCAGAATTTCCCTTAGGAATTGACCTCTGTTTAGCCTCTCCCCCGCCCAAGGCCATATATACCTACTTACACACCTCAAGGCTCTGCCTTGTAGTGCTTTTTCACTTGGTCGAGTGTTCAATATGTAGTCATGACTTCCTGACAGCTGGGGCTGATTCCAGCACCAATTAGGAGCCTTGTGACTAAAGAAAGCCCAACTCCACCTCCCTGTGGCTACATATACTACTATTACTATATGACCCCACAGTCCCATATTTACCCAACAGAAGTAAAAACACATTTTTACCTATAAACTTTTACTCCAAATTGTAGTAGCTTTATGTAATGCCCCCAAACTGGAGGAAACCAGTGTATTTCAGTAGATATCTATAGAGAAAATATGGTATATCCACACAACACAATACTACTTGACAGTAACAAGACAAAAACAGAAGGTGTGGATGAATCTCAAATATAATATGCTTCATGAAAGAGGCCCGACCATCAGAAACATCATTTACTATTTTGATCCATTTATGTGACAGACTAAGAAAGTTATAAATGCAAGACAGAAAATACACCAGGTACCAAGGATCAGGAGTGCGTTAACTTCAGAGGGCCAGAAAGAAGCGATGTAGAGTGATAGAAAAGGTTTGCGGTCATGACCAAGGTGCTCATGACCCAATAGTATGAATTTGAATGCTTTAAGTTGATGGATTTTTATTGCGTGTCAATAGTAACTCAGGGTATCTGATAAAGAGCTGGAGTAGCCGTACTCGTATCAGCTGAGGCAGACTTTGTAGTAGGGACATTAATGGGAAGAAAGAGGTACATTGTGCAACAGTGAAAATCAACAATCATTTCCACATGTTTGGCCATCTAGGAACGGGGACTTTCAAACAGTGCGAAATGAGTTCTGATAAAAAGGAGCAATAGTAAATCTACAACCACAGCTGGGCTCAGCACTTTCTCATTTACACTTGGTAGGGTAGGTAGACAGCAAACCATTGACGCTATGCACGATTCAAAGCAGCCCCAGCTTACTCTAACTGTTGTATGATATAAAAGCTCTTTACCCAGCAGCAGTGGGATGTGTTCTTTTAAACGCATGCAAAGTACTCTCCAGAATTGACAACATTCTATACTAGGTTCAATGCACTCAGAAGCATTACAATCATACAAATGGTGAAGGTTGTTTTTTTTTTTTCCCCTCCCATAGTGAAGTCAAGGTCATTAACAGATACAAATCTGAAAAATCACTAAATTAAATAGCGCTCTTAAAGTACCCACCGATCTCATTTCCTCATAAACATTTAAAATTACTTTGAGCTAAATGATGATAAAAAGAAATGCAACATCTCAAAATGTTATTGTCTGTAGAAACAGCACCAACTACAAAAGAAATGCTTATATTAGAAATGAAGCTGCATATAGTATAGGGTAGAAGGTCGAAGCTCACTTCCAGGTTTGAAAATCCATCCAGACCCACCAATTACTGGGCTTGAAAACCCACCAATCCCTGGGCTTGCCCCAAGCTCGGGACTTGAAATCCCACCAATCCCCACCCTGGAAATCTCCACCCTGGAAAACACCATCCACAAAGAACCCTATGCTGCTCAGTCCCCTGCTGCTTGTAGCCCTAGTAGAGGCAGTTATCCTCTTGTGTCTTTCCCAATAAATCTCTTGTGGAGGTTTTCTGTTTTTGTTTGCACGCAAATGAGTTTGTGCTATTCCTTGGCCCCTGATTGCCTTGATACCTTTCCCCTCAGAGCTGCAACACTTCCATTGAGGAAACCTTCACTTCCAGAGATGTAACAGTTACATACGGTGGCGGTGGCGCATACCTGTAATCCCAGTGGTTAAAGCAGGAGGATTGCAACAAATGTGAAGCCAGCCTAGGCTATGTTGTAAATATCAGGCCAGCCAAACCTATGTAGCAAGACCCTGTCTAAAATAACCAACCAAACAAACAACAAAGAAGGCAGAATAATTATTAAATTTTAAAAAGGAAATTAATCTTGTGTGACAAAACTTTTCCTGGGGAGATAAAACACACTCATCTCTATTCACCCCAGGTGTGAAACCCATGACATTCCAAAGAACAGATGCCACCAAAGTCCAATTTGGTGAACGAGCTCAGTTGTTATAACATGAGTCTCTTAATCTCAGGGTCCTGGTTGGGTGCCACTTGTAACCGGGTTTTTTTTTTTTGGCTACTTTATTGGGTTCCTATATCTGCTACCGTTTCCTGCCTTAATCCCTTCCAATCTTCCAACACTAGGTAGGAGAGAAAGAAGGTTAGGAGATGGGGCGTAGACCTTTTTAAACTACTTCCTGCTGATTGGGGCCTGACTGGGACAAACCTAATCTTCATCTTCAGAATATCTCCAAATAGCAAACAGTAATCCAGCAATAGCAAACAACAGTAATCCAGCAATAGCAAACAACAGTAATCCAGCAATAGCAAAAGCAGGAACCACTAGCGGCAGGGGGAGCAGTGGCCAACCCACACCCTTTCAGGGCTCTCACATTTGTATCCCCTCAAGAGTCCTCAGAATTCCAAGCATAAACTATCTGCAGCTGACAAAAGAAGAAGGAGAAGAAGAAGAAGAAGAAGAAGAAGAAGAAGAAGAAGAAGAAGAAGAAAGAAAGAAAAGAAAGAAAGAAAATCATGTCCCTCCTAGAGCACAAGACAAATCATAGTTAGGGGCCATGGACAATCTGAAGCAGCCCCATATCCCAGGCTCATATATTTTAATACTTAGCCATCAGGAAGTGACACTAATTGAAAATGATTAGATGGGGCCATTTTGGAGGAAGTGTGTGTAACTAGGGCCCACTGGCCATGTCTCTGTGCATCTGTCTCTTTCTCTCCTCCACCCTCCCCACTCGGCCTGCGATCAGGATGTAGTTCTCAGCTACTGCTCCAGACTCTGCCCGCATGCTGCCATGCTGCCTGCCATGATAACAGACTAAACCTCTGAAACGGAAAGCAAGCCCCCAATTAAATGCTTTCCCTTGTAATAGTTGCCTTGGTCATGGTGTCTCTTCACCATGCAACAGCACACGGGGCTAAGACAGCTTAGGAAAACGGGTGAGAGCTTACTTAGAGGATTTAAATACAACTGCATCACCAAGGCCCACTCCAGAGTGGGTGACAGCTCACAAAAGCTGAGAGACTAGAAGCAGACTTCACAGCCTGGTGGCAGCTTAACAGGCTGGAGAGGTACCTCCAGCTTCCCAGGTACCTCAGTGGATCTAAACCTCTTCCAGGCAGCTCAGCTGGCTTATGTTTCTTCCAGGCAAATAATACTTAAAAGTCAAGCTGTGTCTTTGAAAAAAAAAAAAATCAGTGAGGGAGGGAAGTTCTGGGAGAAGAGAAGGGGGATGGGGCGGGGCTAGCTGCCTTCCGCTGTTAGGAATTGTCTCCAAGAATTGGAGCTCTTGTCTCCAAGAATTGGAGCTCTTGTCTCCAAATTGAATTGAAACATTACCTCTTAGAGGAGGTGGGAGACTATTAAAGATTTGGGAAGTAAAGGAAACTTCTAAGGTTCAGGAAGCAAACACATCTCACAAGGCTCAGGAAGTTCCTAAAATTTACAAGACACCCGTCTTCTCCCCAAGGTCCTCTCTCTAAGGTTGTCTAAACAGGAACAATTGCTGGCAAAGTTCTGAATGGGTAGTGCAGGGAGCTTCAGTGATGCAGCTTCTGTGAGGAGTGACCCACGCTGGCATGGGCTTCTCAGTGATGCGAGTGTTTTGAGTCACGAACACTACTAAAAGTAGCTATTGTCAATACTACTGTAAGCACTCCTAATATCTCACTGGTTCAGTACGTTGGACTTCAGAGGAATAATTTCTTTGGTCTGTCATTATCTGGGGTGAATACATGTTTACTCAAGTCTCCCTGGGAAGTGTCACACAATAGGAATGAAAGGGGGATAGCTCCTATGAACATTACAAGGATAATAAAACCCTACAAGAAGTATCATGCTAAATAGTTAGGGAACTTATGGAAAATACTAGCTCTCAAACAGTCCAATGGTGGTGTGGAATTATAAGTGTCATCCAGAGGTTTTGAGCAAGTAACATGTTTGCAATAATGACTGAAATAATGTAATGTACGAATGATTTACTTTTCAAAAATACATTAGTGTGGTTTCAAGGTCAACCTTGTAAATGTTACAGCTCTGAGGAGGGGAGATTTCTCCAATGCTAGTGTACAGCTCTTAAGGAAAAGGTATACTGGCAGTGTACACCCAAGGAGTACCACAAAGTCACAGTGCACAACAAACCTCACACAAGAGATCTATTGGAAGAGACACAAAAGCATGGCTGCCTCTCCTTGGGAGAGAACTGAGGAGGAGGAGGAGGCTTATATAGGGTTTTTTGGGAGAGGAGATTTCCAGCGTGGGGATTGCTGGGATTTCAAGCCAAGCCCAGAGATTGTTGGGATGTTGAGCTCAGGGATTGGTGGGATTTGGGGTTCAGGTATTGGTCGGTTTTCAATATCAGGGACTGGTGAGCTTATGAGCTCAGGGATTTGTGGGTTTGGTAGGTTTCTAAACCCAGAATTTGGCTTGGACATTTTATCACATAAAAGGAAAAGTATTGGCTCAGGACCCACAAGACCAACTTCTCAGCACAAAAGGAGGTTTATTTAGGGATGGAGAGAAGGGAGTAAGAGACAAAGACAAGAGATAGAGATGAGGGAGAAGAGGAAAGGAACAAGGGAGATCAAGGGAGAGGTATTTGTCCAAAGGACTGCCTCTGGATAGAGAGGAGCCAGCTCAGAGGCACATGGTGGTTTATAAAGGTAAGGGGGGAAACCCCTGTGTTAGGATGAGGTATCTAATGTTAATTGGTTATGTTAATTAGGTGAGGAAAAGGGGTGGGGGTTGGTAGCTGGACCATGGTAGTCAGCCTCAGAAGTGGCCAAACAAGTGTTGGTCTGATGTATTTGATGCTAGTTAATAAAAGACCATCATACCTGAGCAGGGCAAATGAGATGGGCATGGCTAAGGTCCGTGTGTGTGTGTGTGTGTGTGTGTGTGTGTGTGTGTGTGTGTGTGTG
>OU015755.1:33090144-33106615 GCA_907169655.1 Acomys percivali | reverse complement strand
GTGTGTGTGTGTGTGTGTGTGTGTGTGTGTGTGTGTGTGTGTGTGTGTGTCTCGGGGTTGGGGGAGAGGCAGAGAATCTTAGGAAGAAGACAGAGTGAAGAAGAGAGAAGTGAAAGGTTGTGCCCTCATGGGTTAGATGGAGGAGAAGCACATGGCTGGCATGGATGGAGACTTTAGCAAGTATTTGGGATTATGGATAGGAAGTAGCTTGATAGAAATTATTAGAAACAGATGGCATGGGGCTGGGGCAGGGATTATCTGCCCCACTATGGGAAGTAGTTTAGGGGGTTAATATGTCTGCCCTGCCCCAGGTTAATTAAGGCTATTTTAAAATATAACAAGTGTCTGTGCCTTGATTGATTGCTAGTAGGTTGTGCTGCCATAATAATAATTATAGGCCTGATAATAAACATTATTAGGTCATACTGGTAAGTTAACAACAACAAGTGGTGCCCAAAATGGGGCAATTATTGGGCAATACTGATAATTTAACAACAACAAACAAGGGAATAGACCTTGGTGTCGGGGCTAGCTTCAGTAATGTAATCTAATGTTTTTTTAGCAAGGTGGAGGGTATCGGGTGAGAAGGGCAGAGCCTGCCAGAGCCATGCTCACCATGTTCAAGTTGTCCAGGGACCCTTCACCCTACAAACCTCAGACCAGTGTAAAGTTATATGCAGTATGTGAAGGGGCTCTAGCCAGCCCAAGCATAGCAAACATGGCTCTGGAAGGGCTTGCCCTTCCCCCATACCCTCTGCCTTGCTAAAACCCCTTAGATTACACTCTTAAAGCTAGCCACCAAGGTCTATTCCCTTACTTAGCTACTTCCCCCGCCCTGCCCTCCCCTGCTCTCCGCCCCCCCCACCCCTGCTTCCCCCCTCCCTGAGGCTGACTACCAAGGCCCAGCTTTCATAGTAATTAAAGTTGAGTAATCAAAAGCCCCCTTTTGATTACCCTAATTAACATGTGCAATCAAAATTAAACACCTCATCCTAACATGAGGTTCACCCCTTTTCCTTTATAAACTGCCTTTTGCCTACATCTGTCCTCTGTCTCCTCTCTGTCCAGAGGCAGTCCTTTGTCCTTCTGGAGAAAATATCCCTCCCTCCCTCCCTCCCTCCCTCCCTCCCTCCCTCCCTCCCTTGTTCCTTTCCTCTTCTCCCTAGTCCTCTATCTCTTTTTTGTCTCTTATTCCCTGTCTTTGTCCCTTTGGGGCAAATAAATCTCCTTTTTGCTAAAAACTTGGTCTTGGGGTGTCTTGTGCTAAGTTCAAGATCCTTTCAAGATGTATAGCCATAGGCTGTCTTCAGGTGCAACGCAGGCTCTGACACTCACAAATCAGCAGCCTGCTGTAGGTGTCAACAAAAAATGTCTGAAAATCCATCAGGTATAGATGTATCATATACAAATTATTGGATTGTGTAAAGGGTGGGATCAACATTTGAAATACAGGCTGTTTTGGATAGTCTCATAGATCTTTGAAAACAGTATTAGTTTTCTAGTAGCAAATATTGATGTCAGAATCTTACATTGAGAAATCCAGCCATGAATGCTGTATATGAAATAGTAAAGAAAATTAACTAAAACAAAGAAGTGAATTCAGAAAGAATAATTTCCTTGTCAACATGTTTTTGTGAAGGCACATAATAAAAATGTTCAATAAATTTAAGTAAGAACAAGAATATATTTGATATTTTTTAAAAATTAAAGATCCTTGGGTAAATAGAACAGACAACCTAATTTTAATGTGTATATATGAATTTTTGTTGAGGAAATAAAAAATCCATATATACCACAATACAGATTTTGCTTCTGTCTCTGACTTAATACTACTTCTCTTTTGAGTGCCAAATTGAATATAGGAAACAGAAAACAATAACAATAGCAAGTGAAAGAGGGGTCTATTACTCAACTGGCAGAGTGCTTGCACAGTATGCTTTAAGCTCTGAGTTCGGTTCATAGCACTGCAGGACACAGGGCACGCTCCTAGAATCCTGTAATTCCAGCACTTGGGGTTACAGTCTATGTTGACACATGAGGGACAGTCCTTAAGCCCTTTGTCTATTTTTATGATACAACAGGTAGACAGGAAATAATGAGCCATAAAGTGGAAGGCAGTCTGATTGTCTCAGGCACCACCTGAGCTGAAGTTGGAACATTCATGTTTCGCCCCAAAGAAGCAGATCCTTCTTAAAGTAGCCCTGTAGGGTAACTTCACTCCAGGAATGCTTTTATGTTAAAGAGAATAAAGTATGAGATGCCAAATAACCATATTGGTGTATATCCACCACCCCCTCACAAACACACACAATCATGACATCCAAAAGAACTCGACAACAGAACACACACACACATTCTAATATCCCTAATTCACTTATGTAGAAAGGATATTATTGCTTCTCTTTTATAAGATGACAAACAAAAGAGAACATAAATCATGAGCATGCTAGTGTGGCAAGAAAAATTGTATGTTCATAGAATATCAGTAGGCTTGAGATTCAAACAATTAAACTGTCCTGTGGCAGTGTAACACTTCATCCATGAAGCCATTCAAGTTAGTTAAGAAGGGGAGGTCATGAAATGCTGTGCTTCATACCAGGACAAACACGTTTATTTTCCTGCTCAAAATTCAGGCTAGAAATGGGCTCCCCCTGAGGAGCAGCATATTTAAAGGGTTGCATATGTTTTACAGGCACATAGCATGAAAGCAATGTAAATATATTTTCATTTTGCGTTCCTGTTGTAAATCTAGTGTGACTGTCCTATCATCTGTTGTAACAAGTGTTGAGGGTTAAAACAATAGCAGTTTAATTCCGTCCCACAGATCTGAGAGTCGACAAGATTCTCGGTTGATTCTCCTTTAGACTCTTTCATGTCACTACTATCAGGTGTCAGAGCTGCACTCCTCAGAATTCTCTATTGTGCTGTCCTTGATGGGTCACCAGTCCCTGTGTCTGACAGTTGGAAGGCTGTTGACTGAGAACTCAGCTGGGGACACCTAAACAGGACATGACAATGAGATTGGCCGGTCATAGGAGAGTAGTCTAGGGTGGTCACATGTCTTCCATCGAGGACATCCCCAGGTTGAAGGTTTCAAAAAGCATAGGTGGAAACTGCAGTTTCTTGTGAAATAACACAATAGATTGGGCCCATCAGTTGGAATATTGCCTTTCACATGCCCAGGTGACTTCCTACAAGGTGTCACATCCAATTTTCCACAATCCTCCAATCTTCTATATTAATACTGTGTTTTAATACAGGACTAAATTTAAAACTAAGTTTAAATGACTTCCTGTCTTATAAAGAGAGAGAGAGTGGCAGAGCCATCCCAAACCCCAACTGTTTAACAGGGTCCATAACATCATTGCAGCTAAAAAAGGAGTAACAATGAAGGACAGACTCCCATGTCCTAATACAATTGATTATTCAGGCAGAAGACCCCCTTTTAAAAAAAAAAATTATGAGTGATTTCTTAGGCTGTGCAATCACTGGTCCACACTGCTGGCATTGGGCCTTAGGAGCTGTGCAACCTCTGGGTGTGGTAGTAACCGTTGCCTCAAAAGACCATAGTTATTGTCAAATTATAAGATGTCTAAAGGGCTGGAGAAATGGCTCAGAGGTTAAGAGTAATGCCTGCTCTTCTATGGGAAGCCAGGGTTCAATTCCTGGGATCCATATGACATCATGCAGTGGTCTATAATTCCGGTCCTAGGGGACCTGACATGGTCCTCTGACATCTGTGGGCACGAGACATGCACATAGTGCACAGACATGCAAGCAAACACCCATACACATGAGAGAAATAAATAAAACATTCTAAGGAGAGAATGCCTAGAGAGCCAGTTTGATTAGTACCTCTCTGTCAGTAGCCATTGAGGAACTAGTTTGTTTTATTGTCTTGGTACGAGATTTTATTTTATTTTATTTTGACCTCCAGGTTCATACGGTTCTCTGGTTGGTATAATGTTCTCCTAGGATCATTTCTAAGGTGAGATACAAGCTAAGAATTTTCATGGTACCTGAGCTGTGAAACGAGGTTTACTTCAGTACTATAGTGAAGAGGTCTGAGCTCCCAATATTCTTAGGAACCTAGAAGAAAACACATTACTTATGGAAGTTCTGTGCACAGCCATGCTGTTGTGATCAGCAGTTACTTTCCTTTCCATGCTTGATGCGATGGCAGGAGGGACACTCTTTCAGTGAAGATGAACTTTTGACTGTAGACCCTATTTGTCAATCAGGAAAATCTGCTGGTAGAAGATTTCCAGGCATTGGCATGTGAGAGCCCAGGTGATGCCTCATCCTCAGCTGGTGTCTCATAAGGATCTCCTTGCATTTATTCATTTTCATGTGTTTTTATTATTGTTTATATGGCTCTAATGTAATTGACTGTCTGAGATGCTTCAAGAAGATGATCTTGACGTCTCTGAGCAGCTGTTGTTAGAGAAGACGTGCGCATTTGTTCTTGTACATCTCCAAAGCACAACAGAGGGGTGTGAGAAGAGATCCCCTCCTCAGATTATGTTACTAGAACACACATGTTACTGGTCAGCTCAGGAAGTTCTCATGCAAAATAAAGTGTGTGTGTGTGTGTGTGTGTGTGTGTGTGTGTGTGTAAATTCACATATGTACTTCTTTTGTCACATACACCATTTCTGAACTTCTTCCCTGGGGAAGACATAAGCAATTGTCGACCCTCTTTCTCTTCCTCCTAAGGTCCCCACGACCAAGGTATGATTCCACCAGAGTTCACTGTAGGGAGCCAATGAGATTATTAGGCTTATTTACAGAGCAGTGTGTGTGAGCAGTTATGAGCGTGGGGTGTCCTTAAAGCAATCACACTGGAAGGGCTGCACCTAGTGTGTATGATGACTCTATCATGGCTACATAGAGGGAGCTGCTTCCTCTAGTCCTTTCTCACCTGCCGTGATCTAGCCCCTCCCTGAGGCCACATGAAATCAAGCAGAATACACACTACTGGTTGAGAAGAGTGTCTGGATAGTTAGGTGGGGGTCTGGTGACCCTCCTTGTTCCTCCTTTATGAGGGGTGGTCAACAGTCAACAAGCCCAGCTGTGATGATCCATCGGTTTTGCTGGCATGACAGCCCTGTTCTTGCTGTCTCTCTGTCTCTTTCTGTTTCTCTCTGCCTGTCTCTGTGTCTGTCACTCTCTCTCTCTTTCTCTCTCTCTTCCTCCCTTCCTTCTCCCCTCCTCCCCTCTCTGTTTGTTTATGTGTGTCTCTCTCTTTTTCCATGTTTTTACACCCAACTTTTTCCTTTTGCCTAATGAAGAGAAAATTAAAGAGAAATGGAAAGTTTAAGCTGTTTGATGTTCTGTACATGGGATGAGCATGAAATTCAGTGTTGCTGCTTAAACTAATTGTGGCTGGAACAAGCACAGCCCTAATTCTTTCTAGATCATAATGCGTTCAACAATATTGAATTTCTCTTTTATTTGCCTTGACTTTTCTTTTGTCTGAAAACTTAAGCTTCAGACACTCAGGAGACATATTAGGGATGGAGCATTATTGTGGGGGCTTCAGAAAATTAGCAGACTCTAGGTTTATGATTTATTCAAATGGTTATTCCAGCCACATATTAGAAAGTCTCCAAGTGAACCCATCCCAAGGCACAATGAAACAAAGTATGACTTTCCTTGCTCTTAAAATGTTGTCTGGAGAGCTAACCTTTAAGCCTAGGCTCACATTTGTTATTTTAAAGTAGGAAAATAGATGGAAACAAGAGTGCCAGTGATCTCCCCCAGAGAAACAAAAGAGCAAGTTGGCTGTTGAGCCTTCCAAAATTTACAGCAGTTTGTTGACTTCATTGGTGAACCTAAAACTGATTGGTTCTATTTTCATTGTGAATGACTCAAAATTAATATAATGCAAGACATTCCCAGGCATCCTCCCTGGTGCCTCTGTACTAGATGCTTCTCGTTAGATCGTTCTTATTAGAAATGTGCATTCGATGTAAGGCCTCTGTGCTGCTCTTAATGGCTCATCTCTTACGGCTGGTATATGAAAAGAGACAGCCTATTCATTCCCATTGTTACTGAATTTATCCTACAGCCCCTGTCAGGTTGTTCACTCAGGTTCAGCTGATGAGACAGAATGTACATGACGTTATAGGGAGAAAAAAAAAAAGAGGAAGGATAGCAGACTGCCAAGAAGAGACTTGATACCCTATGAGCATATACAGGGGGTAAAGGTCCCCCTCATACACAATCATAGGGGAAGGGAGTAAGGGGAAAATGGGAGGGAGGGAGGGATGAATGGGAGGATACAAGGGATGAGATAACAATTGAGATGTAATATGAATAAATTAATAAAATGTATTTTTAAAAAATCCTAGCTTCCAATCCATGGGCAAAAATAGGTTGATAGGCCTCATTTTTTGTTTTGTTTTGTTTTGCTTTGTTTTGTTTAATATTTACTTTACTTTTTATTTTCTGTGTGTGTCTGTGTGCCTGAGTGTATGTATGTGTACTACGCGCAGTAGTGGTCAGAAAAGGTTAGTAGATCACTTGGAACTGGACTGACAGGCAGTTGTGAGGCATCACGTGGGTACTAGGAACTGAATCCGGGTCCTCTGCAAGGTCAGCCAGTGTACTTCACCACTGAGCCATTTCTTCAGTCCTGATAAATGTAGTGTTAATACACAAAGCCTCCTAGAGATGTCAAAGATCTCACAAAGCTAGTCCACAGAGGTCTGAGAACTCTCAGGTACTGCAACTAGCAATACTGCTGTTGGTACTTCTGACATTCTGGTGGCTGGTGAGGAACGCTACTTGGTAACTTCTTGATTCATTGCTGGTCTCTTGGTCCTGTGCGTTTGGATTTATTATTGATATCCATCATCACACAATCCTGGGAAGAAGCTATAGCTCATTCTAAACAGTATATGCAACTATTCTCTGACTGATTTCCAACTGTAATTGGTCTACGTGGCCAATTCTGTTTGCGACCTGCCTCAGATGCACAGGGTCTCTTGCCTGTAAGCTTTTAATGATGATTATGCCTGCTTAAGAACACTGTCTTTCAGGAGCTGTAATCTTCCCAGAAGCCTCGCCACTTACTGGGTATCAGCACCTCCTGACTCTCTTATGCTCTTCTCAGGTTGCGGTCTGAATGTCAACTGGCCACCACGGAGGTTTCCACGTGGCCTTCCTCAGCCACTGCATCTTAGCTACTGCATTCCAGACAGCTGTGCATATGGGAAATCACTGGAAGGAAAGGGGACTGGCTAGCTGAGCAGCTGACTACTACAGAGTCTCAAAGTCAGGAAGTGAGTGACCCCTGTGAGCTCCAAATGTCACCGAGACCTGGAAAGTTGGGCACAGTCCCCTGGAGATTGATACCTTACCAAGGTGTGGACTTTGCCAGCTTCTGTGAGGCCTTTTTGACACAGGACACCACAGTGTCTCTCTCAGCACACGACACCATGGCTTTAGCTCTATGAAGTATACAGAAGGTCCTACGGGTCAGTTTGGTCAGTGGAGACATGCTCCTTCCAATAGATTTCATCCTACATGGAATCTTTCAGAAGAGATCAATCAAAAAGAATTGTTTGGGAGACTGAATAATCTGAGTTACCTTTGTAATGCCAGTGACCTCTTGGGCTGGCGCTATTTTTTTATACACGTGTTAGAGTACACATCTGTGTACAAATCTGTGTTTTTATGATGAGCCAGTTCACGTAGAGCAGACTGTTTAAATTCATTCTAAAGGCATGTACTCCGACACTAAGGTTCATCTTTAGAAAGATGAGGGAAGTGCGGGCGGGGGTGCTGGGGAGGACGCAGACCACAGCTCGCCTCCAGGGATCAAGGTGCAGGTTTCTGGGCCTGAATTGCACACGAGAAGATAACATTCAGTGAGCTGGAAAAAGTGCTTGGTGCTCACTGTTGAGGCAAGCAGAGACTCACACAGGCAGCAAGGCAGCACGGGGTGGGGGGTGGGGTGGGGGCCGGCAAGTCAGCCCAGGGGAAGCAGAGCCTAGTCAGCAGAGGAGGGGGCGGGAGTTAGGATTCCAATGTTGGCGGGAGTGCTGGTAAGAGAAAATCTACAGCCAGGATTAGAAGTCAGTCTTAATTAAACCTGTTTAGTACAGGGCCCCGTCCTGACCTGCAGGAGAACACTGTTACGCAAATGTGAATACAGTCTCTCTTTTTTTTTTTTTTCCTAAGAAACGATTCGGAGGAGAGGAATTGTGGTCAGAAAGAACTTGGCCCTATTTTAATCTCATTATCTTGCATGTGTAAGCTGTCTGCAGGCATTCCAGAAAGACTATTAATAGATATAGAAGCATACTTCCCTATAGTGCTAAGCATATAATCAAAATGGTGAGATCTGTTTTGGGTATTTGTATCCACGCTTGTTCAACACACAGAGAGTCTGCTGTCATGGATTCTTCTTGCTGTTAACCTTAGAGAAAAAGCGCGTTGTGGCAACTGGTGTCACCTGGATGTTCCTTTTTTCCAATCATTCAAATGTCTTTCCTTAAGCGTTTTTTTAATAGGTTGTAGATAACTTACTTTCCTGACCATGCAATTTTCTGTTTTTACCTCTTATCGTGCTGCCTCTCCTGAATAGATGAAAAGGTATTTGGCATATGATCAAATGAATAAATGGGTCAGTAGTGGGCACATACTGAAAATAGAATAAATACCCGATGGATGAGTTTAGCTGGGAATCATGGGTAGCAGTGTTAGCAAAGGGAGTTTATTTATTTATTTCTAGAAAAATGTAATTTCTGAAATAAGTCAGCAACTATGGACTGAGGTGATAGATGCAGAAAAATTAAAGGGGAAATTGTCTGATACTTTTTACCAATCAAATTGCCTTTCTCGGAAGAATTCTACACATTGTCAGAAGTTGTGACTTGCCAATTGCCTATTAGTCCTTAAAATCCTCCAGGGCTACAAAAATTGTCTCAAAGTAGGTTGAAAGGGTAAATGGCCTCTGTATTACACAAACACTATAGTTCCGTTGGCACAGCAAGACATTCTAGTGGGTATTTGTAGCGATACTGTAAAACAGCTGAGCTATTTTGTGCCTCACAGTCTGACCACCGTTCCTCATCTTCCCTTCCTAAAATTTGCTCAGAGTTTTGACAGTTCATGGCGTAAAGCATCCTGCCCCTCCTCCCAGACACTTTGAATAAGCAAAGGATGAGTCCCTGCTCAGGAGCACTTTTCATGCTTAGGTTTTGATATGTGTTATATGCTTTGTCTAGGGACCACACAGCTAGGAAGCAACTAATTTTGAGCTTGGGCTATTAAATCACAATCACTGATTGACAAGCCACCTTACAGTGGAGCTTGAAATACTGATGTGACATTTTAGTTCAACAGATCATTTGCTGAGCACCCACATGCCACCAACTTTTGAGGGGGAAAATATCCTCTGCTCTGTATAGTCTAGCAAGAGAAGACAGAAGACATCAGAAAGGGACAAGTGCTTTGACAGAAGAGTGAAGGATCTATAGGTGCTGTGGGAGGAGGGATGCTGTTTCAGAGTGGGCCATAGTGCGATTTGAGAAGTCTCACAGCAGGGGAAAGATTGAACCACTCCTGTGTACAAGACATTGGCGGTCACCATTGTAAGATTCCTTTACAACAGTTCACAACATGCCTACGTGGTGATGTCATTGCTCTCATTCAAACCCTCCACTTCTGCGCCTTTAGTGGAGCACGTGAACACCTTAATTTGTTTTGTGGTGATTGGCATGATCTCATCCTCAAGGGCCATATCTTTTGATTACTCTGCTTCCGGCAGTCTGGAATCAGTTCAGTCCCCATGTGAGCACTGGTAGCTTGTCTCATTTTTTTTGGTGTGTTGAGAGTGTTTTTTTTTTGCCTTCATTCTCCAGACTTCTTGCACTAGTTTCTCAACTAGCTGGTCCACCCACCATATGACTCTGATATTCTCATTGCACTTACAATTTTTTTTAAACAATCATAAGTAATTAATGATCTACAAATGACTTGCTTAATTTTTCTCTGGAGATGTGACCCAGTACCATTTTTGCTCATTTCTACATGCCCAGTACTTGACACTTCCTTCATATGTGATAGCTACTAGATCAGTGGTTCTCAACTTGTGGGTCTTGACCCCTTTGGGGGTCAAATGATCCCTTCACAGGGGTCGTCTAAGACCATCTTCACATCAGATATTTATATTACAATTCATAATAGTAGCAAAATTACAGTTTTGAAATAGCAGTGAAATAATTTTATGATTGGGGGTCACCATATCGTGGGGGACTGTATTAAGAGGTCACAGCATTAGGAAGGTTGAGAATGACTATACTACTGGATGAATAAAGTCAACTTCAAGTAGGGCAAGATGTGTGCTGCAGGGCTCCAAGGAGAGAGTATTTTAGATTAGGGCGGGAAAATAAAAGTGTGGAGTGTTCTTTCTTTATAGACTAGGTATTCTGACAGGGTAAGTTGCAAAGGCTTAAAGATCTTAAATGTCCTTAGATAATTAAGTGTTTTTCTGGTAATTACGGTAGAGCCTCCTGAGGTAAGAAGCCTAGGTTGGGCTTTGCAGCTCTGCACACATTCTGGTTTTCTTCCCTTCCAGGCAGGTAGTAGGAATGTCCCCTCCTGCCTTTTTGAAGTTAGGTGTGGGCTGGTGATTGTGATCTATGAATGGAAATAGGGCGTGTACTTGGGGGAAGACTAAACACTAGACAATTAGCACCTTTTTCTTTCTCCATTGTCTGCAAATGCCTCAAGGGGCATCTGGGAGTGGGTTAGTAAGTGGGGACACTATGGAAGTCCTAGATTCTCCTGAATGATATACCAGCCAGATGAGGACTTAGCCTTGCTTCAGGCCACAGAAACTTCAGGCGTTTTGGTTTTACAGAGTGCCATAATCCATCCCAGTTGACCTCACCGTCTCCCCTCCAGGCTGCGTCTCTACAAGGACAGGGACCAGGAAGACACTGACTGTTCAGAGTCGAGCTGTCTGCTGTCCTGGGTCTTTCCTTTTCTCTTCCCTACAGCAACCTTCCCCCTCCCTGCTGCCTTAGGGCATTTCACCTGCCACTGCTTTATCACCCATTTTTAAGATTTTCTGTGTGCTCTCCTCCACAACCTCTTAGTGACACTCCTATGGCCACCAGACTACAACTGAAGTGAAATTTCCAACTCTGCCCACACATCTAGTCAGAATCCCCAGGGACCCTTACTAACTTCAAGACTAAATGCAAACCCTCAGTAGAATGCATTCATATGGGGCATTTCAGACCTTAGCCCCTTCCCTCCTGCCTTTACAAGCTCGACACCTGGCAGTCCTCCACAGACCCATACATTACTCACATATGAACATCACTGTTTTGCACAGGGCACCACAGCAGCCCCTCATTAGTTCTATGGCAGAGTGACACACCAGGCTATGGTGGCAACTGCTGGTCCCTGAAAGTCCTTTTTACTCACAGCTTGACCTAGTAGGAGCCAGGCTACCAAAGTTGCTATGGAAACTGCTAGGTATTTGTTTCTCTCTCAAATGCATCTCCCCCCCCTTTACCCTTAACAATATAAAATATCTCTGTTTTATTTTTATTAAACACTTTTCCATCATTTAAGAACATACATGAATCACAAATCCCATTTCTTATACTTTTTTGACATCTATATGTCATATATATGCGCGCGCATGTGTGTGTGTGTGTGTGTGTGTGTGTGTGTGTGTATTCTTCCTTATAGGACTTGTTTCTATTGATTCTGAACAAAATAGAAATTTAAGATAAACCACCCACATATTCACATATCCATGTGTTCAATATATGTGATCTATGATCTATGAAGAGGAAAGGAAAGAACCGAACCGGGACAGTGGACAGCCAGTTTTCTTCCGGGTCCCTGACCTTGTGGAGACACAGCTTGGAGGGAAGATGATGAGATCAACCTTTCATTTCATTATTACTTACTTGAAACTTAATTTGTGTGCTTGTGCCTCAAAACCTTGTCTATCTGTGTCAATAGGGATGGGTTACATTACTCTGTAAAACTAAAACACCAAAAGTTTCTGTGACCTAAACAAAGACTAAGTCCTTGTCTGGACTTAGTTCAACATATCCACACATTCAAGTCCTGTTAAATATTTATTTTAATCTTATGTCTGAGTATTGCTTGTATATATGTGCACGTGTGTATGCAGTCCCCATGGAAGCCAGAAGAGGGCGACAGATTCCTCTGGAACTTGAGTTACAGGCAGCTGCAAGAGACAAGTTAGGTACTGGGAACCAAGCCCGGTCCTCTGCAAGAGCACAAAGTACCTCTTAACTACTGAGCCAGCTCTCCATCCCATCTAGTACTTTTTTTTTAAAAAGAGAAAAATCAACAAGCATCAATCAATATTATCATATAAGTCCTGCATGGTAATCAATTTCACCGTGATTGAACACCACCAAAGTTTCAGAAGCTGAAGGCCTCAGACTGTGTTCAGAGAGCACAAGCCTCATGTCTTTTCCTGGGGTAGACATAAGGGATGGCTATACACCACTGCAGAGACAGAGGGCACTGACAGCGCAAAGAAAGGGATCCATCTAAGTGAAACTTGGGGAGCTAATGAGGCTAGTCTGGTTACTTCCAAGAGCATGGGCAACTTAAAGGCTATGCTACTAGGAAGCCCTCCTGGCAAATGTTGCTAAAATTCCTGCCTTGGTGTGGGGGGTGTACATCTACCTTTTCCTATTATGACCTCAGTGATAAACTGAGGTATAATTCCACCGTAGTTCACTCTGGGGAACCAGTGAGTTTATTAGGCTTTACTTACAGGGAAACATGGTTATAGATAGAAGCATAGGTGGACTTAAAGCACGCCCTTCCTCCCCCATGCCATGGTCTGCACCCAGAATGGATGGTGCTTCCCCTCATACTGTCTAGATAGAGAACCCTCCAGTAGCTTATCCCACCTATATTCTCTAGCACCTCTCCTCAACAGCATTTGTTTTCTGTTGTTTTTAGTGACTACTGTTCTGACTGGGGTGCGATGGAATCTCAATGTAACTTTGGTTTGCACTTCCATGATTGAAACACACACACACACACACACACACACACACACACACACACACACACACACCATGAAAGTAAAAGATTACTTGGGTGAAGTAGACTACCAGGAAGAGGGAGATTAGATAGAAAAGGATGTTTATGTAGACAGAGCATATGCTATATTTAAATGAGAATGCCATTAAACCCATTACTTAGTACAATTACATGCTAATAAAAACTATGGCAGTGAGGGGCTGGAGATGTGTCTTTGTTGGTAAAAAGGCTTGCTTTACAAGCATGAGGATATGAGTTCAGATGCCCAGCATCCATATAAAGGCCAATACGATGGTATGTGCCTGTAATCCTTAGTACTATGGAGGCAGAGATGGGAAGGTCCTGGGGTTTGTTGGCGGCCATCCACTGTAGTCTAATAGGGAAACAATGAGAGACCCTGTTTCAAAAAATAAAGTGAAGTATACATACATATGGGTACACACACACACACACACACACACACACACACACACACACACACACACTATAGAATGGAATCTAAGAATGGAGAAAAGAGAACAATGAAATGGAATCACTGGAAGCCAAATGAAGCATGATAAACACAAAAAGGCTGAAAGACCTTTGTCCTTTTAGTGGGTATGGATGAGTACTTCATTATTTATTCAATTTTGCCATTGCTTCATTTGGTTAGCTCACTGATTGCCATTTGATAATTACTGATTTATTATCAAGCACTATTCTGGATACTGGGGACAGAATGGGCAAAGAATGTCTACCCTGGAAAAGTCAGAGTCGACACAGGAATTCCTGCACCTGGGGCTCAATAGGCTCACCTAGTAGCTTTGCTGAGGAAGGAGATTGCTGAGTGCCATCCCTAGACATTGGGGTCCAGGAAGCGTGGATTTGCTAGACAAAGTAGGCAGTGATGCTCTGAGGTGTGGGCTGGCTGTTTGGCACTAGGTGGCATGCACTCTGAATTCACATGGGTCTCCTTCCCTTTATTAGGTAAATTAAAGTCTTGACAAGATGAAAGGAAGATTCAGAAAGAGAAGTATAAAGATAGAGAAAAGGAAGCCAGAAGAAGGTAAAGGATGGCAGGATAATGTGCATATGAAATGACAAGAAAGAATCCGCAAGGGAAGGGTAGCGTTACAGTGACACACAGTGTAAGGTTCTTTCCATCTGGACGAATCCTCCACGCAGAGAAATCCTCCACACTTCATAGATGAGGAAGCAATTACAGCCTCCAACTGCTCCACCACAGAAGCTCATTACTAACCCAAAAATGGAGCACGTTTTCAGAAGGCGTGCTTCTGTGGTGCTGCTGTTGTGTTCGGTGGGAAGAGAGCTGGCTTCCTGTAGTGTATGACTTCGGGGCTCAGAAAGCCCACATGAAGTCACAGACTCGGAACGACCACCCATCAGAACAGTCGATGTCACTGGTAGTCAAGCTGTTGTGAAGGTTGCTGGGGAAGTGACCCAGTGAAATGACAGTGCTGTACAGTTCCCACAACATTCCATCTAGCTGAGCCATTCTTCATCCCTCAGTGTCCTCTGCCCTTTCACCTGTTCCTCCTTGCTGGTCACCATGCTCAGCAAGCTTCGCAGCTTCCAGATCTAGAGTCTGGAATCTAGAGTCTGCTAAGAGGCCACTGGCCCTGTGTCACTAGGGTGGCTGTGGATTTTTATGGATAGTTGCATTCCATTCGCAGCTCAGCCTTCAGTCCTAAGTGGGGGAACTAGACACCTTCTTGCCATGGCAGAAGCCATAGCCCTCTCTCTGGTGAAAGAAGGAAACAGCAAACTAGACACAGACCTCCCTTGACTCATTCATAAAATGCTTTCCTGGGGGAAAGCAACTTCCTGGATGCCACCTTCCTCCCCAACATAAAATGATAGTAGCAATTTGAGAGCTCCCAGCTGTCCCCTTTGAAGCGGAGGCAGAACGAATGGAGTCTGTTCCCCTCCCATCCCTATTGGTCTCTATGATCGGTGACTCCTATTTGCTTGAACTGTTTAAACCTTAAAATATCCCTTTCTTTAGGATGCCTCTTATGAACAACCCTGGGAATGTATCCACACCCCCACTAACTTGTCATAGTGGCCTACTTATTCCAGAACTCTCATTTCCAGAGAAGCACGCCACTATTCACCCTGGACTGGTGTCATCTAAGCATGGACACACCCTCTCTCTTTGCCCTTCCGCATCTGGGCACAGTGAATGACATCGACGCTTTTGGAATGGTTGGGAGATGAAAGGTCCTGTCACCTCCATGACTTTACCTCTGACATTCAAAACCAGGCTTGCGGGATGTATGCCTTTACTCTTCTGATGCTGTGATAAAACACCACGGCCAAGGCAAGCTTCGGAAGAGTTTATTGTGGCTTATGGCTCCGGAGGTATGCGAGTCTATCATGGCAGGAAGCAGGCCAGCAGGAACAGGAAGCTGAAACCTCACATCTGCAACCGCAGTCACAAAGCAGAAGAGCAGACTGGAAGTAAGTGAGGCTTTTTACTCTCAAAACCCAGTGCTGCACTTCCTCCAGCAAAGCCACCCCTAAACCTCCCCCACAGCACCGCCAACTGGAGACTGAGTGTTCAAATACCTGAAGCCAATGGAGGGTGTTCTCATCCAACCCACTGTAGGGGCCCGTCCTAGCTCCCAACAGGTCCCTGAGTTTTTGGAGGCCAGGCCACTCACAACTCGAGCTGCAGAGAAAAAGACCTTTCGCCTTTCACTTAAATCTCCCTGCTTTTTCACCCATGTCTCCTAAGCCTCCCTCTCTCTCCAAGGACAAGGCCTACCAAGTCTCACTGCAGGCATACCAATGGGGACAACGCTTGTCACAGAAGCAAGGCAAAGATCATAAATGAGGACAGATAGTTCAGTTTCAACAAGTGGACATGCATTTCCTCTATTTGCAAATACTCCATGTTAATGGCGGAGGCACTGATGTTTTGGTATTTGCCCATGTTCTGGGAACAAGTAGAGCTGTCAGCCCCTCCCCACTCCCCCATCCCCCACCAAAGGGACAGTCCTCTTAAAAATGCAGCTTCTGTTACAGAAGAAGGTTCACTCCGTACCAGTGCAGGTTTGTTTCCTCCAGGAGCGACGGTGGGAACCTTTTACGCCATTCAACCCTGCATTCCAAGGCTGGGCCTCTAATCAACCAGTGCTCAGGAGTGAGGCAGAGACTGACGCAGGAAGATCTCTGAGCGTTCATACCAACTCTGTCTACTTAGCAAATTCCAGGTCAGCCAGGGCTGCATATTGAGACTCTATTTCAAAAATAAACAGAACCACAGAAGAACTAATTTCCATTCTGAGGAATTTCCCAAGCAAAGGGAACCTAACTTCAGGAACCAAAATATCTAGTAACCTCAGCTGACCATCCCTTTTATAATAATAATAATAATAATAATAATAATAATAATAATAATAATAAT
>OU015755.1:33056821-33083801 GCA_907169655.1 Acomys percivali | reverse complement strand
ATAATAATAATAATAATAATAATAATAATAATAATAATAATAATAATAATAATAATAAAAAAACTGGCCAAAGGCACTTTTCTGATCAAGCAGAAACTCTGAGGATAAAGGAGGTGGTGATTCTAGAAGCCTTGCCAAGTGATAAACATCTTTGCCTGACTTAAGAGGTTCCATGACTAAACTCAGGCAAAAACCAACACAGAGGAACAAACACATGGACAAAAATAGCATTGTTATTCTGTTTCATGCAGGTATTTACTGAGAAGTGTCTGTGTTGTTGCTTGGGAATATCCACAGACTATGGAGTTAGCTGTATTTCTACATACTGTAAAATATTTGGATTTCTCATTGACGGCCTGTAAATATTGTGTCAATGCCAAAAGTGCTGCTTTTTCTGATGTCTACTGTGAATTTTGATGTTACTGTTTTTGAGAGCGAGTTGAGCCATTGTTAGGTTCTGTTCGGATATCATGATCTGTGTGGCGCAATAGAACAAAGGATATGATTGCAAAGTTTGCTTTTGGGCATCTTGTTCATCTGCAGGCTCTGTGCATTGTTTAGTATACTGGGACCTGAGAATGCATCTCTAGGACACTTGTTTTTGGTACCCAGATTCTAGAGAATTATGAGGCCCCCACATCTTCAACATGTCCCCAGTTCCACACCTGCCTTTATAATTTCCACAGAGGGAGGGACTCAAGGCTAGTTATTTTCAAAAGTTCATTGTCTTCCTACCAACAATTTTATCACCTTGAATCCTTTGGTTGGAGAACAGCAGTGAGGCATGATGTCTGCCGCTGTGGCTCTTGGGACAACAGCTGTGGAGGGAGGAGGAAAAGGAACCACAGGCTCACATGCCTGGATCAGCTACAACACCCTGTTTTACTGACATCACATTCTTCCTTGCCTTCTCACTGGAGCTAATTAAATAGCTCTCAGGCTAATGCATGGCACAACTATGGCCCCTCTAAATTTTAGAATTTAGAATCGAACTATCTGGCTTCTAGGGACTATTTTATGCAATGTGCTTATACCAGGTACTAAAGGCAGTAGAATTAAGGGGATATATATACATACATACATACATACATACATACATACATAACATCAAGGAGCTTGGACTTGGTTGAACAGGCAGGAAAGGGAAAGAAAACAATATGAAAAACAAAATGTGAGCGATGTCACTCTTACTGACCAAGGACTAATGTTTATGGGGTAATGAGAATTTAATAAAAACAAATATATTATCTGACTTTTTCTTTGTAAATGAGTATTCATTTTTATTTATGTGCATTGGTGTTTTCTCCTGCATGCATGTCTGTGTAGGGGTATTGGATCCCGTGGAGCTGGAGTTACACAGACAGTTGTGAGCTGCCACGTAGGTGCTGGGAATTGAACCTGGGTCCTCTGGGAAAACAGTCAGTGCTCTTAACTGTTGAAACATCTCTCCAGCACCTATTTAATTTATTATAGTCAAGTTAATTGGATAGTAGGAAGAACCCCAACAACATGTTTAATACTAAATAGCAGCATTAATTTTCATAGCAATACTTAGATCCCTAGAGTCCTCCTTTCCTGTCTGGAATGAAATGTGATACTTATAACAGGGTGGACGCTACAGTTTGGATATTACAGGTCTCCTAGAAGCCCTTGTGTTAAAAGCTTGGTCCTCAGCCGGTGGCACTATTACACGGCGGAACCTTTAGCTGAGTCATTGAGGTGTGTGTCCTTGGAAAGGGTGTGGGAACACCCGGCTCTCCTCTCCTTTACTCTGTTTCCCAGCTACCGTTAAGTGAGTAGTTATGGTTACCAAGGACCTGAATACCTTGCAAGCACTTCCCATGATGCTCTGCCTCACCACAGGCTCCATGCATCAAGGCCATGGATAACAATGGGACTGAAACTTCAAAGACTGTGCATTAATCATAAACCTTTCTCCCTTCCTTGTTGACTGTTTTAAGTGTTTTGACATGGTAATAAAACACACAGCTGATATTTCTTTTTTATATTTTCAGTAGGCTCAAAGTATATATTTGGATGAAGAATATTTTATAATGCTAGACCTTTTTGTTTCTATTTCATGAAATAAATTTGGGCTGTGGAAGCTCAGCAAGTAAAGTGTTGGCTGCTAAGTGTGAGAACCGTAGTTCAGGTCTCCAGCACACATAAAAAGTCTGAGTGTGGGAAGAACATCAGTAACTCACTGCTAGGGCACTATGGAAACGGGACATCCTCAGGGCTCACCAGTCAGCCAATCTAGCTGAAACGGGGAAGAATGACAGAGGAAGATGGTGGGCATTGACCTTTGGCCTCCACATGCACAAATATGGGTCAGTACATCCAAATACAGATATGCAAATAGCCACAAACACCACATACACACAAAACAAAACAATGGAGGCTGGAGAGATGGCTCAGTGGTTAAGAGTACTGTACTGGCTGTTCTTTCTTCCAGAGGACCCAGGTTTGATTCCCAGCGCTTATGATAACTCACAACCATTTGTAACTCCAGTCCCCTGGGTCTGACACCTTCTTCTGGCTGGCTCCCTTAAGCATTGCATTATATACACACAGTGCCAAGGCACATATGCAAGCAAAATACCCAAACACATAAAAAAAATTTTAAAACAACAAAACAAAGCAAAAAAAAAAAAAAACCAAAACATATATAAAGCAATTGGAAATGTTCCAACATCCCTTTGGCTGAAACTGGCATTGAAGTTCTTTTTATTGGCCTGATTTCCACTGTACACAGTGTGGCCTTAGGAAATTTAATGTATATAGAAGCTGATTCCCAGTCACCAGCAAAACTCTGGCATTTTTGATTGCATCCATGCTTGGTTCTGTGGACATCTTAACTCCTTCAGGTTGCTCTCCTGGCTAACTCACTGTGGTGGTCAGTTTTGGTGGTCATGTGACTGCATCTGAAAATCTGCTAAAAGCAAGCTGCTAGGCACACCTGTGAGGGATTTTCTTGTTCAGATTTTTCTTGAAGTGAGGAGCTGTGCTCTAAGTGTGGGCACCAGATAAAAGAGCTAAAAGAGCCTTTGCTTTGGCCTAATTGCCCTCACTCTCACTGGTAAATTCATCTACTCTGTTGTTGTTGCTGCTGCTGCTGCTGCTGCTGCTGCTGCTCTGTCATCCTTTTACTAAATGTCAGAAACCAGCTCTTCAGATTCCTGCTGCGTGTTGTTATAATGAAAGAAAAATCCAAAACATTTGATTTTACCAATAAAGACTCAGGAGCCAGGTGCTGGGGTGAAAACCTGCTAGCTCAGAAAGGCAGAGAAAGCACCCAGCGGACCTTCCCACTCAGCTCACATCCCAGAAGGAAAAAGCCAAAAAGCAAAACCTAAGAAGCTTGCTAGCTCAATTGACAGTCCAGGAGGAAAAGGCATGCTAACTCATCCCACAGCCCAGAAGAAAAAATCCAAAAGCTAAAAGCCAAAAAGCTAAAGAGCTAAAGAGTTCCTTTTTATACTCTCAAAGTCCCTCCTATCTGCTCAATCCCTGTTAGCTGGTTTCTTGCTCTTGCCTCTTGACCTAGTGTTAACCTTGTTAAATCCTGTATACAGAAAGCTCTTGGATGAAAGGTGTGTGCTGAGCCACGCCATTATCACTTATTTACAAAAACCGGAAACTTCTTGGATTACAGGTGTGTTCGGGCTGAACCACGCCAAACAAGAAACAGGTTTTTACAGTTCACAATCCTTGGGGTTCACAGTGAGATCAAATATCCTGCAATAGATGTGGACTGAAGAGAACATCAGCTTTCCAGAATCCTCCAGACCTTCAGTGCCACACTGGAGCTGCAGAGACATCCATCCTTGTAGAGTGCAAATTATGGATTCTCATTGGCCTCTCCAGTATAATACAGCTATACTTGACATATATACACCGTGTTGTGTAAGCCAATCTAAAACATCCCCGTCTTGACAGGTGTGACAGCACTCACCTTTAATCTCAGCACTCAGGAGGCAGAGGCAGGCAGATCTCTGTGAGTTCCAGGCCAGCCTGATCTACATAGTAAATTCCAGGACTACACAGAGAAACCCTGTCTCATAAAAGAAATAAATCTAAAAAAGCAAAACATCCTCTTCATGTGAGTGTGTGTGTGTGTGAGTGTGTGTGTGTGTGTGTGTGTGTGAGTGAGTGTATTCATTCTATCAGCTATGCTCCTCTGATGAATGCTATTTCTAGATGGACAAGTATAATGTTCCTTGTATAAACAAAGTACTGGTAACAGGATATTTAATTCTATGATAAGACAGAAGAAAGAAAGCCCAAAAGAGATAGACATTGATAACTCCAAAATAGGGATTTAAAAATATCCATTATATTTAACTTTAGTCATTTAAATGTTTAATTTCTGAGATTCTGGCCTCAACTCAGAAGATAGTAAATGATTAAGGAGCTGTCTAGGGGATGGTATCTATACTTCTGGTATCGGGCTGGGCCCCAGAAGGCAATATCTAATGCAGGGTCCAAGGTCAATCACACTTCTAGGTGATCTAAAGCTGCAGGATCGCCATGACATAGGGCAACAACAGGATAACCAGGAGGAGTCCCAGTGAGGATCCAAAATTGATGGTGTCACAGAAGCCCGAGACCTTGAACCAGACCAATGACTCATAGCAATGAACATTTGCAAGTGAAGAGGTGTGGACAGAGGGATATACTGTGGGACACACAACTTCCACAATGAGGTCTTTTTCTACGCTTTGGTGTGTGTGTGTGTGTGTGTGTGTGTGTGTGTGTGTGTGTGTGTTATTTTGAGGGGGAGGTTATAAGACTGAAGGGCAGATATGAGGGGTGAGGAGATGAGCAGGATTGGGGTATATGATGTGAAAATCTCAAAGAATCAATAAAAAGTTAAAAAAAATATATAAATTAGCACATGCATCTCTCCAGTGTGTAAACTTTTTATCTTTAATAACTGGTAAAATTATATGTACACCAAAGAACTGTATTAAAATAAACTCATCTGAGAATATATATATATATATATATATATATATATATATATATATATATCCTGTTTTAGTTATTGCATAGTGCACAGTATTAAGTTAAAAGTAAATGGGAAAGGCTGAGCCCACGTTCTGGACCACAAATTCAGATAAGGTCCGAATTATGTCCATATTCTTTCCAGTGATGCCTGCAATTCCATTTGGAGGATAACGCTTCTTTCATGGCTGTCTCTATATTGGCCTTATGGACTCCTCTGCCTCTCAGGAAAGCCTTCATGGGATGCTGTGAGCACCTCTGGGTCTGCCTCATAGCCCTGTCACTATTTGACATGCATGTGTCTATCCCGTGTCTGCCTGCCTGGATTTCAGAATCCAGAGATGCCAGGACAGCACAGGTAATGGAGCAGAGATTTTGAGCTGGCTGCTCAGGTTCCAGCAGGTTGGAAGGACTCTAGCTCCAGGGAGTGACAGAACACTGAGGAAGACGAGGACTGTGCTTTAGGGTGGGATACAGGTGAAAGAAGCCTTACTGTCGGTTCCACTCTACCAGCTGCCGTGGGGAGTGTGAGAAAACAGTACGTAAGCCAAAATGTCACTGGCTGCCATTAAAACATAGCATTAAAGGTAAAGGCTAAGAACAAGCCCTTCTACCAATAAAAGCCAGGGCAGGATGCAGACAGACAAGAGAAACATCCCCAGCCACAGAATATTTTGGATAGGCAGTGACTCCATGGAAGGCCTGGGGCAAGCATGGGAGAGGAGAGAGGGAAAGAAAAAGGGAGATGGGGAGAATGAGAGGGGCCAGCAGAGGAAGGACGAGGATGGGTACGTGGGAAGAAGGGAGTAACTGGAAGGGAGGAGACAGGAAGTGACGAGGAGAGGGAGATGGGGAGTGGGAGGAGAAGTTACCAGTGCCCACACATATGAACTTCAGCTTTGACTATTCAGCTCCTTTTTGTACACAGATCTGTTGAAGTCCACCCACCTCCCTGCACTGAGCTGTATCTAGACTCTCAGGAACCACTTCTGGTAATTCCTTCCTTTGTTTACATTGGCAATAATTTAAGTTTTGTTATTCTTAATTTATTCCATATGTATTTTTCCCAAAGCAGAAAATCTTAGCCCATTGCTACTATAATCATAGTGTCCTGTTGGATTAAGGCACTAGATGAACATAGCAAATATTTCACAATGAACCACATACTGTGCGTCTCACCTGAGAGAGAAGGAACTCTTCCCAAGTCATTTTAGAACACTTCTAATTTTTTTTTTCTTTTAATGAACAGAAAGTGAAAACCATCAGAATTTGGACCATGAACACTGTAGGTGTCAGAATATCAGCCTAACTAATGTCAACTGCAGGTGTGAAAATAAGTTGAGAGAAATATATTTTATTTTTCCATATTTTGTGAATCTTCTCATGTCATTAAACAGTAGAAGTGATCCAGGATAGTTTTTAATGGGAAGAGAGAAGTGAAGGTTAAAATTTTGAATTGTCAAGTTGACATAATCCAGAATCATCTGGGAAGAGTCTCCCAGTGAGGGGACTGTCTGGGTCATCTTGTCCTGTGAGCATGTGTGTGGTGATTTGTCTCGATTGCGTTAATTGAGATGGGAAGACCCACCCACTGTGGGTGTCACTATTCCCTAAGCAGGGTTCTTGAACTATGTAAGAGTGTATAAGAATGGGGAAGGGTAGAGTACAGTGTTATAAAGAGATGCAGGATCAAAAGGGGAGGGCATGGGAAGAGTAAAGGAGGGAATATGGGCGTGGGTTACTAATAGTGAAAACCTTTTGAAAAGGCGTATGGAAGCCTATTTTTGTAGCAGCCTCCTAAAATATAAACATATATGAAAGAATTTAAAGGGGCTGGAGAGATGGCTCAGCGGTTAAGAGCACTGACTGCTCTTCCAGAGGTCATGAGTTCAATTCCCAGCAACCACATGGTGGCTCAAAACCATCTATAAAGTGATCTGATGCCCTCCTCTGGCATGCAGGTGAACATGCAGGCAGAGCTCTATATATATCATAATAAATAAATCTTTAAAAATAAAAAAAGAATTTAAATGGAGTCATCATATAACAAGAGAGACAATCCCCAACTAGTCATCTTATGTCATCAAATAAAACCTCCAACGTCAGCAATGAGTTACATCTTGTTGAGGCATTGGCCAAAGGGGTCTCATAGACAGCCCCACCTTGAAACACCACATGATTTTGCCAAGACTATTGGTTTCTCTGCACAACCTGATGGTAAAGCCCTATAGCTGAAGACAAAACTTACTTCTGAACATGGAAAAACTGAGCTAGTCCCTGACTAGTGGCTTCATTCCTAAAGTTCGGTGTGGTAGAAGACACTTCGCATGCAACTGGAAAAGTAAAGATTAATATCAACCACAATCTACAACCGTGATAGGCCTGAAATATATACTGATGCAATAGTGGCAGAAGTGCTATGCTATGGGAGCAACGAACCCATTCCTTCCCCCTCCCTCACCCTCAATGGATTTAAAGCTTGATCCATGAGATGGAGCCCATACCTGACACTGACAAAGTAGATAAGAACCTGAGAGGACCTAGGTCATGGATCTAGTTGCAAACCTATTACTATTATTCTGTTGAGGAATATAGCAATAAAGTGACTCAATAACATATTATTATAGTATAGATCAGTGCCTTGCTTAGCCCTCATCAAAAAAGATTCTTTTTTTTATAGTTAATTATAATTAACACATAGATCCACAACTGGTCATTGTACAAATAGAGACTTTGGAGCACTGGGCTCTAAATATGATGCCTCCATCAAACAACTCCTCTCAAAGCTCAGGAATTTATATGAAAGACTGTAAGAGGCAGGGATGGTGGATGACTGCAAGGAAACACTGTCTGGCAGACGCAACAGGACTGATACATGTGTGAACTCCCAGAGACAAATCCCGACACTGAGAAGGAGAAGTGGACACAGAGTCCCATCCCTAACCTGTTGATAGCTGCTGAGAATGGGAAAGTGAGCTTTCTCCAATAGAGTGCCACTGGGCATAGTAACCACCCTCCAGGGCGGGCCCCATACCCAGGAGTAGTTGTCTAACACAAAACAGGCTCCATACTTTCACGTACTTTTTTTTTGTGTGTGTAATTATTGTTTTGTTTTTGTATTTATTTTGTCTTATTGGTTTTCTTTGTTGTTAGTTTTCATTTTGTCTTTTGCTTTGTTTTGCTTTGGAGAGGAAGAGGGAGAGTGGACAGAGTTGGGTGTGTAGGGAGGGACAATCTCCATCTGGGAGTTGTTGAGAATGCAGGTATACATTCATTCTTCATTTTTATCACGTGACTATGGACGTGTCACCCCAGTGTCTCAAGCTCCTGCCACTGTGACTTCTTCACAGCACAGAGATGGACTGCAGCCTAAAACCGTGAGCTGAAACTAACCTTTTCTCCTTTACGCTGCTTTTGCCAGACTGTTTTATCACGGCACCAGGAAAAGAAACGGCAGCAAGAGACGAGCGTTTTCTTACACTTCGAGGGAAGATTGAGTGGTCTGTGGAATCTGCGATGTGTGGGCTTCCTGTGAACAGAGTTAGGATTTCACGTGTAACACATGGCATCAAGTGGTAGTGAGATATATTTCCCTAGTGGAAGGTTTAGAATATTATTCACATAAGTAAACAAAGCTAGGAGTCAAGAGAACGTGGGTAGATTGCCTCATGACAGGGGTCTTGGTTATTGCTAATAGTTCTTAGAATTAGTTACATATTAGAATTTTAAAAAGGAAGACTCAGGCCTTGGTGAATTTTATAGATTGGGTGGTTTCCTAGTGCATGAATGTACTGCTTGGTTTTTGTCAAATTGACACAAATTAGAGTCACCTAGGAAGGAGGGACCTCCACTGAGGAGCTGCCTCGCTACTGTGGACTTGTGCAGTCTTGTATGTGGGCATTTTATTGATTAGTGATTGATGCGGGAAGGGCCAGCCCACACTCTTGGGCTTCCATTGGTGACAGACTAACCTGTAAACCAAATTATTAATTTTTCCCAAGTTGCTTTGGGTCGGAGTGTACTATTACAGCAACACAATCACAAAACTGCAATGTTCAATGTAGGAATACAGTCTGCACTCTGTGTGCTAACTTTAAAAAAAAAGATGTATTTACTTTATGTATATGAATGTTCTGTCTTCGTGTGCACTAGATGAGGCATTCAGATTCTATTACAGATGGCTGTGAGCCACCATGTGGTTGCTGGGTATTGAACTCAGGACCTCTGGAAGAGCATCCAGTGCTCTTAACCACTGAGCCATCTCTCCATCCCTGTTGTGTTAACTTTTGGGATCAATATAATTTCTATGAAATTATCTTTATGACACATGTCACAGTTTGTTTGTTTTTTCCTATTGTAAAAATCTCACCATATGATTATGTCATAATTATTCAATTCTGTTGACAGTTATTTGAGTTGCTTCTTGTTGGGGTTGCAACAGACATATGACGTGTAATCCTGTTGGAACATTTGGATCTGGTTTTCAGATGATAAGTGCCCTTTTGTTGGGGTAAGTACTTAAAAGAGGAATTACCAGATCGCAGGGGCTTTTCACATTTAACTTGAACAGATTTCGAAAATTAACTTTCCCGCGTGCTTCTGTCAAACCTTGTTGTGTGTGAGTTCTAGTTGTTCCATGTTCTTCTGACTCTTGATAATATCACATCAGCCGGTCTGGAAAAAATCCACCAGGATATCATCAAGATGCTGATTTACACTTTCCTATTGGCTATCGGTGTGGAAGACATCTTTAAAGCTTTTGTTTAACTTTTGTGTGTCCCCTTTTACATCTTTTCATGGCTTTTGCCTATTAAACATTTGTTTACCCTTTGTCTTTATGTAGCAATATTTTTGTTTTTACGTTTATTGATTTGTGGATGCAGGTGGGTACACATGCGAATGGAGGTCAAAGGGCAACCTGCAGAGTAGGTCTCTCCTTCCCACAATGAGGGTCCCAGGGGCTGAGCTCAGGCCATCAGGCTTGGTGAGGAGTGCCTTTCTCCACTGAGCCATCTCGCTGACCTGCAGTTGTTCTTTATGTGTGTTTTGGGTAGGTCTGTGGAGATTTGTGTATTGAAAAATTCTTCCTTTCTGTAACTTTTTTCTTTTATTTTATTTTATTTGATTTCTCATGACAGGGCTTCTCTGTGTAGCCTTGCCTATCCTGGATTCATTTTGTAGACCAGGCTAACATCAAACTCACAGAGATCCCTCTGCCTCTGCCTCTGCCTCTGCCTCCCTGAGTGCTGGGATTACAGGTGTGTGCCACCACGCCCAGCTCACTTTTCGTTTTCTTAATGCTATCTTACAAGCCTGCTTTATTTTATATAGTCTAATTTATTATTGTTTTTCTCTGTCCCTATTTCAATGTCTTATTTAAGAAATATTTGCCCTAGCTGGGCGGTGGTGGCGCACGCCTTTAATCCTAGCACTTGGGAGGCAGAGGCTGGTGGATCGCTGTGAGTTCAAGGCCAGCCTGGACTACAAAGTGAGTCTAGGACAGTTAAGGCTACACAGAGAAACTCAGTCTTGAAAAACCAAAAAAAAAACCAAAAAAAAAAAAAAGAAATATTTGCCTTGCAACAATCAGTAAATATTTTACATTCATGTTGCATAGCTTTATTATTCTTAATGCTTTTAGAGTTAAGTCAATAATGTACTTGGAATTAATGTGAATTAGGGACCAATATCATTTTTTTCCTGTATGGTCCCTAACGGTTCCAATGTTTTTTGTTTCAGTATTTTGTTTTGTTTTTATTGTATTTCTGTTCTTGAAACATATTACATATAATTTACTTTTAGTCAAATATTGCCAAGGTTTGTTATCTAGGTTATGCTGGCCTCATGAGCACATTGGAAAGTGTTCCTGTCTCCCTGAATGAAGAATCTGGGTAAGATTGGCATCTATTCTTCCATTAGATGCTTGGAAGAATTCACTAGTAAAGTCACCTAAGTAGCTCGCTGTAGTAGAGTCCTGCTGGGTCACCACTCCTGCCTTCTCATCTTTCTCTAACCCACTGTGCCTCAAGCTCCCCTGCTGAGCTCTCTCCCTTAAAAAACAAACAAACAGACAAACAAACAAAAAACCCTTTATTACATTTTCAAGCCACTTTAAAGCATCAAAATAAAATTAAGTATCATTATGGAAAAAATATTGGACTATATTTACATTACTTTTCCCACATAAAATTCCAGTTATAATTTAACGTATCAGGAATCAGGTTATTCCTCCACGAAATACATTTATGTGGATGCAGTGGAAACGTGTGCAGGTGTGATGATCTTTCCTTCCTTTCTTGTATGAACAGAATAGGAGTTCTGTGTCTGAGAGCCAAGGACAGATTTGCCTATTTGTCAGCTTTCTAAAAATTCCCTCTCCCTGATAGGCCCCTGGGTGTTGGTAAAAATAAGCATTGTAATTAAGCAAAGGAAAACAGTGTGGCTCTGCTGGAGTGTCAGGGTTTTGTTACAGACAGAGATGAGTTCCTTCTGCAAGGAAACAGAACAAACAGACTGGCGGTGTGTGCTTATAACAAAGATGAACACACACACACACACACACACACACACACACACGAAGGGGGTGGGGTTTTAATCTTCTACGCTGTCTTTAGCTCCTGAGACTTCCCTGACTTTCAGCTGTTCTGCCAACACCACCTAGAAGATTGCAAAATAACCACGTACCTCTTGACAAAATAAAATGAGTAGCCAGTTTGACAACTGAAGTTCTGAGGAGGGCCTGTGATCATGTTTCACTATGTGGGGTAGAGAATATAGCCCAAAGGAGGAATCAAAATATGGGCTCTCTGGGGACTAAAGAGACTATAGGAGGTATGAAAAACAAACAAACAAACAAACAAACAGAAAAATCAGAGGCAAATGTAGAGGCTTTTAGGGAAAGTTTTAGAGCGGGAAGAAGTAGTTTCAACATGGACTGCTTTGGGATATATCATTTGGGATACTTTTATAAGCAAATCGACAGCTCATATGGACTGAAACAACTAAAGGGATGCTCACATGAGGATGAACTTGTGGCTGAAAAAGAAGGGATTCCACTCTCTCCCTAACCAGGAAGCTGACAGAAATAGCTGTGGTTCACCTGAAGCTGATAGTATCCATAAATTAGGAGAGGGAGGGCCTGTCAAAATGCTATGAAGTGCCTTTGCATTTGTCAACTTATGCTAAAAAGAAGGCACAGGCCCAAATCCATGTAGCTCTAACACACCTGCATTAGGTGGAGTGCAGAGTTTGTGAATTCTATCAGAGCTGGCTAAATGAGTAGGTGGGGGTGGGGGCTGAGGGTGGGGTACATGGGAAAGCCTGTGGGGTGGGGGGTAGGGTGCACGGGAAAGCCTGTGGGATCGTAATTCAAGCCTTCTGGCGGAAGCTAAGCGAAACTTCAGTTGCTCTTATAGTTGTCTGTGGTACTATATGTTAACTTGACATAGCAGCCAAGATGGAGGCTGTCAATAAAACTGCCAAGGGAGACCTGTTTGACTGGCTTAAGGTTTCCATGTGGAACTTCATATCAGTTTGACCTGGTACGCAGGATATGTAGCTTTGCCTCTCTGTAGGCTTTGCATGTTCTTTCTAGCCTCAAGCTGACTCCACTCTACACACACACACACACACACACACACACACACACACACACACACACACACACACACACACACACACACAAACACATACACATACACCCCACTCTCACAGAGAGGGGGGGGATGAGCTCTGAGCTCTGATGCCACGTGCTGGGATTTTGTCAGGTGCTAGTGTACCTCAGCTGTTACCAGTTTTGTTAAGTTGTTCTCAACTGCATTTCTAGGCTTGCTGGGCTTCATCAAGCCTGGCCTGCCTGCCCCGGGAGGCTCTCCAGTTTGTGTAAAGCCAGTGCTAAGGGGCTCTGCTACTCCTCCTCCTGGGACCTCTTCATCATGTGACCTGAACATGCACAGGTTCCCTTCCTCTTAGAGACAGACCAGAACCTTACATACGGCTCTTGAGGTGAAGTGCCTGGCAACACAGGCAGATGGAGTTTGATGATGTCACCCCCGAAGCTGGTCTAACATAGTCCTAACTCTTAGTGTCTCTTCTTGGCCATTACAGTCAGACTAGAAACAAAAAGTCAGTTGGCATGAAGCTGTTAGGACTGAAGACTAAGCTGAGCTTGGAGCAAGCAGTAACCAGCTCTCTAGACTTCTTAGAGAGGTGGTTAACAGACATCTACGTTTCAGCCCTAGATGCAATTTTTCTTTGCTGTTTACATAACAGGAAATGAAAACAGATTTTAAGAGATTCTGCAGGTGAGATGGGCTAAGAGACCCCTGCAATAGCCAGAGGAGGACACCAGAGCAGGCAGAGGGGTCAGGCAGAGTCAAGAGCTTGCCCATACCCTTGCTATTGGTCATAGGCCACAAAATCAGGAAGCCTGGAAAGATCTTGTTCCCTTTCTGCAGAGTGAGCGTGGGTAAAGCGTGGGCCCGTGTGCATGTCATTAGCCTTGCTGATGGGTCCATGTCCTGCTAGTCTCTTTACACCTATGTCCCTCCAACCTGTTCTGCTGTCTTGAAGATGCAAGTGCCCGAGGATTCCTGGAGAGATTCCTCTTTGATGGTTCCTCATCTCTGACCAAGGTAGGAAATGAGCAAATGTTGGCTGTTTAGAGGAGTCAGGGGACTATTAGTAGCTTCTGGTCCAAAGGATGGGGGAAGGTAGCAAAACAAGAGAGGGAGCATCATGAAAGAATGAGATGGGAGGCTGAGAGGTCAAATGGCAAAGGAGTTAGTGATCTGAATATGTTGAGAGCATGTGTGTATAGAATTCTTAAAATATTCTCCAAAGATGCTGTGCTGGCTAGGTTTATGTCAACTTGACACAAACTGTAGTCTTCTGAGAGGAGGGAAGTTCAACTGAGAAAATGCTTCTATCAGATTGGGCTGAGGGCCAACGGTAGAGTATTTTCTTAATTAGTGATTGTCTTCCCCATCGTGGGTGGTGCCATCCCGGGGCTGGTGGTCCCGGCCTCTATACAAAAGAAGGCTGAACATGCCATGGCTTCTGCATCAGCTCCTGCCTCCAGGTTTCTGCCTTGTTTGAGTTCCTGTCCTGACTTCCTTTGATGATGAACAGTGATTTGGAAGTGTAAGCAAAATAAACCTTTACCTCCCAACTTGCTTTTTGGTCCTGGGGTTTTGTCTCAGCAATAGAAACTCTTAAGACAGATGCTAAGCCGGAAGCCGAATGCCACCCCTGCTGCTTTTCATTCACTTGTGCATAGCAATGGGAAGATGCTACTAGAAAGAGATTGATGGTTGTCTGGCCCTGTGTCTGGAGTAGAGGCATTCAAGGAGATGAAACGTAGGGGGGCCCTGTGCCAGCTGGGGGTGGTGCACCCTTTCAATTTCAGCACCCAGGAAGCAGAGGAAAGTAGATCTCTGTGAGTTTGAGGCCAACCTGGTTGGTCTACACATAGAGTTCCAGGACAGACAGGGTTACACAAAGAAACCTTGTCTCAAAACAAACAAACAAACAAACAAACAACAAACAGACAGACAAACGTAGAGCCCTGGTCTCTCTCCCTTTAGGTCCCTTTCAAATGTCTCAAGGCTATTTCCTAAAGACCTCTCAAGTCAACATTTCTCCACCTCAGTCATCTGCCTCAATTCCAGTCCTACTTCATCTTTTGTGTTGAAGCCTTACTTAGTCTTTTAACTTCTTTCCCAGACTCTAATTGTGTGTATACAACCCACTACCAATAGGGCTGCCAGTACCTCCCAGCCACTTCAACTTTAGTAACCACATTTTACTATTTTTTATAAGATAAACATGTTATTACACACGTTATGTCAGCTCGAATTGCTGTGCCTAGCTTATTCCACATACATTAAAGCTTCCAGATTCTTCATGTTTTGGCAAGTAACAGTACTTTGATTTTTTTTCTTATGGCTAATTGGTATTTCACTGTATGTAAGGACCAACCACATTCTCTTAGGCACTTGTCCACTAGTGGACATTTAGGCTGTGTCTGTGTCTGAAGAATTGTGAATTGTGTCACAGTGGATATGAATATTGCTGCAGGAGACATAATTTCCTCTGGAGACACTCTAGTAGGGAAACTGCTGAATGTTGTATGTGCTCTCGTCTTAATTTTTAATGGACGCCCATAATGTACTCCATAATGGTGGTTGAGCTTATTTACACACCCACCAGTAGTGTGCAAGGGGTCTCTTTCTTCACACCTGCGCCAATACCTGCCATCTTTATGGCATTAACCATTAATAACCACCCAAACAGGTAGAAGGTGATTATTATCCTAGTTTTAATTTGCACTTCCCTCATTTGCAATGCTGACGATTTTTAGTCATCTAGTTGTCTTTTGAGAAACGACTTAACTTTATATCAATGAATCTCGATGGGTTTCTGTCCCTTCTAAGTAAAGGACTCAGCATCCAGACACAGAAGCTAACAGCAGGGAGGGCTGTATAGGGAAAGAGAGGGAGCAGGTAAGACCTGCCTTCAGCTGCCAATCTCTGCTGGGCCTCTGTTTGCTTTAGTTTGTTCTTCATGCTCGGAAGGATGGCGATAACCCCTCTCCTCTCTGCTAACCTCAGCCTTCGGCAAAGTCCCATCAGGACCAAGGTCCCATCCTGGCCACTGCTCCATCGTACTGTCATTGCAAACTCTGGAGATATGAACAGAAGTCTGAGGAACCGCTACAAATCCTTGGTGCTAATGTGAAAAATACAACTAAGGAAGTGATAACTATGTCATTAGAATCCAGATATAGATCATAAATGCCAAATTTCAAGAGCAAGAAGATACATGCAGAAATAGTTTTTGGCTTTAGAAAATTGCGTACCTGGGACAGGAAGTGAGGCCTCATAGTGGGACTTCACTTGCTCAGCATGGGCAAGACCCTGGGTCTTACTCTCAGCAGCACTAAATAACAATAAAAGAAGTTAGAAAGCTCCTCAGTGCAGGTTTGTAAACATGCATGGATTATGTAGCAATGCTGACAGAAAATATCATAAAATAATAAAGAAAAGGCAGATTATTTTATTGATAATTCTGTGTTTGAATTATTTTTTTTATTAGTTGCTTATTTGACCTGACACCCTCTTCTGACTTCTGCAGGCACATGCACTCACATGTGCATACACACACTTAAAAATAAAAGTCCTTGGCATTTCATTATATCAAATTGACAGAGTTTTTTTTTCAAAATAATTTTTTTATTAATTTATTCTTGTTACATCTCAATGGGACAGAGTTTTATAATGCCAAAAGAGAGCACTCCTTGCTAGTTTCAAGAGTTAACAAAAGCAATTTCTTTAAAAAGATGTTCTACAAAAATTCTCAATACTTTCAGATAGTCCTTGGTAAACATGAACTAATATACTTATGTGAGACTCAAAATGTTGAGAAAAGGGAACATTGCCTTGTAGTTAGAAGCACAGATAGTCCTCAAATACATTTATAAGAAATAATTGAGAGTCCATGATGTTGCATCCCACTAGCTAGAGACTCATAGGGAAGAGTTTCCTGAAAAGAAGAAACAAGGTCTCTAAAACATTTTGGAAGTGACCAAAATTTCCAAAGCATAATTTTTTTCTTGTTAAATAAAGGGTAGATTTATATTCAGTTCTTGGACTTTCATATAAAAAGCAGAAGTTTAGAAGTTGCTGTCTAAAATGATGGATAAATAATATAAATCTGCTGTTATTGGCAGGGCGGGGGGAATTCCATACACTTTTAAAAGTTTCTTTTGATGAGAAACAGATCAAAGTGATATTTCCCATTACACAGGAGTATGAACTCAACTCTTCCCCAGGAACAAAAGCAGGAAGTTATTCTTTAAGAATGGAAAACATACCATCATCTCCTATAACTCTATGTATGTGTATATGTATGTGCATGAATGTGTGCATCTGTGCGTATCTGTGCACATTTGTGTATGTGAGTGTGTGTATGGGTGTGTGCATGCATGTGTGTATGTGAGTATGTGCATGTGTATGCATGCATGCATGTATGTGTGAAAGTTATCATAAAACTTTAGAAAATAAAGCCAATCATTGGAGTTGGGGTGTGGCAGAGCATGTATTTAACATGTTTAAAGCTCCAAGTTCAATCCCTACTGTGAAAACAACACAAACCAAGCAAAAACATCTAAGAAAAGATGAAAGCTAAAACATTGTACCCAAGGCATAAAAATGTTAATTAGATATCTGAAAATTAATTGAGGCAACTCACCATATCAACAGGCTAAAGAAGGAAACCGTCAAAACATACTAATAGGTATAGAAAAACACTTACACAATCTGACACTCCCAAAATTAGGAATAGATGGGAAAATCTTGATTTAGTAAAGAATTGCTACAAAACTCCTATAGCTAGCGTTGTATGCAAGGATGAGAAACTTGAGCTTTATATTTATTTATTTGCTTACTTATTTATGCTAAGAATAGGGAAAAGACCAACTATCCCCCTTTACCATTGCTTTTTAGTCTTGTGTTACAAGTCCTAGCAATGCAATCAGATGGGAAATGAAAGGTATACATATTGGTAAAAAAGAAATCTTTATTTGTAGCTCATATAATGAATATGAAAAAAATATCCATGTAGAAAATTGGAAAGAATAGCCAGAAACATCCCCAAATCATACCCCCAGAATCGATTAAAGAAGGATTTGGAAGATACCAGTGGCAGACAGCAGCCAGTTGCTGGGGCTGGAGAGACGGCTCCACAGTTAATAGCAGCCAGTGCTTTTCCAGAGAGAGAACCAACTCCCAGACACTGTTCGCTGATGTCCATGTAGGTGCGATGGCACGCACATGCCGACATCCACACGTACAAGCCCCCCCTCCCCATGTGCCTTAAAAATCATGTTTAAAAAAGAAGGAGCACACAGGATGTTACAGGGTAGGACTTTTTTCTTTGATGCTCTATTGATGGGCTGATGCATGCCATTATACATCTGCAAAAGCTCTAATACAAAAAGTGAACCCCTATATAGACCACGGCTTCTAGGTGTAATGTGTCGCAGTAGACTCATTGTAACAACTGTACACTCTGATGTTAGCATTGCCAGTGGAAGATGTGTGTGCTTGTCTTTGGGAGAGTATGTGGCAACTTGTGGTTTGTTTGTTTGTTTGTTTGTTTCCACTATGTTTGTCTGCAAGCACAAAATATCTCTAAACGTTTATTAATTCAAAATCTGATTAGAGATTTGTACTCAAGGAGTGTGGGAAATGCGACATCACTCTAATAAATTACGAATTATAACAGAATCAGGAGGAAGCTGCCCCATGTCGCTGCTTCCCTTTGATTCATTGTCAAGGCACTGACTGCCAAATCTTACACCACTCTCTGCTCCTCACCTGGGTCAAAACCAAAAACAATGATAACAATGCAAGACCAATGATACTAATAGAGCAAAAGCATGAGGAGGCGATTATACAACATGCATGCCAGTCCTGATGGTTAAATGACAAAACGCTGCTGCCCTTCGGAGATTTGCCTGGGAGGCCTCTGTAGGCCAGATGGAATTCAACGGCTCAACAAACCAAATCATGCCTTCATGTTTTAGCATCATGGGGCTGTTTGAATCTAGGAGAAGTTAATTTCCCCTGGCACTTACAGATCTCTAGATAGCTTTTAAGTTTTTGTTACCTTAATATATTTCACGTATATGGGCATTTTGCCTGCATGTATGTCTGTGCACTACATTTGTGCCTGGTGCCCATAGAGGCCGGAAGAGGGCATTGGATCCCACTGGAACTGGAGTTACAGACAGTTGTGAGCCTCCGTGTGGGTTCTGGGTATCAAATGGGGGTCCTCTGCAACAGCAACACATGCTCTTGACTGCACAGCCATCTCTCCAGCCCTCTGAAGAGTCTTAGTCCAAGCCTGGTCCTAAGTCATGATTTACTTGTTAGTTTATATGTCACGACAAACATACAAAATCACTAACTTACCGATATTTGATTATTGCTTATGTGGCCCTCAGAAGAGAAAATGCATCCTAAAGGTTCATGGTTGGGTGAGACTTTTAGAAATATGGAAAAAAAATTTAGATAACATTTGATAAAATACATTTTATGGATTAGAAAACTGGGTGAGGCCGATTTGGGCCCAGGGGTCCCACTCAATCTATGGCTCCAGCCAAGGACAATACAGGCCATAAACTTCAAACCCCTACCCAGATCTAGCCAAGGGACAGGACATTCTCCACAGTTGAGTGGAGAGTGGGGTCTGACTTTCACACGAACTTTCACACGTCCCCTGGATGGGGAGACCTGGTGGCACTCAGAGGAAGGATACCAAGAAGACACTTGATACACTATGAGCATATACAGGGGGAGGTAATCTCCCTCAGTCACAGTCATAGGAGAGGGGAGTAAGGGGAAAATGGGAGGGAGGGAGGAATGGGAGGATACAAGGGAAGGGATAACCATTGAGATGTAATAAGAATAAATTAATAAAATAAAATTAAAAAGAAAAAAGAAAACTGGGTGATAGCTCATTTGGTAACCTGATCAGCCATGGCCAATTAAACTGACCCTGTAAATAACGAGTTCTGAATCCACAAAAACATCGCATGTTGGTTTCAAAGATGGCAGGAGAATGTTTGACGCTGTATGATTTTGTCATTTACTGAGCAATATAAACTCTGACCTTGACTAGAAAGAGTTAACAGCGCCCCTCCTCCCCATCTCTGCTGGGTTTGGATTTGCTTTGCTATTGCTTGTTTGCAAGAGCAATCTACTGTAACAACACAAAGAGACAAGGAATTTATTGCAGGATATGACTTCAGCTTGGTCTCCCCTTTAAATAGAAACCAGTGCTATTTAGAGAGCAGGGGTGTTACTGAAGAAAACACATCAACTTTACCCTCCAAGTAGATTCCAGTACTCAGTTGCTGATGAAATGAGAGAGTAAATGTGCTGAATATTTCATAATGCTGCTTTGTGGTTCCTCCCAAGCCTCAACATGATGGTAGTGGCATCTGTCTTGAGTGACAGTTGTACTTGAGGCATCACGTTCCATTTTGTGGGCAATCTACACCATGCCAATATCCTTAATGCAGAGGGAAGAGGCGCAAAACAAAGCCTCCACTGACTTAAGAAGCACATTTGGCTTTGTGGTACCGGAGATGGATCTTATAGCTTCCCACCTGCACTGAGCTGCCTGATGTTTTTTGTTTTCCTTTTTTTGAGACAGATCTCACTAAATGGCCCAGGTAGGATTCAAACTTAGGATCCTACTGCCTCAGCCTGGAGTATAGGCCTGGTAAGACATATTATTTTTATTAGTGTATGAATCAATTTTCAGAGAAAGAATGAGTCTTTACCAGTCAGGCAGGTAAGAAATGACTGCCCTTGGATGGACAAGCCAAGGGGTCCTTTCCCTGAAAAAACTGCTCTTTCAGGTCAAAGAAAGATGGCGTCTCATTGTTTCTTCTGCTTTGCTCAGTCCATTCATTTACTTCCACCCCCTTGTTTCCCTTTAGGCTTTGCCTTTATGACAGAGTCTTGCCTTGTAGTTCAAGCTGGATTTGACCCAGTGATCCCATGCTGGGATTACAAAGCATGTACTGCCCCTTCACAGCACATTTTGTATTATTATTCATGATTGAAGATGTTTTGGTACTATGTTTTTTTATTTCTCTCCATAATTTCCTTAAAACATTTTGAATGAAATTTCTTTCCACTCTCCAAAAGCCATTTTGATTTTACTCTGCCAAACTCCTCAAAGAAAGTACTTTTTTTTTTTTTTTTGGTTAATGGGTAGTTTAAGAAAGGAGTGTATCGATTTTTTTTTCTCTATGCACTCCTTGTTTCTTCTATTCAAGTTAATATTGGCATTTTGAGAGTGTACCATCACCTCTTAAAAACTCAGTGCTGAGATATATTTCTTTTGTCAGTTGTGATGAAGCATTAAAATACATTTTTCTTGTTAGCCTGGAATATTTGTTTATTTCCATAATGTATATTCTTTACACTTAAGTGTAAAGGATTTAGATGAGGCATGCAGATTGCTTTCCAAAACCATTAGATGGCAGAAAGTGTGTATTGATTGGCTACTCGTAACACTGACCGTTTCTTCTACACACTCTGGCATATGCAGCAGTTTCTTATCGGTAGTGATGGCTATAGCGAGATGTTAACAGAGTGGTTACGCCTAAATCAGGCACAGAATCTCAGGACCTAGCAAACCAAACCAGAAACCAGCATGGCTGTTCAGTGAAAAGTGAGGTAATTTCTACAGGAGGAATTTGTCCTTGCATAATAAGAGGGTAAGGTGGCAAACCCAAGGCAATTACTATCCAGAACTGTTGAGGTGAGCACAGTGGACCAGCCCAATTCAGTCCTAGTCTCTTCTTTGTGTCCTTTTGAAAATCGGGCCATCACCAAACCAGCCATGTTACATAACTATTTGCCTATAGCTCTTTTTATACCAATTAAAACTATACCCTTCATAGAGATAAAAGCCAGGCTGATCACTCTTCTCCATAACTCAGGCCCAGCCCGTTACAGATACTAAGGAAGTATGGCTGATGAAGATATTTAACCAATCAGTGCATCTAAAATGCTATGCGATGTGCCATGGTTTATTCCCACGAGGCCTGTATGAACTTGTTGTTGAAGACCCTACGTACAAATCCCACTGGGCGTTTCCACATCTGACTTAAAATAGGGTCTGGATATGGAAGTGAGATGTGGCATGGAGGATCCTTTGACACACAGGCCTCTGTGGAATGTAAGAAGCAGCCCTGCTCAGGGGAGGCATTCCACAAGGTCTCTGTCAAAGTTTACACTCATCCCTGGGAAGCTACCAGCAAAGGGGGACTTGCATGTGTCAGAGTTTTCTAAAACAGAGCCTATTTCTGTCAGGTGAGTCACCTCCCACGTGAAAACTGCCAGCAGTGACCGCACAGGCTGCTTCCTTAGCGCACCGTGAGAGAATGCTTTCATGGTCTCCCTACTGCTGTGTCCATTCTTCACACCGTAGGTGTCACCTGAGTCAATGGCATTAGGTGGCTTGGCACTCTGCTTAGAATCCTTTTGGGTCCATGTCTACATTCAGTAGAAGAGTATGCTCATGAGAGGAGGTGTGCCAGTACACACGCCGAACATCTGCCCCTTTGTTGGCTGGGCTTGGTAGCAGTAACATCTACTAGTCATTAACCAGTGGCCCAGGCACTCCTACAAAGCACTTTACAGAGGCTACTTCATTTGATAGTCTTTTGAGGTTGGGGGAACATCACTGTTTTACAGACTAGAAACCTCTGATGCCAGCAATCTACTTGCTCACGGTCACATGTTTGCTCAGTGGCTGGGATGTGATCTAAACACAAGCAGTCTTTTCACAGACCCAGAATCCTTGGCACTGTGAGTAATCCCTGATAGTTCCTTATAGTAACAACTGAGATGACACCAACCTTCATGAGACTACAGAGGCTCTTGGCTCTCCGCTTCATATTGTGGCCTTATCTAAAATTGACAGACCGATTGTAACGAACAGAGGAGACTCTGCCTGCTTCCTGTGAGTAGGCTTCAAATGGCATGTCCCCGACAGGCTGTTTTTGGAAAAAGGGTCTATTAACTATATCTGGCCTAGAAGTTTCAGTTTGACCAGGATAGCTTCAAAGTCACATATTTTTAAGGTTCAAGTGTGGAGGTTTTAAGAGGTGGTGGGCTAATTGAGGTCGCCAACAAAGTCACTAGCTGTGATAATATATTATGAGTGTTTTAGCTTTGAATGTATTTTTAGTTTCTTTACCACAATGCTAGGTGTGGTGTGACTACATTGTTCATTAACTGGGCAGCATGTCAGAATTTCTGGACTTGATATAATATATGGAACAGGACAGAATTTTGTCGAAAAAGAAAAAAAGCAAAAAAGATTGTTTTTTTGTTTTTTCCTAATAAAATGCAACATAGAGCCATCCTGGAAATACCAAAGACATCCTGGAACAGCTAGACTACAACCTCAGACCAGGTTCTGATAAAATGAGTGAGTGCTCAGACATTAGACCAAGTCACTTGCTTAGCCCCCATGTTGCAGTTTTTACACATGTATTTGTTTCCCTGGAAAATAATGCTTTTATACTGGACTCTAGCAGAGAGAATACTTTTTTAAGCCTTGAATACTAAACTTCTTTTCAAAGATCTTACTGTCACATAATACATTTGAGTATGTTTATTTGAATAATATGCAGGGTGCTGTTGCTTGCCCACCATCCCATGCTAGTCAGTTTGCGATTAATCAGTTCTGTGACTTCCAGCAACTTGGTTTATATGTCAGTGTGTCCTCAGACCCTATGTTTAGTCCTTTGGTATCTTTTCTCTAGTCATTCTCCCTGGGCCACTGGTTCTCAACCTGTGGGTTGTGACCCCTTCAGGGGTCAAATGACCTTTTTACAGACCATCATAAAACACAGATATTTACCTGACAATTCGTAACAGTAGCAAAAACACAGTTATGAAGCAGCAATGAAAATAATTTCGTGGTTGGAGGTCACCACAGCACGAGAGGTTGTATTAAAGAGTCACAGCATCAGCGAGGTTGGGAACCACTGCCCTAAACTCTCACCATTTCTTTGTAGCCTATGGATTGGAAAGCCTTTTCTCATCTTCCTCCTTCTCCCCTCGTTTCTAGTCTCATTGTGATGGTCTGGGTTCAGGCTTTTATTACATGTGCCTCAACTAGTAAAGTCTATTCAAATTGGCCTTCTAAGCCTCTCTCATTTTCCTCTTTCAACAAGTGCTTCACACTGCCACAATTATTACCTGTCAAAGAGATCTTGTCATCACTTTATAGCTACAGACATTCAAGGACACCTCCTTATCCAGAGAGTAAAAACCCATGGTGCATAGGAGTCCTTACTGTCTCAACTGTACTCCACCTTCTCCCCCACCCAGTGACCTTCCCCACCAGCTCAGGCCTGGGATGGTATTGGCTGCTTTTCCTCTTGTCTTGGTGGAGTCATTCACTGCTTATGAGCCGGGCGTGGTGGCACACGCCTTTAATCCCAGCACTCGGGAGGCAGAGGCAGGCGGATCGCTGTGAGTTCGAGGCCAGCCTGGTCTACAAAGCGAGTCCAGGACAGCCAAGGCTACACAGAGAGACCCTGTCTTGAAAAACCAAAAAAACCCAAAAAAACAAAAAAACCCATTCACTGCTTATGGACCGTTCAGATGCTACTTCAATAACTCGTGGAGGGCAGGCTTTCCTGGGCCGAATGAATACCTCATTGTCTTTACCTGTCTTTCTCTGGCAAGCATTGCATAGTTTTGATGTAGCAGTTCTAAGAGTATGTCATGGTGGCTTGTCTATTTGGCCTTCATATAGCCTGTGCATCTCATAGAATGTGAGCTCCTTCGCAAGAATGATAGCATCTCTCATGTTACAGCACATATTAGTTTAGTCTGATGAATGGGATGTAGACTTGGGATGCAGATAAATTGGCCCACATCCCACTCAGTGCCTGGAGAACCTTAAGCAGAAATCCTTTCTGTTTTCCTGTCCCCATTTTTTTTTCTAAAAAGTAGAGGCTAATTGTATCTACTTCATAGGTTTGTTTTGACAATGAAAAGAGATGATGGTTGTCCATCACTGAAGATACATGAGCGATGGCCTCAGCCTAGCTGTCAGTGCAGCATCCTTTCTGCACTAAGGGAATAATAATGGTAGAAGGTTCAGGAAGGTGAGCCTCCTACATCTCAGTGAGCTGAGAGTGGAGCTTCAGCCAGCCTATCCCAAGAACTCACCAGATGGCTCCAGAGTGGGTTTGCATTAGTCACACCTGGAAAAGAACAGCTTGTTATTAAAGGGGAAATGGAAGAATCTTCAAATGAAATAGCAACTTAATAAATAATGATATGAAACTGCAGGCAATGATGTTGAATTGAATTGTACTTCTGTCTCCAAACCATTTATGAAGAGAGGCAGCATCAAGCTGTGGAGAAAGATTTCTCTTTACATCTGCTCCAAATAGCACAGCCCATAGGACATTAACGAAGCATAATCAAGTTGATAAGCAGACACATTTTTGAGGGTGTGATGATCTGTATCTTCTTTGGGTCATTTATTTATTGTGTGTGGGGTGGTGGTGGGCTATGTACATGCTATGGTGTGCATGTGGAGGTCAGAGAATGGCTTTGTGCATTTGGTTCCCCCCTTCTACCTTTATGTGCATTCTGAAGATTAACCTCAGTTCACCAGGCTTACACAGCAACCTCTATATCCTCTGACTCATTTCACTGGTCCAAGACCTTTGTCTATTGAAATCTGGAGAAGATATTAATTTTTAAAATCAATGCACTGTACTTGCAAATATGGAATGTTAATCATTTTTTGTGTGGCTAGAGTTACTTTACTCATCCGGGGTTACTTCATGTTGCTAGCCATTGCACTGATAGAGTTATTAATAGGACCGCATTCTACTCTAAAATATCCCTGGTTTAAATGGCAGGTTAAATGATTATCTCAGTATTAGCATGTATCATAACACAGTAGCTTGGATTGTTATACTCAGTGACTGAGCAGCAGGCTAACATGGAATAAACAAGAAACTCAGGATGGGAAGGGAAAGGAGAGGAAAGGGGTTTCAAGAAAATCCTTGGGTGGGATGCTTGGGCTATAAATGGTGTAATTCCAGAGCAAATGCAGTAGATTGGACCAGCAATAACTGATGCTCAAAACCAGTCAAATTATTCAGGTTGGTTTTGGAGGAAAGTCCACATGGGTGATGTGCAGAGAGGAGTGGGTTGTTGTTGTCACGGTGGAGTCATACCAAAGGATCTGGCTGAGTCAGAGCTTCCAACGGTGCATTCCAGGTTTGAGACTGAGATTGGGGTAGCTTGCTGGGAAAAGGAGGCACAGACTTTTAGTGTGACATGAGCCATGGAGTAGCGAGAGGAGGCTGGAAGGTAGTGGTTCATTTCAAGTAGAGTACCAGAGAAAAACCAACAACAAAACCAGCCTGTTCTTAGTGCTGCATTGGGCCAAGAGCTGGCTATGACTGGATAGCAAGTGGGAGCGTCACAGTGGCTGTGTATGCAAGTGTCCCAGAAAAAGGCTAAGCCTTTCTTTGGGGCAACTGGATCTCAAATCAGGGTGTTTGTCACAATTAGCTGACTCATGTGAATTTACCCAGTGAAGAATACCCAAATAGCACGAAGTTCACAACTGAGAAAAATCTCCACTGAAAGGTGCTGTTGGGATGGATACATGCAAGCCAGAGTCCCCACTGGGGAATAGAGGTGAGGTCCCTGAAATGAAACATCTTGAGGTCGGAAATGCGATCCAAGACAACTGATGGGAGCAAGAGCTGATCCTAGAACATGTCAGAGGAGGGAGTATGTGAATTGGGCCTGCATGGTGATAAAGTGAGAATGCTTGTGTTACAGGTGATTGGTAGGCAAAAGCTGGTGGCTTGGTCTTCTGAAAACTGACCTTTGTCAAGAGGGACAGAAGGAGACCTTCTCTGTGCCAACTGAAGTCCAGTAACGTTGGAGGTATTTCCCTGTGTACAATGATTTCTTAGTTTGTATGTTGGGCTTTTAGAAAAGGTGTTGAGAGAGTTTTAAAAAGCTTTAAATTGTGACTGCATTGTCTCCTATAGGACTCTTGTCTGTGAAGTGAAATTGGACAAGAGTAAAACATCATTAAATACTAAAATACATAATATACTAACAGTCAATGGTAAAAAGTTCACCTGTAAAGCTGTAGAATATTGGATTGAAGAACACACTGATCAATTGGTTAGAAATAAATCAGACATCATCTTATCAGAATACTAAGTTAAAATAGATTTTTTTAATATGGGGAAAGTAGCGAGTTTTTAGATAAGATAGAGATAGAGATTATGTTTTAGTCTATCCTGTGAATACTACAGCCCAAATATTTTTCCAGATTAGATTACACACACACACACACACACACACACACACACACACACACACACACA
>OU015755.1:33040133-33056811 GCA_907169655.1 Acomys percivali | reverse complement strand
ACACACACACACACACACACACACACACACACACACACACACACACACTGGTTTCATGGCCATTCTACAAGGTGGCAATCACCGTTTTATAAGTGAGGAGACTGGGGATAAGACCAGTCTCTAAGACCAACATTGAGGTAGCAGTCCAGGATTTTAAGTCCCCTACCTGTCTCACAGCCTATTTTCTTTTTTCACTCCAATGCCTCACTGTGCACTTCACTCTGATTATTTTACCACATGCCCTGATTCTATGGGTTTGCCAGGAATTCAGCCAGTCATATTAAGTTGTATAAATAGACATGAAATGCCATCAAAGTTCCATTCAATATACAAATCTATAAACCCATAAGAACATAAATTCTTATTTGTGGTTATGTCCTATATATTTAGCATGCATTAAGTACTCAATAAACATTTGATAGAGGAAAGAGAAAGAGGAAGAAGATGGGGGGCGGGGAGTGAATGCAGAAGCCAAGCGTAGTAGTGCTCACCTCTGATCTCAGCACTTAGAAGGCTGAAGCAGGAGTCCAAGTGTCAGCTCAACTGCTGTGCATTTTTGGTTGACATACCTTTACAAGGAGACACACACATCAAAAGCGATCTAAAGCGTCAAGGATCGATACTTAAGAGCATCATAAGCCTAGAGGACTAGCACCAGGAAGACTCACATGTAGGATGTGCTAAATCCTGTACAAATGGTGAACAACATTTTCAGAGAGTTCGGAGTGGTCCTTTTCTCAAGCTAAGTTCCGAATAAGAACATCACAGAAGCAGTATGGCAAGGCCTGGGGCAGATGGTGCAGTATTAACAGATGGCAGAAGGAAGGACTCAGCTGCCTTCTGTATTTCTTCTATCAAGAAAAACATTACTTAACCTGGAACTCATAAATTAAATGCTATTTAGAGGCACTTTCCGGCCCATATACATATCCATGGTATGTGAGGCAATCCTTGAAAATAATCAGCTGCTTCAGATGGCCTTAGGGCCCTTAGGAATTGTACCCAGAGTTCTTGGTTACAAGACCTGTGTTTGTTAACGTTCAAGCTCATGGGAAAGAGTTCAGACGGCAGAAGTAAAAAATACTATGATTCTGAAACAGCCAGATTTTGAGGAGTGGATCTTTCCTATGCAGATCAATGAGCTGAGGCCCAGCAAATGCTTGCATAAATTATTAAAAAGATGATAGTGAATTTTAGGGAAATTCCATCGCTAAGCCTCAGCCAGGCAGAATATTGACAGGAGGAGGCAGGGTTGAGGAGCTTTTCTGATTGTCAAGCCTAAGTGAAAAGAAGGAGGGGAGGGGGGGAGAGGGGGAGAGAGAGACAGAGAAAGAAGGGAGAGAGGGAGAGAGGCAGAAAGAGAGAGAGAGAGAGAGAGAGAGAGAGAGAGAGAGAGAGAGAGAGACACTCAAAATCCCAGCAAAGAACCGTAATGGAAAGTCAAAGAGAAATCCATCAAAGGGAGTAGATATGACAGCAGACAGCGAGGTCAGGCATAGAACTGAGTGATATTTGAGCCAGGCCAAGGCCAATGAAGACAGGGCAATTTGGGCTGGCAAATCAAAGCAAAATTTACAGAGCTAAGCTTGTCTCCTCATATTTTGAGACTTTGGAAGTTTCTGGGCTGCTAAGGACCACGTACCTTTGAAAACCCTGAAGCCCCTCCACCCTTTCCTATTAGGCATACCTTCCAGATGCTTTAATTTCATTCTGTAGAAGAAAGAGAGAGAGATGTTTGGGTGGAGGAAAAGAATTTCATCTTAATGTACTGTGAGTTAAGAAGCTTGCTATGAATGTCATATTTCGTAAAACCTGTATAGTGTAAAGGTGATGATTGTAGGAAGTGGGATTTTTGAATCTATAAGCCACACGGGCATCAGTAGGACCTCCATGAGAGCGCCACACAGACCCCTGAGAACTTCCACTACAGTCAAGAGATGATGCCTGTTAACAAGAAAGTATACCTCACTGGTCAGTGAATTTGTTGGTGCCTTGGTTGCAGGCTTCCCAGGGTCCAGAACTGGGATAAATAAATTTCTATTGTTTATAAGTTTGCTGACACAGAAGCTTGAGCATCCCAAACAGTCCTGCCTCAGGGAAGGTCCGAGCTTTTTATAGTCACCAAACATGAGGCCCCACGAAGAAAAAAATGTTACAATAGGCAGAAGGTGAATGTTCTAGAGGAAGTCATGACTGCCCATGTGCTTCAAATAAAAGATGTTAGAAAGAAATTAGTCCACATTTCCTGTATTCAGGCAACTCTCCATTAGTATAACCACATTATACCATCAGTAAAATGCTACAAACGTGTATAGATCCCTATGCATGGGCAGCGTACTTTATATTTATAAAAAAATTTTTTCTTCTGACAGTTTTGTGGCTCTTTCTATTCTTAGGTCAATGTTCTTCAGATTAAATTTCCTGTTGTGGCATCTTTGAGTATGTTCATGGTTAGGAATAAAATTGATTTTTTTTTTCTCCACAGGAAATGGCTTTATTTATAGGACTTTTCATTTGGTGCTCCCATCATTTGTGAGCTTCTCAGGCTTGTAATCAACAATCAGAAAGGAAATATATGCTGTTGTGTTTACCACTGGGACTGAGGAGATGCTCATGATACATTTGCCATGAACCATGATGACCTAGTTCAGCTCTTTAGCATGCAAATAGAAGCTGGGCGTGGCTATACCTCCAGAACTGGGGGACAGAAACATGGATTTCTGTGTTTGCTCCCTGGTGTTTGCCAACAGTGACTTCTGGCTTCTAGATGTACACACACATGCCCACAAAGAAGTTATCTATTGTTAAGTTAAATGCCCTCCTGGATTTTATCAATTCGGTCTCAGCCACCCCTAGCCTCCTTCCTCTATACATCCCTCCTCCATGAGCCCCAACCTCTAATTTTATTAGTTAAGTTGTTGTTGTTATTGTTGTTGTTGTTGTAGTAAAAACATAGAACATGTGCAAATAGGTCTTACACGCATACAAGTCCCAGAAGTTGGTAGTCCGGGCACTTGGCAACTCGATTATGTCTTCAAGGAGCTCAGCTACTTCTTTCTCCCACATGATGCCATCTTTAGCATGCCAGCTTTCAGCCTCGTGATTACTGCCTCACAGCTGCTCCACCTCTTAGCACCAACAGCGAGAACGGCAAAAGTCGCCTGTTGCTGTCTGAAAAGCCTTTCCTACTTCATGGAGCTTGAGCGAGTTACACTGCCATCTCCACGTCAGTCACTGGAAGATGCCAGAGGGATGTTATGAGTGTGACTGGGAAAAAAGTATTTCCATGCTTTTGTAGGAAAGGTGTTGTGGTGATGATTCTTGACATACTTAGAGTATGCAAAGCATGTTTCTATACATACATACAAACACACACACATGTACACACACTCATAAATATACACACACATATGTTCATTTAAACCAAACAAGATTCCATGCAATAATTTGTATTCTTCTTGTTTTAAAGTTAAGAAAAGAGAGGCTTGAATAGCATAATTGCTTCTGAGTGGCTGAAAGCACAGACTTCACTATTGATTTGTCTGCCATGCTGTGGAATACATTGTGAAGAGTCAGCGGGGACATTGTTTTCCTTGTGAAATCAGTAATACATAATTCTCTCTCATTAATGCACTTGGCCTGGCCCCAATGCCTGAGCCTCTTAAAATCAAGTGAACCTCTAAGATGAGATGCCAAGGAAGGAAAGAAAGCAACCGACAATAGTGTGCAATTAACAGTACGGAGCACACCACCATGTGGCATCTCCATCCCAGAGATAAAATGGACGGAAATAACCTCAATCATAGAAAATGTAAAATAATCAGGATGTGGTGAGCTTTTAGTATCATTTTTTGCTTTCACTTTAATTTATTTACTAAGAGATGTATAAAAATTGCATTGTTAAGGGTTGTATTCAACAGCTGGCTCAAAGGATGTCTAAAAATGTGATAGCTGGTTCTCCAGGCAATTTGTATAAACACAAGGACCCAGGTAAACCATTTTGAGTCAGTTTCCTTAGCACAAAATGGAAATGAAAATCTTTGCTTTGTCTAACTATGATTATGAGACTTATATAAAGTATAAAACTGGATGAACGGACTTTATAACTGATGAAGTGCTGTGTAAAGGTAGGGAGGAAGATGAGAATTGTGACCTAGAGAAATGTATATGTTTTTAAAGAGAATAAATGAAAACATTTCAAAATAATGCAACATTTTATCAGTGAAGGTATCTTGGCAAACTTATAAGCAGTAAGAGAAATGATTAGAAGAACTACTGTGAACTTAAAAATACCCCCAAATTCTTCATGCCTCCTCCCCTCAAGTGGTTAAGTGTGGACTGACCTTGCGACTTACTTTTATCAATAAAAAAGGAGCTAGAAACTACCTAGGTACATGCTCAGAGACTGGGCATGCTCCATCTGCTGCTGCTGAGCCCCTCTGGGAAGAAACTTGGGCTAGCCTGATGGAGGAAGGTAAGAGACATGGAGAGAGGGCCCTAGGTACTGTACCCAATAGTTGGCTGGCCTCCAGATGACTCAGCGGACATCTGGAGATGCTTGAGGGAGACCCAGTAGAGATGAGTCAAACCTGCTCAAATCGCCATAATGGCCCAGTTGCACTCAGTTGAAATAACTGACCTTCAGGGCTGGTGGCTGTTGATAGTCAGTAGCAGCTGAGGTCCTACCGCACATTAAGGGGGTTGTATTAGGTTCTTTCTCATTTTTTATCTCAGTGAATCTTTATGAGGACCCTGTGATGCTCCTAATTATATTTTTGTTTTTAAAAGACCCAAGGACTCTGGTAGAGGAACATGGTAAATATCAAACTGAAGAACGCATGAAAGGACAAATATGATTTGTATAAAACTTCCCAGAAGGTGTGCTGGAGCACAAGCCTGGCACCTAGAAGGGAGACTTGAGAGATGAGGCATAAGGATGTCCATTGTTGAGTAATTAGCCGATGTTGGAGCATCAGAGTTATCTAGAGACTTTAAAGACTTGATTTTATAGGCAGACACGCCACCCCAAGATTACTCTTAACCTTGTCTAGCTTCCTGTATTAAATACACTTTTAGATTACATCAACATGCCATCTCTATCAGCCTGCTGGGAGAATTCCTAAAAGCTGGAGTGTCTCCACACGAGGCCCACTGTGCTTGAGGCATACAACACAGCTTTTCAAACAGCTATCCAGGCAAGGAGCTGTAATCCTTAGTTCCAACCCTTTTGTAAGACCCCTCAAGAAATCTTCAGGAGGACTTTGGGTATAGTGGTCATCTGGAAGACAAGCAAGCCAGCAGAAAGACACACGCTTAGGCCCTCAGGAACCATGGAGGTGCCAAGATTAAAGGGAAGGATAAAAAAAGGAAATGATTAAGCAATGTGGGAGTCAAGACAAATTGTGTAGCGATAGAACAAGACCTGGATACACAGAACAACTCATGCTGGAGGAGCATTCCAACCCACGGGCTCCTGTGGACAGGTTGGGAGTCCCTGTGAGGACTGGGCAGGATGAGGAAAGAGCCTCCAGTGGTGTGTTCTGACTGCAGAATACCTGCATTTTGCCTTCTGCCCCACTTCACACTGAGCAAAGCGGCCATTACTCAAACACACATACATACCTCCTAAACTATACCAGGGACATGAACCTTATGGACATTCTTATTTAACTTATTGCAGAATAATTATAGAAGGTTAGGAAGGCACAAATAAGTAAAAAGAAATAAGAATAATTCATGAATATACCACTTCTTCATAAGCGTAGTTAACCTGAACTAATTTTGCTGTGTCTGATTATCCTATATACTGTGCACAAGATCACTATACCTACCTATAGCTGTCTACTGATTTATCTATGTCTATTAAAATATATAGGCCCAAGAAGCTGGGCATGGTGGCGCACACCTTTAATCCCAGCACTCAGGTGGCAGAGGTAGGCAGTCGCTGTGAGTTCGAGGCCAGCCTGGTCTACAAAGCAAGTCCAGGACAGCCAAGGCTACACAGAGAGATGCTGTCATGAAAGACCAAAATAATAATGATAATAATAATAATGATGATGATGATGATGATGATGGTGGTGGTGGTGATGATGATGATAATAATAAAAATACAATATATAGACCTAGTGCATGTCCTGTTGGCAGGTTGCCCTTTTCCCTGCTGTGCTCTATCATAGATATAGATATATTCACTTTCAAGGAGTTCTTCTCTATTTTCCCTTTGCAGATTGACCAGACATCTCTTTAATTTTGTTTGTTTTATCGCTTTGATGCATCCAACAGAGTTTCGTTTTGTGGTGCTGCAGATCAAACCGGAGCCTTGCGCATGTATGGCAGGCCCCCTATGACAGCAAAGGAAAGTGAGCAAGTGCTGACTTGAGAGAGAAGGTGATATATCTTCATGTCTCCCCTTAACACTTAGATTCAATGACCTATTTTATGTGTGTGGGTGTTTTGCATGTATGTATGTATGTGCATCATGTGATACCTGGTATCCATGGAGATCAATCATAAAAGGGCTTCGTAGCATCCATAACTATAGTTACAGATGCTTGGGAGGCACCATGTGGGTGGTAGGAAGCAAACCCAGGTTCTCTGAAAGAGTAACAAGTACTCTTAACCACCAAGCCATTCTTCAGCTCCTGCTCTACTTCTTAAATAAGACCAACAGTCCCTAACTTGTCTCAGAGCTTTCATGACACCCACTTAAATTATGAACTGCCAGTGTTTGGCCTGGTGAGGTGGCTCAGCGGATAAAGTGCCTGCTATACAACATGAGGACTGGAGTTTGAATCCCCAACTCCCAGGTAAAATCTGGACAAACATGGTGATCCACCGAGAACCCCAGCACTCAGAAAGGAGGGGATCTCAGGGGCAAGTTGGCTAGCTAGACCAGCCCAATCTGTAAGCTCTGAGCTCAACAAGAAACTCTACCTCATACGTAAAGTGAGGGGTCATCAAGAGAGATACTTGCCAGCCTTTGGCTTCTGCAAGCACATATGCCCACGCACACATGTGCCCCCATATATGTGAACATGCTTACACATGAAAGTAGATGGCTACTGTAATTGTATTCTTAAGGTGTATGTATGACATTGGTCCAAGTCAAACAGTTCAATGTGATTTCTGGAAATGAGTCTGTGAGTCAGCATGGACTATAGTGTGTGCTCTGTCCTACTCTGTGAATTATCACTGTGGGGTTCTTGCATGTGTCCCTCCCTACACAAGAGGCTCCTCATATAAGAGGTCTCTTATATGTACCCTGAGACATCGATCCCACCATGGGACCTCATGCCTCCCCCGCGAAATACTGTTTTTCCCAGTAGGCGACAGTGCTAAGGTGGGTGTATAGATAGCCTCTCAGCCAAATTTATAGACAACCTCCAGACTTTTCCAGAGTCTGTAGGCTCCTATCTCTGTCACTGTCACTACCTAGAGAGATAGCCCTGAACTACCAGATGGTAAACATTTTCCTTACAAAATATAAGTCCGGGATCAGTGGCTTCAGAATCTTCAGTCTGATGCCCCACAGCCAACAATTTACACAGGGTTATTTATTTCTTACAGTATCATGTCTAAGTCTAGGTCCCTTGTAAAAATAAGCACAGACATTTAATAATTCACTACTACTTCTGGGCTTGTGAGTTATGTGGCTCAGCCACTCGAGGATAAGGGCTAATTTTAAACTTGCAGGAGGATGTGCAGGTGTGCAGCTACGTCTGTCTTCTTGAATAGTCTGTGCTGTTCGGCTCTTTGGTTCTCTTTGCAAATCCTTTGTATTTTTCACACATATGGTCCACTCAGCTGTTAGAGCCATGTGGCTGCAGAGGCATTTTATTTTTATGGTCCTTGACAATACTTTGCAGAGTTTTGTGACCAGGAAACAGTCTGTACTGACATCTCTTCCTCTTCTCCTGAACCTTACTTAGCCAAGCTCTCTCCGCCCCTGAGGAGTGGTGCTCTCTCTCCTCCTGGGGGCGGGTCCTCAGGAGCCTGAACTGTCTCCTGGCCAGGTTTGGGTAACGGGGGCAAAGGTGAGTAGGAGCAAAGCCTCTCTGATCTGATTCATCAAGCCCACTCCTCTTCCTTTTCTTCTTTTAAAAGCTCAACCATCTTTTCCCTGCTCTGGCCTGTTCTTCAGTATCAACTCTCTTTTTCCTCCTCTTCTTACTCTTGCTATTCTCCCTTCTCCTCTGTCTTTCTCTCCTCTCCTCATCCCCCCTTCATTTTGTTAGTATTTACAACACAAGCTTTCCAAGAGTTCATAGGGTGACATCCTGTTTCAGGGTTGTCACTTCCTTTTGCTTCCTGAGTCCTAGCATACTCTCCACCCTGATCTTGTCTGATCAGCTAGCTTCTCATTTTTTCTCACCATTTCCCACGGGGTCTGGGAGCGCTCATCTTCTCCTTTAAGGTAACTTATAACTAGAACCAAGCTTGAGTTCCATGTTCCTTCAGCTGACCCGGACTCCTGTCTCACCGTTCAATTTCTGATGCTGGGGTTTGCTTTCTTCCTTCACCCCGCATACACCTTTTCTTCTCGTTGGTATTCGGTCATTCGATGTGCAACAAGCCTTTAGTAAAAAATCTGCAGTATGCCACACTCACTTCAGCAATCTATGGTTCTTTATTATGTGACAGGCCTGTTTGAATAATTTTTTCCTTTGAAAAATAGTAATCCTTAGCCCGACTTGGTGGTGCAGAATGTTATATATTTAGCAAACATAAATCATGTGATCGTGTTCTTAAGAAGATTTCAAGTCACTATTTTGTAATGTGAACATTTAGTTAATATTCAGAAATTGCTCTCTGACCACCAGGTTTATGATTAATGCTTTCCTCTTGAGATTTTTTTTTTAACTTGTTATATAGCTTTTGGGGTTACATGGTGCACTCTAGTGGGGTCTACTTGAATTACAAATTGTCTTGGCCTCAACTCTTTCCCACCATTTTTAGGATTGGTCATGACTTACAGAAACAGAAATTGTTTAAAAATACAATGTCCCGTAAAAACTGGAAAACTTTCATTGAGTAAAAAAAAGCATGCATTTATAGAGGAGACTGGGCCAGATCCCTCTGTTGCCTCTAATAATCACTTTACTCCTGTTTGTCCAGAGGAGAGATTTCCACCCTACACCTGTGTGTGAAGGAGAGAAATAAATTATGCAACACAACCCTGTTTGTTTTTCTTGGGTTTCACATAGATATCAAACATCATTATCATCAAATATTTATGGAGTGTGGCTTGTATATTTGAGATTGTACTTGACGCTACCATTTTTTCTGTGTTACTACATGTATTATAATTACTGACTACTGCATAGAACTATCTTTGTGTGTCTGCATACTTGTGTGTAGAGGGCAGAGGTTGATACTGGAGTTACTTCTATAACATTATTTTTTTTTTCCTGCAGGGTCTCTCACCTGAGCCTGAAGCTCACTGATTCACTAGATTGGCTGACCAATGAGCTTCAGGAATGGGTCTGTCTCCATGCCTAGTGTCAGGATTACAGCAATTCACTGCCACGTTTGGCTTTTACATGGACTGTGTAGCTCTGAACGCAGGTCCTCATGCTTGCAAAGCAAATGCTTTCCTTATTGAGCCATCTCACTGGGCCATCTCCCTAGACCTTGTTGTTTTTGTTTGTTTGTTTGTTTTGTGTGTTTGTGTGTGTGTGTGTGTGTGTGTGTGTGTGTATGGCTGCATTAGAACTCTTACAGATGGGGCAACACCACTACATTGTAAGACATAATCATATTCTTTTGTTAATGCTCAGGGACTAGAGACACCCAGCATGGGGATATAAAGTGCTGCACATCTGTCCAGGAAGATAATTTGAGGGATCTGACTTTTAGCTTCTGTTGTTGGGAGATAGGATGAGCAAGCCAACAAATTGTCTGGGCCTCCCCTTTCTCATTTGTAAAATTAGAGGGCAGCCAAGCCTTTCTTCTTTGTTTGGTTCCTTTACTCGACACTATTTGTGATTCTGCATTGTTTGTAAGTGCAAAAAGTATTCATCAAAGACCCTGAAAACCTACAAAAAAAATTGAACATATTCTAACCTCCATATTAAAGCTCCATCTGTACCTTGTCATTTTAACCCTACTAACACTAGATGTTTACTAAGGTGACTCAGGAAAACTAAGAATGGCCAAATAATATTCTTTGAATATTTCTGTTTCCATTGTCTTGAACCATGGGCATGTAGTGGTCATGAAAGGCTGATAGACTTCTTACGATGTACTTGGATTGGGCATGAGAAGTCATTGCTCACAGCCTTTCATCATTATTGGCTATTGATTAGATCAATGCACACATTATAAAATTGGGCATTTTATAAGTACCCAAGGTTTTGTATAGACCCATTCTAAAATGTACACAGATTCTGAGTAATAATTTCCAGTCCTTTCTTTTTTTTAATGTTTTTTAAAATTTTTTTAATTAATTTATTCTTGTTACATCTCAATTGTCATCCCCTCCCTTGTATCTTCCCATTCCTCCCTCCTTCCCATTTTCCCCTTATTCCCCTCCCCTATGACTGTGACTGAGGGGGATTAGCTCCCCCTGTATATGCTCATAGGGTATCAAGTCTCTTCTCGGTAACCTGCTTTCCTTCCTCTGAGTGCTACCAGGTCCCCGACATTTCCTTGAGAAAGATGAAGTCCCTTCTCTACTCACCACTAGGCTTTGTATTGCAGTACTGAATCAGTCGGAGAATGCTGAGCCAATTTAAAAGTATCCATGCTTGTAGGTGCCTCGGTCCTCCAGAGTAGTCCTGCATCCCTGTGTCTAACTGTGTCTGCAGGCTCCACTCTCCTCTCTAGGGTACAGTGTTCAAAAGCATTATTGAAGGATGAAAAATTAAATGACATATGATACATAATTTATGCTATAACGGAAATCACATTCTACGCTTGTGTCTCCATTTGATCTCGCTTTTCCTTTTGGCTGGCCTTGGCCATCAAGTAGGTGTAGCTTCAAGAGTCAGCTCCGGGTTTAATAATAGTTATTAGCATCTGGTGAGCACTGGATAGCGTGAAAATGCCAGGGTGGGAATCTAGTGACTTGTAAGGTTTTAAGTGTGAGAAGTTTGCTCATTTCTTTTCCTACAAACAGATTTAGTTGGCCGTGTGCCTGCCTCTCCTCATGTTCTCCCTTCCCAGAAAGTCTCTTTTGTGAGATATGCTTGTTTGGTCAAGTGTGAGCAGCAACCTGGACTTCCTGAGATGCCCAAGCATCTGGATGTAGCTAATTATGCATTCTTCCCCATCTTCCTTTTTTTGATGAACCTTTGCCAATAAGGAGAATCCAAGCTTACTCTTGCCTAAGTGATAAAGCAAAGGGACATCTTGGCCAGGTGTGCTTCTTTCTGCTATTTCTGGGTGGAACACTCTTTTAGCAAAAAGATTGCCTTGCTGGGTAACTTTCACTTTGGTCATGTGTTTCTTTGTAAAACACCGAAAATATTCCTTCTAACATAAGACCCAACTCTATCTTTTTTTTTTTTAAATTAATGTCCTAAGTTCATAAAATGAATTCTGATTAGTATCTTGATATTAAACAGCTGATCCAGTCAATATAGTGTTTGAAAATATGTGATCAAAATTTAAATAAATCTCAATTTGAGAACACAACCAGTTAAGGAATGATATATCTTTTCATAAGAAATATTATTTATCTTTTCTTCTTTTGTCATGAGATAGGACATAGTGGCTAAAGCTGGGATGAGAGGATCCCAATCTTAACTCTGCCTTTTGAGCACAGATTGCACAGCCCTCAGCTTCTTACTCCATAACATGGTAATACTATTGAAAACCTCACAAAATTCCTCTAAGGAGTAAATTAAATAATGTGTGTGAAATACTTAGCATAGTAATTGGCAAATAACTAAAGGTAACCTGTAGATAAATATTAGCTCAGGGGTGTATTTAATGTGATTCTAAAATATCTTTATTCATGGTTCATTCTCCCCCCGCCCCATGGTCCATTCTTAAATATACTCTTAAAATAAAGTTTCAAGGATTTTCAGCTTTAAAAAAAAAAAAAGAAAGAAAAGAAAAAAACACACAAATAAAATTGTATTTGGACTCATATCAAACTAAGTATATTATTACAGTGCAATATAATTTGTATTATATTGTATATGAGAAAAATATATATGTATATGTATGTATATATACATATATATCGAACTTTAAGTTGCTATAGCATTCAAATATTATCCACCTAAAATTAATAATGTATTTCCAGTGACTTACTAAAGCCAAGAGGTGTATCTTAGGGCTGAGGAGATGGCTCAGAGAGTGAAGGTTCCTGTTGTCAAGTCTGATGACCTGGTTCTGAGCCCAGGTACCCACACGGTAGAAGGATAGTACAGCCTCCCGCAAGTTGTCCTTTGACTTCCACACATATGCATGGCATGTGCCATGCCCTGAATAAGTGCATAAGTGTAATTTTAAAAAATTTAAAGACATGTGACTTAGACCGTATTAGAACATGGCTGCTGTGGTAATGGGAAACCACAAATTAAGTAAAACAGTAAAAGTTATCTCATTATACTGGAAACTGATAAGGTCAAGATCAAAGGGCTGATGTGGTGAGGGCCTTCTTGCCATGATAAATGGCAGAAAGCATTATATATGAGCGGAGGAAACGTATGCAGCTGGGAGAACACTTCTAGCTCAGTCCCAGCTTAATTTCTGTGTCTTGTATCCAAAGTGAGTAACGTCCTTCGGCAACAAGGCCTTACCATCTACTTCCAGTGGGAACCATAGCAACAGTAATTTCCTGTTTAGTTTGGGTGCCCTCTGACATCCTCTTGGGCACTGGGATTTTCATCTTAAAAGCTCTGATTTCTGAGAGGGGCATTAGCCAGCCAAATGGGGATACTTGAATGGTAAATGCCCCCCACCCCCGTATCCTCTAGCATTTGAATAGTTGGTCTCCAAGTTAGTGTTGTTTGGGAAGGGTTAGGAGGCATGTCCCTTGTGGAAGAAGTATGTCACTGGTCAGGGTTGGGACTTTGGGAATTCAAAGACTCACATCATTCTGTGTTTGCTGTCTTCCTGGTGCTTTGGGTCACAGCTATTCCTGCCACCACGCTTCCCTACTGCCACACCTCCCTGCTGGATGAGGAAGGGTTCTTATCCCTCTGGAACCATCGCCCACATAAGTCCTCCCTTCTATAAATCGCCTTGGTCCTGATGTTTCATCACTGCAATAGAAAGGGAACGAATACAGACATCTTGGTTCAAACTCCTTTTTTTTTTTTTAAATACTGTTATGATAGCAGTTCAATTTCAACATGAGTTTGGAGGAGAATGTTCAAGCTGTAGTGATATGCAGTGTCAACCCACTACAGAAGCTTTAATAAGCCGGGCTGCAATGCGGCATGAAAGAACAAGCCAAGTGTAATTGAAGAATTTCCCATATAGACACCCAGAACAAGTTTCTATATTTAATTAACTTCAAAAGACACTATATTTAGTTCTCATTTCTCAGGGTTCTTCAGTTATTATTATCTGCCTACTAAAAATAATGGTGGAGATGAATAATTTTGATAATCTTTCAAAAATAGCCTAACTTGGCACACGCCTTCTAAAAACGGATAGCATGGTAATACATAGGCTCACAGAGAAATTATGAAATACTAGAAGAGAGTTTAAGTGCTGAGGGATTCATAGGCAGTCCATTTCAAAAAAAAATTGTTCCAAGTCCAATAGTAATTACCTCCAATAGAGTTCTTTTCTACCACAACTTATTCCCTTTCCTTGGGGTATATTCAAATGCTGTGAATAAAATCATGCTTAGAAATGTCACATGTAGCATCCTCACTGGCGTTTGACCTTACTCAAATAATGAAATATAATCACAGACATTTAACTTTTCTATAAGCACTAAACATCACAAGAAGGATAAAATCACATCCATGTTCATGAAATACTCTGCTGTCAGACATACGTGGTGTCTTTATGGAGGTGGTAGCGTTTATAGTAAGAAAGACCTTGGGGGAAATGCACTTAAGCATGACAGAAGTTCTCATTGCAAAGGAGCATGCATTTGCTCGAGTTGTTTTCTTCCTGTTACATAAGGACATGGGAGTCAGCCAATGGACATCTTGATACAAAGAATTGACAGATGTCTGCAGAATAAAACTGGAGAGAGGCCAGCAGTCTAACCTGGCACACTTCATAATGAATATGGACCAAACATTTGATTTAAGGAAAGATATTCAACTAGGCTTCCAGGTTTTGTCATAGGTCTTATGACTTTATGAACATATTTATTTTTCCATATCTTTGATATTTCTTAGTAGTAATCCATACATTTGCGTTCATAAGCATAAAGCTGTATTTGTTGTATATAAAAATAAACTGCAATACGGTTTGTGGACTATAATACAGTATCTTTGGGTTATAGGCATATACTGTCACTCTTTAATGTACATTGAGAGACCTATATGTCCTCATGAGAATAAAGGGCAAGCAAACTTAACAAAAGAAAAGGCATATTTTTTTTTTGCAAATACCCCATCCCTCACAGTGTTCCATTTTATTGGAGCCCTGTGTGCTTACAGTCCCCACCTTGTTCTCATCAACAGCACATTTCCAGCTGCACATATGGCGTGATAGAAAGGGTCCAGGCTCTGACATCTGACAAATGTCTTCAGACTCACCTCTTTATTTACCATCTGGGTGACTTTGGGAAGTGACCATCACTTCCATTATTACACAACAGGTATAATCAAGATAAAATCAAAATAAGCTTGTCATATTTATAGCCACCACTTCCCTTCAAATCCCCCTCCTGCCTTCATGAAACAAAACAATAAAGCCTGGGCTTGTCAGGGTGCAACCTACTTTTGGGTGGTGGTCTGCTCAACAATACTAAGTCGTCTTTTAAAATACTAAGGTTTAAATGCATCCATAAGTGTTATTTGCTAGAAATATGGTCCCTAATGCAGCAAATGGGGGGGAGGCAGGTGTTTCAAGGGGGTGATAGTCCTGAGGTTCCTGCCCTATTCATGGGTTAATCAGTTCATGAGCTAACAAGAATCAAGAAAACAGCTTTATTATAGACAAAGCTTTCTTTGGAGTTCATGTTTATACCTTATGCCCTCCACCATGTCATGGTGGAAGCAGGAAGCTCCTCCCTGGATGCAAACAGGGATGCTCTTGGGATTCTTAGCTTCAAAATTGTGAGCCAAACTGACCTTTGTTGTTTATAAATTCTCTGGTCTGTGGTGTTCAGTTGTAGCAAGAATAAATGGAGTCATACAAACAAGAACTGTTTATTTAAAAAGAAAGCATCAATCATGTTAAAGATTTTTTTAACTAATTAAAAAATCTAGAAGAAATATTACATTTTTGGATCACACAATCTGTCAACATTGTAATAATATGTTTTTATACCAAGAAAAGAAAAATAAGTTATATTTCCTCCTCGCATAGTTAATGAAACATTGGTCATGCTAGATCTAGTTTGAGAAAAGCTTTTTTTTCCCCCCCAGGGTTGTAATTCCACTATTACTACTGTTGAATTTGAGAATTGTTTCCAATTTTAGAAAAATTTTAAGTTAATTTTTAAAAAATTACAAATTTTAAGGAAATTTTACTTCAAGTAAGAAGCTTAAATAATTGTAAACACTCGTTAAATTGGCAACAGTTGACCAATTTTTGGTTGATATTCTCATGTCACAATGCTGGGCAGAATGGGCAGGTATTGATAGAAGCTAGTTTGTATTTGGTTGGTAAGCATTATGCCCAAATTTTATACTGCATGATTTCCAGGACATGCAAACTTAGTGTATCTCTAACTCACTTTCTCAGTACTTGCATCTCCTATCACTGGGATGAAGTTAAAGGGGAAAGAGAATGGTCCTGTCCCCAGCTACGGGCAAGATGCTTTCCTCAGGCAAAGTTAAGAACCAGGTGACCACAGGGCTGGGGCTCCTCACAGGGCCATGGATGCCAGGGGCCCTAAAGCCTAAACTGTAGAGTGTCAACTAAAATTCACCTTACCTATTGACTTCTAGTCACCTCTTCTTCCCTTCCTTCCCCCTACTCTGACCACATCTTTGGGTTTTGTTTCTATGCTTGCTCCCTCCTTTCCAACTTTCCACTCTACCACAATATGGAAATTGCTGATTTGAATGTAAGCCAATCAACTTTCTTTCCATCCTCTCCAGACTTGATTTTTCTCTTATCCCATTCCAGGCTAATATGGTTACACTTCTGTCATCCCTGCAGTTCTATTCACCTTCTACCTGCTACGCCCTGTGAGTGCCAGGAGCTCTTTCAGCTCTACTGGTTGAGGCCTCTGCCTGGAGAATTCTCTAAGCCTGAGGCCCCATCTTACTCTTTCACTGTAGTCTAGTTTCATTTCCCCATCTTTCACAGCTTTCAAGTCAATGATTACGCACCTCATAGTTGTGTGTCTTAAATTTACCCCCATTTATTCTGGTGCCCCATATTTGTCCATGTGCCCTGGATGGAGAGGCCTGGTGGCACTCAGAGGAAGGATAGCAGGCTACCAAGAAGAGACTTGATACCCTATGAGCATATACAGGGGGAGGAGGTCCCCCTCAGTCATAGTCATAGGGGAGGGGAGTGGGGGAAAATGGGAGGGAGGAAGGAATGGGAGGATACAAGGGAAGGGATAACCATTGAGATGTAATAA
>OU015755.1:33026612-33039733 GCA_907169655.1 Acomys percivali | reverse complement strand
AGGAAAGAGGAGAGACAGTGGGGAGGGGGAAGAGGGGGGAGGAAAGAGGAGAGACAGTGGGGAGGGGGAAGAGGAGGAGGAAAGAGGAGAGACAGTGGGAAGGGGGAAGAGGGGGGAGGAGGACGAAGAGGTGGGGAGGAGAAGAGAGGACAGCTGATGACTGCTGAGTTGCAATGTCCCTACAGAGCTAACAGCCAAGAAGATGAAGGGAAAATGACTAAACTAGGCCTGGCCATCAGCAACCTAGTGCTGTGTATTTACACTTCCAGGAGTGCTCCTGTTTCGGTGTGCCTGACTCTGCCATTGGGTTTCCTTTCTTGGTGAAGTCTGTGATCCATGGTGATCCAGGACAGGAGAAAGGGATGAAGTGTTGAGAAGCTGCAGTGTCCTGTAGGAGTGAGCTCTGCCCTAACAGGGCCTCCCACCCATGGCTGAGCCAGCTCTGGGCACCGGGGTAATTGTTCAGAGTTTCTTCACACCGAAGCCCCATGAATTAGAACCAGTGCTGCAGAGTGCCAGCTTCACAGGTGAGGACACTTAGGCACACAGATGTTAAATAATTTGCCCAAGGTTTAAACAAATTGAAAAGATAAGAACCAGGGCCTGTTTTCAGATTTCCTGCCTTAGTAAAGAAATTTTCAGCCTTGTTGCATGCATAGTATATTGTAGTGTGTTGTTGCACATTTTAGCTCATTTAGTTATCTCAGCAGCATAATGTCAACTAGTTTTATTGTTAAATATCCATAAATATCCATGAAGCTGAAGGTTCAGAGAAAGTGGGTGCAGCTGTCACATCATTGCTTCTCTCTCTCTCTCTCTCTCTCTCTCTCTCTCTGTGTGTGTGTGTGTGTGTGTGTGTGTGTGTGTGTGTGTGTGTATTACATGTTTGAAGGTGCTCACCCCTGCAGGTGCTTGTAGAGCCTAGAAATCAGGATGTCTTCTTCAGTTTCTTCTTTATCCTATATTTGAGAAAGGTCTCTCATTGAATCTAGAACTGGCGGCTTTGGCTAGATGTGCTGGCCAATGAGTCCCCAAGATCCACCTCTCTCTGTCCCCCAGATTTTATGTAGGTTCTTGGGACCTGAACTCAGGTGCCCATGCTACCATAGCAAACACTTTAACCACTGAGCCACTTCCTAATCCCCACTTCAGTTTTAGTTTCAGGCGTCACAACATATTAACTACAGCTGAAGGTCTGTGTAAAATATTAACAGATTTAAATAGTCATCACTTTAATCTCCCAGATTATCCCAGGTTTCACAGAGTTTTACAGTTAATTTGAAAATATTAACAGCTACTTAGCAGTTTTTACTTTTGTTTTTGTTTTAATTTGGGTGCATTGTTGATGAAAGAATCCTATAGAAGCACTTGTTTCTTGGTCCTAAAGAGAATTAAAACAGACAAATTTTCTTTAGTCCCCCTACCTCAAAGGCTTTGGAGAGGATTTTTGAGATTTCTATGTATAAAATGTTTGAGAGTACCTGACACAAACAATATTTAAAAGGTTTCTTCTCAAATGAAACATACATTAAGTCAAATTTCTAATAAAAACCTACTCTGTGGGACCACCCACAGAAGACAGGCTAAGATGATGATTCAAGTGCAGCTACTTTGGGAGAGGACCATGACCAAAGAAAGGGAGAAAGCGGTGGGGGTGGGGGGGGAAAGATACCCAAGAGGGATGCTGTGGAACCTCAGCCCCCAGACCATGTGAGCCAGGTAGACCAGATGGCCTGGAAGGGAGGGGCCACTGGGACATTCACTCCCTTGGCTCATGCCTTCAGTGACTGCTCTGTGAGGGATACCAAGCCTGCCACTTGCCATACTTGTCATACAGGAGGCAGAAGAGCTCAACAGCAAGAGGAGTAGACACTGCAACACCAAGTAGCAAGCCAGGAAAGCTTCCCCTGCCACCCATGCTGCTATCTTTCACGCTAAGGGGCATTGGTGTTCACATAAATGTTTTCACCCAGACAGCACGCACTCTTGGAAACCACACAAAACTAAAACTATGGGATCTCAAGGTATGCGATGATTAAAACCCTTCAGCAAATTGCTGTGATGCCTTTGCTCCACCATATGGACCGTGACCCTCTCAAACTGTAAGCCAAATTAAACTCTTTCTTCTGTAGCTGTCTTGGCTTTGGTGTTTTGTCACAGCAAGAGAGAAGTAACTAATATGCTACTTAAGTTTGATTCCAGAACTCATGGTGGAAAGGGAGAACAAACTGCCAAATGCAGTCCTATGACATTCACGCTTGTGCTGTGGCACCTGTACACCCCTGCCCCCCAACACACACATTATATTCACACAATAATAATAATAAATTAAAATTTTAAATAAAAAAAAAAGAAAGTTGAGAACAATAAAGGAAGACACCTGATGTCAACCCCTGGCCTCCGCATGCAACTGTATGCACATAAACATGCAACCCTCCCCATACACATGCACAAACACACATACCTACACCACCCATGCTGCTATCTTTCATGCTAAGGGGCATCAGTGTTTGCATAAATGTCTGCATCCAAACAGCATGGACTCTTGGAACCCACACAAAACTAAAACTTTATGTACACATAAAGAATACATTTACTCTTTTTCTAGAAATGTTCCCAACTCACTGTTAACCTTCAGTTTCTAATAGTGAAATATTTTCCCCATATTGAGAGCAAAAGCATTCAAGAAAGAAGAAAGTACTGTTGCTCTCCTCCTTAAAAAAAAAAAAAAAAAAAAAAAAAAAAAAAAAGATTAAAGGTAGGAAATCATTTTCTCAAATACATGTGATTTTTAACCCTCTTGTTGGATACTGGTGAGATTTCTTGGAAGAAGGGGTGAGTTAAGTATTTGGTTTATATGCATGCACTTTGGAATTCGTCCCTAGCCTGAAATAGATCTCTGTGTCCATGCAATCAGAAGAAGGCTCACATTACTCACAGGGGACACTGGATATTTAAAAAAAAAATAAGCAATAAGCATAGCACCCTCCTTGTGAGCATCCTGAATAGCAGAGTGCTAAGGAGAGGATGGAAAATGTCTTTCCCATGGTCCTCATGAAGCCCGGCAGAGGGCAGAAATGCTGGCCAAACACTGAAGCTGAGAGGATGCTACTAGGCTTTCTATGGGCCTCGCCTTCAGGTTGGGTGTGCCTGTGTGGATGTGTGGGTGTATGTGAGAGGAGAGGACTGTCAAAACGGCTTGTAAAGAGTTGTAACTAGATTCTTGTTTAGTTCTCTTTTATATCTTTAGAGAGAAAAAACACTAAGGTATGAAGTATATGAGAAAAGGTAGTGTGAACAGAAAAGTATAGCATAACACCCCAGGGTTTTATTAAACCACTTTTTCCAGAGAGCATGCTTTCCTGTACAAATGTTCCTGAAGCACAGCACATGTGTAGCCACCGTGTTTTACATGAACAGAGCACTGATGGCAGTGAGCACTGATTTAGGATTGCCAAGAGCATCCAGCTAATCTTGGGCTTATTTAGGCTTGTTTGCTTGGAAAGTATTTCCTTTATCTATCTAATGTTCTTTGAAACGTGTTCTCTAACACATGTTTGTGATTGTTCCCTAATGCAAACATTGCCTTGAAGACATGTATTTAGGACAGAGACTTTATTCATATCTATTCAACATGCTGTCTGCATGATAGAAGTAAATGCTCAAGTCAGACAAACAAAACAAATGCCAAGTCTTGCTTTCCTAGCAAATATTCATGGCTTCCTTTCATGTCATGAGCAGGAGCTTGGGAATTGAGGGATCTACATCTTAGATATGAATAAAATATTATGAAAAGATAATAGCAAATTTATAGACATTTATAATTGTCAGAAGCATCTGGGAATAGCTATTTCTAGTGATAATTCAGCAAGGTGAAATTTTGAACAAGAACAAAAGAATAAAGGTGTGAGATTATTCAGGCATTACAGAGAGTCACTAGAGTGTGCAGGCAGAAGACTGAGGCTCACAGTTCTTTTTCTATGAAAACATACCCTCAAATCTGCAGAGCTTAAGGCTACCTATAGCCTTCCACCTGCTTCGACTGCTACACAGTCACCTCCGGCCTCATGTGGCCCTTGGAATGTAGGCTGTAGAACAACAACAACAACAACAACAACAACAACAACAAACCAGGTCTTTACATTTTGACTCATCCTAGGAAGCTTAACACATCCACACGTGGTTACCATGGCTACCGTATTGGACACTAGAGTTCTAGAGTGGAAAGAAACACACTTTTAACCCCCTAAAGAAAGTTGCGATGGAGTGGTAGAGAAGATACAAGATCAGAGAGTTGAGAACCAATGAGTATAGTCTGGAAATATATATTAAATTTTAAAGCAGGATCTAATGTCAAAAGTTCAGAGACTCTATTGTTGGGAAAATATCAGGGGTTTTGGAACTTCTGTTTTTAGGAAAGTAAACATTTTCTGACCCTTTTGTCTCTCCCATAAGCTCTGTCAAACCTTCCCTCTCTTCTTTTAAGGTTTCTTGGCTTCTGGCTTTTAGTTGGGCTCAGGTGATTCAAACTCAGACCCTAAGGCTTACACCACAGGTGCTTTCCCCACCAAAGATTCTCTTTGGCACCGAGCAAAGATTCTTGAGTGGGCATCTCAGGGAGTGTCTGTCCATTTTCTCCGTCCTTTCTCTCAACTGTGGCTTCCTTGAAGGAAAAAAAAAAAACCTACATCTAGAGCACACAGTAGTCTGAAGGACAGTGGCCTCTCAGTGAGAACTCATTTGATGCTTGTATCCTTAGCCCCTGGCTGAGCATCCCCCATAACTTCATCTGCATCTTAATTGCTGGTCCATTTCAGAGTCAGAACAAACTACTGTATTGTAGGTAAGAAAGTTCCTCAGCATACTGTGAAGTAGAAAGATGCGAATTTAACAAGCTTTGTATAGATTCCCACAGAAGCTTGGATACGAGTTTTGAGAAGTGGATTTGTTTTTTATGACTAACTGCCTGATACACACATTCTATACTCGGCTAAAGGGACAGCCTTTAATTATCATTTCAGGAATCCTTGATGAATGTGTAGATTCTAAAGTTACCACCCACCGCAGCCCCCTGCCAGGCATGGCTCTTCTAAACGTGAGCTAACAGCAAACCACCGTTCTCCTCCCCACACATAGTGCTTTTCTCAACACACAGTAATTAACATCTCCATCAAGTTAAATCTCCAGTTGTATCATATGGTCCAAGCTACTCTCAGGCCACTCACCCATCTGGTTCATTATTTCTGCCATTTGCCAGCATGTGGGTCTGTGTGTGCGTGAGTGGCAAGGGGCAACAGAGGCAGCAGGGTGTTTGGAGTAACACGTTACCACATGGGCACGGTCAGGTTTTAACTTGTAGCCATTCCCTCTGTCCTTCCAATGAAGGACAAAGCAGCTGGCCCTGGTCACAGCACTCTGGGATCTCAACTATGAGCCAAGTCCTGCTCGGTGTCTCTGGAGGACATCCCAGTATGGAAGAAATAAATGTCTGTTGTTAATTAGGTGGAAAGTGAGGGCCTGCAAGTCTCTCAGCTGCAAAAGTAAATTCTAGAGATCAAGGAAATAATGGTGGTTCTGAATGAATGGCAGAAGTTTTTGAGCCATTGAAGCAAAAAAAAAAAAAAATATATATATATATATAGAAAAAAAAGTGAAATAGTCTCCTTGTGTGTATCCCAATAGTCTCCTATGTGTGTATCCCAAAATTATGTGTATGCAGGTTAATTTGCACATAATATTCAAGCACTTACATCAAAGTTTAAACCTCTCAGGTGATTTGGTTCTACAGCATTCTACATATAGGTATTTCCTTCCAACTTTTCATTTTTCTTTAAATTACTATGAAAGTGCATAAATGTGACTTTAAAAAGTAAAGCTGTAAGGAGAAAGGGTTGAATTTATACATCTGGTGTTGTATCCAGAAAATATTAATCCTAGAGTCTTGATTGTCTACAGTTACTATTTATCAAACTGATATCCATAGACACCACTGGACCATGCCAGACAGTCACTGTGATTTGTGAACAACCATTATTATGCTGGTTGATCAATGGAATTGAATCAAAGACCCAGAAATAAATCCACACACCTATGGACACTTGATTTTTGACAAAGAAGCCAGATCTATACAATGGAAAAAAGATAGCATCTTCAACAAAATGGTGCTGGTCTAACTGGATGTCTACATGTAGAAAAATGCAAATAGATCCCTATTTATCACCCTGACAAAACTCAAGTCCAAGTGGATTAAAGACCTCAACATAAAACCTGACACACTAAATCTGTTAGAAGAAAAAGTCGGGAAGAGCCTTGAGCTTATTGGCACAGGAGACAACTTCCTGAACAGAACACCAACAGCCCAGGCTCTAAGATCAACAATTAATAAATGAGACCTCATGAAACTGTAAGGCAAAGGACACTGTCAATAGAACAAAGTGACAGACTACAAACTGGGAAAAGATCTTCACCAACCCTACATCTGGCAAAGGGCTAATATCCAAAATATATAAAGAAATTAAACACCACCAAACCAAATAACCCAATTAAGAAATGGGGTTCAGAGCTAAACAGAGAATTCTCAACAGAAGACTATCAAATGGCTGAGAGACACTTAAAGGAATGCTCAATGTCCTTGGTCATCAGGGAAATGCAAATAAAAATGACTCTGAGATTCCATCTTATACCTGTCAGAATGGCTAAGATCAAAATCTCAAGTGACAGCACATGCTGGCGAGGATGTGGAGAAAAAAAGGGAACACACCTCCATTGCTGCTGGGAGTGCAGACTTATACAACCACTTTGGAAATCCATCTGGCTCTTTCTCAGAAAATTGGGAATAGTTCTACCTCAAGACCCAGCGATATCACTCCTGGCCATATACCTGACAGATGTTCCACCATTCAAGGACAGTGTTATGTACGGAAAGAAAGAAAAGAGGAAGAAAGAGAAATAAAAGAGAGCTACTCTGACACATGCTAATTATAACACTTTTGATGAATATCAGTATAGCTACACATTTTACTTGTTCTTGTTTCAGTGTACCATTTACATTAATTTCCATTAAGGAAAAATAAGAACCCAAACTAAAGTGAGCATTTGATATTGTCTCCTCACAGGGACTACAGTGACCTTGTGTGGTGTTAATTGTGGCTGCTGAGCTAGGATGGGATGTCCAGTGACAGAGAGGCAGAAAGAATGGTGCTCCACACATACAACATGTAGCTCAGCCTGCTATTGGCTCTGTCTTATTTGGTTCCATCTAACCAGACCTCTGTCCACTGAGGAAGATGAAGGGCATTACAACAAGTTCCAGCGGGGATGTGGTGGCTCTGCAAGACTGGATTCTGCTCTACTAGACTGGGCAGCTTGGCCATATTGCTTCGTTTCTTTTTCCTTCCTTCTTTTTGATTTGCAAATTGTGAACAATAATGGAAAATATCTGATAGGCTTGTGAGCACATTGACTACAATAATCATAGGAAATATTACGTTTGTGAAGGAATTAGCTTTATTTTAGTTCTTGAGATGGCAGTAGATGGGAGATGGGGGCAAAGCTGCTGAGCCTACTCAGGACATCATCACTCCATCCATTTCTTCACTGATTGTCACACACTGAGTGCCTGTTCCCTTAGTGGTACATAACTGCTATGGATAACTGTAAAAGTCTCAGGCATGAAACTGCCCTCTGGTGTTTTCTCACTTCCCTTTCGGCTGTCCTTGTTTAGTTTATTTCTTTCCTGCTGCTCCAGTGGATCAGACCCATCCACTCAGGTCCTCAGAATCAGCCCAACTGTCACTTCAACTATCTCTCTTCAAAACTCTCCTGTGCAAAGCCAGATTGAGAAGGAATGAGTGATGAGTGACGCACTCACGCACATACGTACATATGCGCGCGCGAGCACACACACACACACACACACACACACACACACACACACACACACGGAGAGAGAGAGAGAGACCGAGATACAGACACAGACACAGAGAGAGACACAGAGACACAGAGACAGAGACCGTTACTGCCTTAACTCAAATTGCTGTGTTGGCACACTCATAGCCTGCAGTTCAAAGAGCTCCCATGGAGACACTGTGCCTGGTACAAAGAAATCTCTGAAAGGAGAGATTGTCAGACAAAAAGTAGGCTCACTGGGTGAAGAAAGGCCTGGGACAGACCAGGTATATTGCACCTGTCTAGTCACTTCTGGTAGGCAGCTCTGTCTGCATGTGGGGATGGCCTGGCAAGAGGTAAGGTCTGTGGAGGGATCTAACGGTGTGACTGAGCATCTATCAATTAGATAATGACAGTACAAAGATAAATGCTTAATGACATTCTGAGAACACATAAAAAGGCCCTAAGTCATTTATTAGTAATAACTGATATTTGCTGAACACTTAAGAAGTGACAGAGTATCTTACTGTGGTAAGATATAGATGCTGTAAAACCGACCCTTAATATCATTGAGTGGACTTGTCATGTAACAATTACCGCTATTCGGAGTTATTTCATCAAACCCCAAGGAACCTCCATTACAGTCCCCACTCTTCCCTTCAGTACCTGGGAACTACTTTCTACCTACACAGAGGCTGAATGACACAATACGTTCTTTAGCCTTTCTTTTGCTTAGAAAGTATTTGTAAGGCCCATCCCTGTTGTAGCATATGTCAATAGCTCATTTATTTTTATGGATGAATAGTATTCCACTTTATAGACATATTCCAATTTCTTTATCTGGTCATCAGTGGCGAACATTAGGATTGGTTCTGTTTCATTTTTGTTTTGTTTTGTTTGTTTCTTGTTGGGGATAGTGTTTCTCTGAACATTCATGCAACACTTTTCATATGAGTAACCTGTTTTCACTTATTTGGGCTATACATTCAGAACTAGAATTGCTGGATCAGTTATAATTATTTAACTTCAACTGAACCACCAAGCTTAAAAGTTTCCATTTACTTTATTATTACCACTGTATGAAAGCTTTAATATATTCACATCCTCTCCAAACTTGCTGTTCTTAATTTTTTCAAGATTCTAGCCATTGTAGGTGGAATGGAGTGATGTCTAATTATAATTTTCATTTTCATTTCTTTGATGACACAGGACATGAAACATCTTTTTATACGTGTTTAGTCTTGTGGTATAATTTTAAAGATCCTTATCATTTAATGGTTATCATAGACTGGGCATGTCTTTTATAGGTAACTGAACAGAGGCTTTGTAAGTAAGATTAAGTGTCAAGGGCCATGGCAGAATTGGGTTCACACTCTGGAAATATGGGAGCTTAGCCTGGAAAGTGAGGGAGTTGGGGACTGAAGAAGGTTTGAACTTGTCAGATGAAGACAGGGGCAGTAATGTAGCTGTAATGGTGATTGGCAGTGGGAAGTGTCTTCTCTATCAGGCAGGTACTTCCCGCAGAGGTCAAGGGCAGCGCCCTCTCTGCACCTGTGCTTAAATAGGCTGCCCTGAGGCATTCATCTTTCGTGGGGAGGCTTCTGTGGGCCATCAGAAACTTTTGTCTTTTTTTTTTCATTTTTTTAATTTTAATTTTATTAATTTATTCACATTACAACTCAATTGCTATCCCATCACTTGTATCCTCCCATTCCTCCCTCCCTCCCACTTTCACCCTATTCCCCTCCCCTAGGTCTATGACCGAGGGGGACCTCCTCCCCCACTATATGGTCACAGGCTATCAAGTCTCATCTTGGTAGCATTTGTCTTTATTTTTTAAAAAGAAGTATTTTTGTCCTAATTATACCAAGCTCGAACAGCTTTCAGAAGATGATGTTTTATTTGGTTAGCTAGCGCACTGTGATCGGAATAGGAAAGATGAAGTTAGACAAAAGTAACCCAGCAGGAACAGAATCCAGGCAGTTTCACAGAGCTTCTACTCAGGTTCAGAGACCATGGGGATAAGAGAACACAGGTCTGAGAGCCAGTGTTTCTCTATCCGTAGGCTGGCCAGCCTGTGCTGAGCGCACCCCCGTGTCACCTGCATTATGTATGTGGATACCATACAGCACACAGTGGTGATAGTTCTCAGTAGCCGCTAAGACAGCACACATATCTTGAGATGATTCTCCCATTAATCATTGCTGGGGAATTCAGCAGGAAGGCCATAAAAAGATGCCTGAAGGTATACGGGATGGTGTAAAATGTGACACTGTTTTAAGTCTCAAGACTCTTTTGTCCCCAATACTGCATCCTCTGTTTTGCTTTCTGAGATAAAATTAAAGTGGTGGATGGGAGGCCTTTGTAAGGCAGGAGTAAAGAGAATAGATACTCACAGGGATTAGGTAGGGAAAGCAAAGACTAAGATCCAGGTCACTTTAAAATGTCTGGAGAAGCCAGTTTATTGGGACGCTAACTTGCTGCCCTTGCTCTGCAGCAGCCCTGCATTTTCTTGGGGACTGTGTGATTAACACTGGCCTGTCACATTGCCCTGGACCTGGTGGGTGTTTTCATTAGCACACAGAGGCAAGCCCCCAGCAACACCAGAGCTTTCTGTTTACATTAAAGGAAGTGCAAAATACAGATGTTTACCAACCTTAGCTTGTCTCTGTGATCTGTTGCGAACTTAAATGTGTTTCCCCATGAGTAGATCAATTCGGAGCAGAAACCTCCAAGGCTCAGTTCTACCACTTTTTCCCCATGATCTCCATGTCCCAAGGAATGCAGAAATCAGTGGGAATTTTTCCACGAGACCTGAGGACTGTGACATAACCTTTAGTACAGAGCGTGATGCTTTTAAGAAATGTATTTCAAAGAACATGAGGTTTTTGTTGTCATTTTCTTCTTTCGGGCAACTATGTTTTTAAAAAACATTTGCTCCAAGAATCTTCTCTCCTCTTATTTGAAAAAAAAAAATTCCCACAGCAAAAGCCACATTTGTACAAAGACAGGCACTAGTGGAGACAACTGGGCAGCATTTGCTGATATCCTGACTGTATCTGAAGCATTTGTTGCCTGGAGAGCAGGGTGAGACAAAGTGAGATCTTCCAGGGACACCGCGAAAGCCAATGCAGGGCTTTGTCAGACATGGATCTGACTTCCAAGGGCACAAGCATTTCAGAACATGGTCTTTCTACTAAAGACTGGCTGGGATGTAGAAGGGGCCCTCAGGTGATCCCACTGCATGGATAGTGGTGTTGATAGTGGTGGTGGTGGTGGTGGTGGTGGTGGGGTGTGTGTGTGTGTGAATCCACATCCAAAAGAATACACAGAGTATCCCACAGAAATGCATAGAGGAAGTTAGAAAAAGTGGATATTACTGGCTTTTTACATCTTCTTGCCCTAAAATATAGTTCACGAAGAGCATCACACTGAGCAAATGTGTCAAGCGCTTACTTGTATGATGGCAGGTGGAGAGGTTTTCACTTTCTAGGCTTTTGGTCATGGGGATTGGCCCCAAGTTTTTACCCACACAATGCAGGATTTCCCACAGACCTACATCTTCAGGATCTTCTGTAGCTTTTTATATTTTAGTTTAACTTCATTACTATTTTTGCTCTTCAGAGAAGAGAGGAACATGGTTGAAAAATAGACAATTTTAAATTAAAAAAAGAAAAAAACCACTGACAACTGCAACCCTAGTTATAGCGAATTTTTAATATTTTTCTAGTCTCCTGTCTATGGTTGTATGAATGCATATGTGTTAATACCTGGATATTGATTTACTTACAGGACTGAATTCATACCATTTATATTTCTTGGTTATATTTTCATTAGAAGTTATAAAACTAAATTTTAGTCTTTCACTCAGTCTTCTTTGAGCATATGACTTGACTGCTTTGTTATTTTCTGTATGGGGCATTGTGTTTTGGTTGCACTTAAGTCATATGAATATGTGAGCACTTGAGCGGGGATCTGTTTGCCTGAGTGTGTACACATAGAGTGTGTACACATGGAGTGTGTGCACATGGGGACTAGAGGTCAATGTTTAGGATCTTCCTCTATCACACTTCATCTTACTTTTTGAGATAGGGTCACCTCCTTAAACCAATTTGGCTGGACTCGGTAGCCAGGAGGCTCCAGGGATTGTCATATCCCTGCGCCCACCCACCAGTTCTGTGGTTACACGTGTGCACCGCCGTGCCTGAATTTTACACAGATGTTTGGGATCTGAACTTAGGCAGTCATGCTTGCATGTCAGGCACTTTCTTTACTGATCCATGTCCCCAACCCTCGGACACAGGGCTTTACGTGATTCGGGATCATTCGATGAGTACGACTTTTGTTTTTATGAATACTGAGAGTTTTAATGCATAAACTTTGACATAGGTCTTTGATTATTGCCTCCCTATAATTCCTTAGATGAAAAATGATGAATAAAATATAAAAGTACAGTGTATAAGGGTTTGTACTAAATCTTGCTCTTGCTGAAGGAACACACCATTGACATTTGTGTAGATGCTCACATCACATTCTCCTGCATTCCATGCATGCTCAGCCTGACTTTTAGTATTAAAAATGGTTTCTAGTGATATGTACAAAACTAGAAAAGGAACTCAACATTCTTTTCATTTGCTCTTTTCACTTCTAGCTAAGTACACCATGGAATTGGTTTTTCGTCTGTAAATATATCATAGACTCACTGGATATCTTGGCGTATGCCTGTACTCCCAGAACTTGCAGAGTGGAGGCAGGAATTTGAGATGCTCGTGTTGGCTTATGTGAAAACTTTAAATGCCAACTTGGGCTTCCTGAGAGTGTTAACAACAAAGGAACAATCCAAAAGAATACATCATGTCTTCACTTGTCATCTCACTGGGAATCCTCATTCATTTAAAAAGCTCTCAGTTCTGAAACTTCCATGTGATGTGGTTTGTTTCACTTTTCGTGCACATCCTTGTCCATACATCTTATCCTTGTCACACATAGGTTTTGATATTTCTGTGAATCTAAGTCAACATAAAATGTGGACATAAAATTTTAATTTACTCCTTTTCTGTGGAAAGAGCTTCTGTATTTCAGCCTTCTGTATTGCACCAACTCTCTCACCAACTTGTTAGAAGAGCTAAAGGTAAGGGCTGCTGTAATCTCTCTCTCTCTCTCTCTCTCTCTCTCTCTCTCTATATATATATATATATATATATATATATATATATATATATATATATATATAT
>OU015755.1:32980392-33012446 GCA_907169655.1 Acomys percivali | reverse complement strand
ACACACACACACACACACACACACACACACACACACACACACACACATTGTAAATGGGAAGGAGAAGGGAGCATTTTGGTTGGACAAGTGGGTTTCAAACATGTCCATGTGTTATTAACCCCCCTAGCAATCTAACAAGAAAGTTCACTTGCTCTTTATCCTCAACCTCCAGGCTGATATAAATGCTTCTTTCATGAGGGTAGCCTTGAGGTGAGGTCCTGGGCTGCCGAGTCAGCAATAGTGGAGACTTGACTGACAAGACTTGGCAGTGAATAATGAGCTGCTCAGTTCAGAGACCAAGGTCTTCGCTGCAGACCCAAGATCCTCAGAACTGAAGGACTTGCTCTGACCACCACGATGAATCAGGCAATCTGTGTGGCACCTCCAGACAGCTGTGGCAGTGAAGGCACCTAGACCTGCCTGGAGACCAGCACAAACACAGCCTGTGCTTTCGAACAAAAACTAATATACAAATACTATAGCCGTGCTCATTACCAAAGATGCATCGGGTCACTTCAGGATTTATTCGTGTGCATATTTGTGGGTATGCCCAGGTGCTTGAAGAGGCCAGGAAGGGGCATAGGATTCCCTGGAGATGGAGTTACAGGTGCTTGTGAGCCACCAATCGTAGGCTGTAGAACTTAGATCCTCTGGAAGAGCAGCAAGTGCTCTAACCACTGAGCTATCTCTCCAGCTCCCAAGCTGCATGCTGTTAAAAATCTTGCAAATAAGCAACATTTAGTACAGACTTGATTGTTTAGTTCAGCAGGCCCAACCTGAGAACAGCCAAGAGAGAATCCATCCTTTAAGGTTTACCATTTTGCAACTAACTAAATTATATGATACAAGTTAACAACATTGAACTAATTCACAGAACTGTGCACCCCTCACCACAGTTCAGTTTTACAATATGCCAATCATATCCCAGAGACCCCCTCATACACCTTAGGTTTAGGGGTTTGTATTCAATTTCTCATCAGTTTTCAGGGGAGACATAACTTGGGGACCATTACCTAGAACTTCATCTCTCGGATCTACTCCCTTTCTCTCTCATATTAGTCTTGAAAGAGACAAGAAAATGTATTAAGCACACACCTCTAAGGTGAATTTATAATTTTTCTCTAGTAGAGCATAGAGCTTGGTGGCTTGGAGGTCTGCAAAAATGTTGCTCCCTGAAGTGTGGTGGTCATGGCATTTTTCTTTGCAAATGGAGCCTGTTGTCAGAATTGCATTCGATGCACAGTGGGTGCTCAATAAATGCTGAATAGGTGAGGTTTTTAAATATTTTGATCCTAACAGATTGTGGATGTTGGTCTGTAGCTCATGGGTGTGTTTTGAAAGCATGTGTGTTATGGAAAGCATGAACTGCAAGCGCATTGTGGGGCTCAACATGAAATTCTAATACTTAACCTGTACCCTGGTATACGTTAGACCACAGATTATATTATAAATCTGTATTTCTTTATAATGTACTTCAAATCTTATTACATTTTAGTTAATTGTGTGTGGGCATGCATACGCACACATGCTTGCATGTTTGTGCCACAGTGCACATTGTGGAGGTCACAGGATAGGTTGATTGCAGAAATGGGTGTTCTGGGTTCTCACCCCGTGGGTCTCAGGGATTGAAGTCACTGAACTCAGCCTTTGCCTGTGCCTTCTCAGCAGCTCTCTGTCTAGCAGTGTTATGAGACTTCACATCCCCATGCTGAGTCAAGCTTAAAAAGCATGTGCATCCATTCTAAAATACTGAATGTGCTGTTCCTGAAAAGCAGACCCATGGTTTTGTCTCCTGGGACAGCTTAAAAATCAAGGCTCCCCCTTCGTGATTTATCTGACTTGTCTGTGTGAACCTATCTTTGATGAAAATGATGAGCTGTGCAGGAAAACAAAAGCCACTTCATAAACAAAAAAGAAAAAATAGTATTTTGTCCCCAGTTCCATGCAAATAGATGGTTTAAATGAAATCAGTGCAGAAATGGAAGGTTTGGGATTTTTGTAGTTCGGGTAATTTACATTTTTTACTTCTCAGATTCAAAGGAACTTGACGAAGCATTATTCTTGCTATATTCTTATTAACTGGCTCCCTCCTTTCCTTCTGGGAATGCAGTGTTTTCTTTGGCTTCTGTATGTCAGTGCCACACGGCCCCCTCCTTCTCCCCGCCAGATCTATTCGCTTTGTCAACTTCTTGGGTGTTTGATTGCTATCAACACTCATTTCCAACCTCGGGAGGGTCTTCTCCCGGAGTTACTGGCCTCATTTCTACCTTCCTCCTTTGGAGACTGTCGCCATCGCTTAGATCCTTCTCTCCAGAGGACCTTCCTTTCCTGATCTGCATTCCCCGCTTCAGCCTTTTCTCCTCAGAGGGTGTCCTCAACATCTTCCTTTTCTTCAGCTTGAGTCTATAAACCGACTTTCGGAGGGGAGGGGGAAGCATCCATCCCTATGGCTTCAGATGAAATTCTCTAAAGGCGTACAGAACCTTTTAGTTGCCAAGTTCAGTGGATCTCTGTCACTATTTTGTTCGGCTCTTTTTCCTTGTTGGAAATCTTTCACCTCATTGTCCTATAACACGTGAACCCAGATCCACTTTTGCCTGCCGCTGTTCCTCTTCCGGGGTTTTGGTTTTGGTGTTTTTTGTTGCTGTTGTTGTTGTTGTTTTGTTTTTGTTTTTTGTCTTCTTGCATGCTGGCTTATTTAAGACGTGTCACCCTCCAGAGCTCTGGCCTTGCTTTACTCTCACGAGCGACAGCATTTCCTTAGGAAACAAATCAGTTCCTACCATTGAGCCCTCCTTTGGCTGGTGCCCCCACATTTAAGTCTTTTGCCTGAAGTTCTCTGCTGCACCCCAGCACTCTTATCTCTGGTCGCCCCCTGGGTGTCTTCATCTTTGTTTATCAAGACTTCTCAGAAGCCCCGTCTGAGTTCTGTGCTGAGTTCTGTACTGTACTGTACTGAGTGTGACTGGTTTTTGTTTGTTTGCACACAGGAAGGAAGTGAACGGAGTAACCATGTAGCAGCAGCAACAGTGAGGGATGGTGCTCCCTTGTTCGGGCTATTTTTCTTTCTCTTCTTTACAGGAATAGGATGAAAATGTGTTTCCCTTCTCCTTTGAGGCAAATGTGCCATTTCACTAGTTTGGGCCCAAGGAATGTTTTGGAGGTGACGTGTGTCACTTTAGGCACACGAGTTTACTTGTGTCTCCCTGTTGAAATAGCTGGCAACAGTCTAGAGATATGAAGGGTCATCAGCTTGCCTCCAAGAGGAAAGCTTCAAAGCTAGCCTTCCACTAGACGAAACAGGGTGCACACGGGGCTACTGAGAAACTTGCTTCTGCCCCGTGAAGCTACGTTAAGCCACGTTAAGCCTGTAAAATTTAAGAATTGTTTCTTACTGCCAGTGTTGCCCAGTCTATCCTGATTGATTAAAGAACCAATATTCAATTCATTATCCTCCCCCCCCACCCCCACCTCCCCCCCTGCCCCGGGTGGTTTTAAAAACTGAAACATTGGAAGTATCTCTTATGGTCTAGGTCTGCTGTGATCTTGGCTTTGCCTGAGCCAGCATCACCCACCTCTGCTAACTGGGCTCGGCACCTTGGTACATATCTCAGCTCCACTTTCATGAACACTTCATCTTTATGACTGGGGCAGTTCTATTAGCTATTTCCTAACTATCCTTCAAATCTACTCTTTGTGAATATATATCTTGCTATGGCCTGCATAGACAATTATTGAGCCTTTCACCACCAGCTTTCAGTAACTTTAACCTTCCACAGTTGTGTTAAAAGACTTTTTAAAAAAATGCAAACTAAAGGCATCCCACTCTTCCTGCTTACAGTCAGTCTTCCACCGGTACTTACTATACAAAGTCAAAATGTCCCGGCACAGCATATTAGATTCTGAGCATCCCAAGCCTGCACTGCTTCGTTAGCCACATCTCTGTGTCAGCAATACACCATCTCTTCTCCTCTACCCAGTCACCACACAGAGACAGTGACATTTTTTAACTGATCCTTCTAGAAATCTGCAACATAGGTTTCACTTACTCTATGCAGGTTTTCCTTGCTGTACCTAAAAGGCACACTAAGTCCTCCCCACTGTCATTTCTAAATGTAAAATGTTCTTTAGTAATTACATGTTCTTAAAAAAAAATAATCATGGCCATTGCAATGAGCATAGATTGCAATCTTCCTGAGTAAGAAGGGAGCATTTAATTCATTTGTAAAAATGCACTATTTAGTATATTTTGGCCACATCAAAGAAATTTATGCAGCTGGAAAAGTTCCCTTCATAAAATAGTCTGTAAGACTGGAATATTTTTATTATGTTTATTTATGTAGCAGCAGCAGCAGTAGTGTGTGTGTGTGTGTGTGTGTGTGTGTGTACATGTGTGTGTGCATGTACACACGTGCTTTGGAGTGGATGTGGTAGGTTCTCATGCATCTGCTGTGTGTGGTCAAAGGACAACTTGTTGGCCTAAGTTTCTTCCTTCCATTGTGCAGGCTCTGGGGATCGAACTCAGGCTCTCAGGCCTGGCAGCAAGCGTCTTAACCTGCTGAGCCTTCTTGACAGCTGGCCGTAATGTTTTAAAATCATTTTTATCTTCTGTCAAGGAAAGGCTTCTGTGTGCCAGACACCCAACACACATTTAATAAAGCATCCTACTGTAAGCCATTGAGAGAAGCAATAGGCCACTGATTCCATTATCTGAAGAAAATCGTACCCCGTCCTTCTGGCAGTTACATCACTGCAGCCCCCTAGGTAATATTAAGTGGATTCTTTTCTTATGAAGTAATAGAGTAAATAGGAGTGCTACTCTAGCGGCCACTCAAGGCTTTCAATCTGCAGTGTTTGAGGAAATTCATTTCCATTATTTAAAATGTTTTGGAAAGAAATTATAACATTTACGGATCATATTTAGCTTGAAACAGAACATTTTTTTCTTGGCCAGGTTTAATGAACTTCTTCAGATAAACGGGGAGTAACTCCCATGAGAGAGAGTACAGGAAGAACAAATAATTTGTCTCATCCACATCTTCCCCAAGCCACGAAAGGATAGTCTAACCACCACCAACTGATAGAATACCAAGCGATGGCAGAGGTGTAAAGGTAGTATGCTCAGGCCTTACTGGAGAGCGATACTGATGAGCGTTTGAAAGTCATGAGGCTCTGAAACCTCATGACAACTGTCTCTGCCCCTCTTGGCTCTAACAGTCAGATTTTCACTGTTCCTCTCCTGTTGCCGAAGATTTTCTATCCCCTTCAAATAACAGGCAGATTGTGGACAGAACTTATCAATACGGTTTTTTTTTTTAACGTACATTTATTATTGATCCATATTTCCACATACAGAGACACTTCGTTTATTTGTGTCTTTGTTTGTTTGTTGTTCCAGAGGAGGGAAATTAAGGCTATTCGTTTTTTTCTTCCTCCTCCATATCCAGGTTTTGGAACACAGGCTGCTGCAGAGCCAGCTGCGTCTGCTGAAGGCCAAAAAGCCAAGCCAAGAGTCAGGCAATTACCAGCCCTTGGCATTTTTTGCAGAAATACACAAAACGTGTAGAATCGCTTAATTCCATCCCCTCCTAACCTTTTCACATGGAAATTGGCTGCTTGGGCGCCTGCTGTTTTTCTCCCAGGCCGTGTGTCAGGGGGCTGTTAACACTCACTCCTGCAGCCCGTTCCCGGGCCATTTGGGATGTGCACGCGTTCACACCCGCGCACGGCCCGCGGCGCCTTCACGCGCTGCCGTTTTGTTTATGCGGAGCGAGGGCAGCCGGGTGCGAAGGTCTGCAAACTCAGCCCGCCTGGAGGGCTAGATAAAGCCAGGCTGCGACACCGAAGCGGTTCGCCCAGCCATGGACACCACCGAGAGCGCAGAGCGCGCGCACAGCCCAGCGCGCTCACCCTCGCGCAGCCGCCGCTCGCCGCCCGCGCAGCCCCGGTACCTAGCAGCCCTATCCATCCCCGCGCACTCTCCACCCTCGCCCGGTGCCCGCTGCCCACGGAGCCCGGGGACCGCCCGACCCCGGCTCATCCTCAGGCTCCCTCCACCACAGCCCTCGCCCTGTGCCCGCCGCCCTTGCCCTTGCCCGTGCCTGCTGCCCTTTCTTGGTCGGAGTTGTTTTCCGTGGCCAAGCTCACGTTCTTTGTGCGCGGCTTGCACTTGCCATCCTGCAGGTCCGAGGGCTTCTGGAGACCTTGGCTTCGAACTCCCGGCGCGAGAGAGGAGCGGGCGGAGCCCCATGCAGCAGAGGCGGTGAGTGACAGTGTAGCCCACTGCGGTTCCGCTGCAGAGCATCCCTACCCCCAATCCGGGCCTGGGGAGTAAGTGCCCGGGTGGCTTGTGCTTAACAGCGTGCGGGTCCCAGGCCCAGTGGGCATGAACACAGGCTGGGACAATCGGCAACCGCTGCAGAGATGCAACACGACTTGCAGCTGAAGAGCTGGGTTTCAGAGAGGCACTGGGTCGCGCATCTTCCCAGTTTCTACAATGAGATGCGTGGTGACTGCGATAACTCCTTTCCTTCCTAGTTGCCAAGTGGCCCAGGAATGACTGAAGCTTCAGGGAAGTTCTCTCAGTACCGACACCCTGTCAGGTGAGTGCCAGGCCCTCCTGAAGGTCTCCTTCAACTCCAGCCCTAGGGAGGAGAAGAGAGACCATCATGAAGCCTAGTAAAGTAGCTGGCGCTGCAGTCTGTCTCGGAAAATCTGCCTTTAGTTACTCTGTGTTCTCATCCCGAGGATTCTGTTACTCACAGAACAGGAAAATACGAGACTTAATCACATTTGAAAAAGAAGAAGAAGAAAAGAAAAAAAAAATCCTGTCAATTGGTGCATAGTGAGTAAATGCTAACAAAACGGGCTGAGTAGGAAGAGATCAAGCAAATTAGATTAGGAAAGAAGGGGGTGAGGCTAGGGCTGTAGCTCAGTGGCAGGACGCTTACCTGCCTTGAAAGAGGCTCTGCTTTATAAGATGGGAGACATCCTATGCCCGAAAAGTTGTTTTGAGTTTTTATTTTATTTTATTGCTTTTAATCCTAAAAAGGCACTGAGAAACTGGCTTCCCAATGCCCGAAAAGTTGTTTTGAGTTTTTATTTTATTTTATTGCTTTTAATCCTAAAAAGGCACTGAGAAACTGGCTTCCCAGCGCGCAGAGAGTATGTATTACTTTCTTGCAAGCCGAAAAGAAGAACGGGGTGGACAGTTCAGGCTTGTAGCAGGTCCGGCTTGACACTTAAGAGAAACTAGCAGTGGGAGGAACACTGGGCAGATTACCAAAGACTAGGCTAAGGGGGTCACAGGTGGCCCAAGGCGGCTCCAGCTGTTTTTGTTTTCACTGTTTTTTTTTTTTTTTTTTTTTTTTTTTTTTTTTTTTTTTTTTTTTTTGCCACGGGAAGTCAGTTCTATAAGATTCTTTTTGGTTTTTTTAAAAAAAATATTTATTTATTACGTATGCAGTGTTTTGCTTGCATGTGCGCCTGTACACCAAAAGAGGGCACAAGATCTCATTATAGATGGTTGTGAACCACCATGTGGTTGATGGGAATTGAACTCAGGACCTTTGGAAGAGCGGCCAGTGCTCTTAACCTCTGAGCCACAGTTTTTATTTCAGATGAAATATGTACTATTGTACGGTGTTCTCAAGACTGTTAAGGGAAGGCCCCTGTGCCTGTGTTAAAGAGAGCCTTGCCTATGCCTGTGGGTTTATAAGTGGTGTCCAGTAGTTGATATGTGTTGATTATCCACGTGTGCTGAAAATAGTTGAAGGATACAGGGAGATCAAATGATAAGTGGAGTTTACTGTGGTCAGAATTATTTTTTTTTTCAGTTTTTATTTTTCTGTGTCTGAGTATGTTGCCTGCATGTATGTATGTGACCCATGTGCCCACAGAGGTCAGAAGGGAAAGTAGGATTCCCCTGGCACTGGAGTTGCTAATGGTTATAAGCTGATGTGTGTGGGTGCTGGGACCTGAACCCGGGTCCCCTGGAAGAACAGCCAGCGCTCTTCACTGCTAAGCCTTGTCTCCAGCCTTATTTTGGTCAGTTGTGAAGTGAGCTCAGGGCATGACATATGTAGGTTCTGAGGGGTTGGAGAAAGCTCACAAAGGCTGTGTTATAAATTGGTTATAGTTACTATGATGATTCTCAAGAGTCAGGTGAATGAACATTTTTGGCAAAAGAAATGACATCGGAAAAGAGGTCCTAGGCCAGCATGGCTCCTGCTGGAGCTCCAAGGACCAGAAACTTGGGTTTGTACAGCTACAGTGGGGGCAGCAGGGCTTCCATGCAGAGCTTTGTCCAGAACCCGTGGGCTTCACTCTGTAGGAGGTGGCGATGGTTATGGATTTTAGCCGGAAGATTGATGTTTCAGGAAAGTCACTAAGATACTGGAATAAAGACTCAAAGCACCCAGAGTACAACTGTAAGTAGTTACAAGCAAGAAATGAGGGAGAGCCTTTCTAAGACATCAGAAATGGAGTGGACTCAGTGGATGTAGGAAGTACCTGGGCGGCAAAGCTGGGCTTTATAATGTACTGGGAAGGCAAGTGATGAACAGTTAAAAAGCCAGACCACTTCCCAAATTTGTGGCTGTTCTCCAGGTGTGTGTCTGCCCGGTGCCAATGCCAATGTGCAGAATGAGGAAGTGGGTCTGAATTGTTTGTTCCTTGTGTTTGTTGCATGCGCCTTAGGGCACCCAAGCAGAGCAATTAGGGAGAGAGTTGCGTAAATGTCAGGGCCAGGCTGAGAACCTTCACTGCCAGCACAAGTGTGAGGTCCGTGAGTATGAAAGGCTGGGGAACACGAGACGGTGGGTGAGGTCATCCTAAAGGAGTGCAGAGGGAAGAGGTGATTGTTCTCGAAGAAGGTGTGCACATCCTGGGAGGCAGCCGTGGAGTAAGGGAGGAGGAGACAGAAGAAGCAGAACAGGGAAAACAGTGAGAAATTCTGATACCAAGCAAACTATGTTTTTTTTTGGGGGGGGGCGGTTGGCAATTCCAGTTACATATTAGAAAACAATTCCTCGCTTTGCTGAACTATTTAGTTGTAATTTTCTTAGTTATTTTCTGTTCATTTCTATCATGACTAATATTGTGTGTCATGCTGCTAAGTTCACTGGTCAATTCTTTGAGGGTAGGATTCATGACATATTCCCTTTTGATTGGTGGATTATGTCAGTCCACGGGCTCACTGCTACATTTAGTGGATGCATAGTTGATAGCTACTTGTTTAAGCATCGGAATTATAAGCTTTTAATGTGCTCTGCTGGAAAGGCATGTAGACTCTGTTGCCTAACTTTCTGCCTTTTAAAATTGAGCACACTAAATGTAATATAATCTTTTCCTTGGCTAGACTCACTCAATTATATGTAGACAAAGTTCTTTGCCCTCCACGAAAGTGACTTCACAAGAGTTGACAGCCCAACCTTATCTATTAGTTCTTTGCCCTACATGAAAGTGGCTTCACAAGAGTTGACAGTTCAACATTACCTATTTATTTTCTTTGGATAAAAAAATAAAAGGGTCACCAGGCCAGATTACTAATGGTCAAATTTAAAAAATTCTGAGACAATGGTGCTTACATGTAAATTGTTTGTATAAAACCTATATCATTCTCAACACATTGGTATAGTGTCCCAGAATTGGTTGGGTGGGAGAGAAGAGGAATTGGAATACAGATTGGTGTTGGAGCAGCTTCTCCACCTAACAAGTCGTGAAGACGTAGACTTTAATACTACCATTCTTGTAGTATTACCATCAAGCATATTGGCTATATCTATAACTAAGAGCTACATCTAGAGTTTTTATGCTGGACAATGGGTGATTTGATGCCTGGTCAGGGACCAAACATTCTGCCCTCTTTGTAAAGTTAGCTATCATCCATGTGATTGATGGAGTAGTGGGATTTATTTGCCTTCTAAAGAAATTTAGGGAGTGGAAGTCTAACCTGCATCATGTAAGAATAAATACATCCGTAGGTCATGAAGATAAGCATTCCTCTTCTGCTTATAGAGTGTGTAGTCCACTTTAAAATCTAATGTACAGCTTGGATAAAGATGTCGAAGGGTCAACCATTTATTTGTACATTGGCCAGCAGACTCTGTGATGGCTGAGACCGTAGCCCCTTCAAACCCTCCATCTTAAGGCTGTTTCTAAAGCAAGTAAGCGAAACTATTAAGCATAGAGAGCTTATGGGAATCAATCATTTGGTGACTATTAGGATTCTGAATGTGAAAACCCATGGAAAGTGTGTCATCTGCTTCTTTCAGACTGTTCTGGCCCAAGTCCAAGTGTTACGACTACTTATACCAAGAAGCAGAAACTCTTCTGAAAAATTTCCCAATTCAAGCTACAATTTCATTTTATGAAGATTCTGATAGTGAAGACGAAATAGAGGGTCTGGCCTGTGAAAATCAGTCTAACTAGTTGCTTCTGTTGATAGTTGAGCTGTGTAGGAGTTTAATTTTGTATATAAATGTATCATAAACTTTTAAAACTAATTTATTTGTGTATAAATTATTAATAAAATATTTTGTATTTGCTGTAGTATTTTGGCATCTCTTTGTCCCTACACCTGAATTAAATGCTGGGATTTAAGATAAGCATCAGGTACAAATGCCCTGGTTCACAAAGGATACATTTGGCTTCTTTATTAAATTGCAAGTTTATCTTTAGTTATAATTTTTTCAAGAAACAATAGTATTTCTTTTTAAAGATTGGCTCTTGTAATGTCTGCTATTTGATATTGATCTCAATTTGGATATTTAGTTACAGATTATATAATCTTGTTAATGTTAGGAAAGGAAACTCTGTGATGCTACTAATCTCACATATATTAACATATGTTTGCTAGCTCATAGCGAAAATGCTTCAAGAATTATGTATAGTTGAGAGAGAAAAACAATCTTAGGTCTCTTAAATCTTTTTTTAAGGTATCTTAAATCTTAAGGAGTGTAATTGTCTAGTAGCAAAACTCTCACTCTAATATTGTCCTTTTGTCCTTGATCGGGTGTTGAATACTTACTGTACTTGTTGAGGGATTCTTATAATTTAAGGAATGTTTAAATTTGAATTACTTGTATGGAGTCTAAAAAAGTTCAGATCATGAAAGCATTTTTTCTTGTCCTGAATGAAGCTAAGATTTGGAAGACATGAAATTAATCATTATCAATTTTCTTTTGCTATAGTTTCCTGCTCATGATATTCTCACATAAACAATTTCTTATGGGAAGTAAAATAAAATTTCATTGATTTTTTTAATAGCCATCACAAAAGAAAACTTACTCCATCATTTAATGAGACAGAAACTGGGCAATCTGCATGGTTAGGGTGACATAGTAAACTATAACCATGAAGTTCTTTTAGTTCATATACACTCATCTGATCAATAGTTCAACTGCAAATAAACATATTTTTATTAACTGATAATCTAAACTACTTGTGAGGATGAGGCAGGAAAGCTGCAAGTTCAATGCTTGCCTGGCAATATCTCAAAAAATGTTTTTTCTTGCAATATTCCAGAACAAAAATGGGTAGAGGTGGGGATGAGAAGTGATTAGCCAGCCAAGAAATGCCTTGTGATTGGATGACTAAGCATAGCCACAGACTTTCCCTTACAATGTTGAACCATATTATCACAACTTTGACTCCCAGGAACTCTGGAGAGTACACAATTCAAATAATTTTGTGTCCAGAGTCAGGAAAAATTAGTACCCAGCAGAGAATGGATGGGGTTATTCAGAACTGCTCTTTGGGAAAATATTCTCTTTCTAGTAGATTGTACTCTGTAGATCTGTGTATTCTCCCAGAGACATGAAAAAGAAAGCCCAGTGCAAAAACAGGGGCCCACCATGTTAGATGCATCTCTTGTTAACAAATTAGGATAGTGCAAGAGGCTCTGTCCTTTGTTACATACCTATTGGTAACTATATATGCAGTGTATAGTTTAGAAATGGCCATTTATTTTTTACAGAAACCAAAGCCCATGCAAATAGACAAAATGTTGCTTTGAGAAACTAAAAGTAACTTGCACAGACAATTAAGTACAAGAACACACCAAAAGCAGATCCCTCCATTTAGGGGTGAGCTCCTTGAAGATTCCAGGGAAGGTGAAAAGTACGGGAGGAGGACGAACATGTGTGTGTGTGTGTTTGTGTGTGTGTGTGTGTGTGTGTGTGTGTGTGTGTGTGTGTGTCGAGCAGGAAGCCAGAAACTTCTTTTATTCTGTTTTAGATAGAGGTTGCTGAAAAGTGAAGTTTTCTTCCTTACCCACAGAGAGGCTGCTTGCGTTTGGCTTCTTAGCTCATAAAGTTGTGAAATCCTCTTTCCTAGAGCTTAATATTTTACAGGATAGAAATATTTGATAGTGTTATTTTCTCCCATATTTCAAGCAGTCTGATGGCGTTGTATATGAAGGGACAGGCGCTGGTGTTCTGGATGAACGGTGCTCTACAAGAAATTACCTTCTGACTCGGTCAGCACCAGGGCTGAGGAACAGCTTCACCCTCTAATCTTTCAGCAGAAAGCTGTCATTTCCCTGTGGTGCTGAAGTTTGGAACCAGAGAGTAACTGAGCATGCGCTACTCCCACATAGTCACCAATAACCTCCCCCTTCCGTGAGCTCCTTCCCTCTGACTCCGCCCTCACCCCGCCTACCGTGGGCGTGCTTACGTCATGGCGCGCCTGCGACCCCGGAAGTGGGTCGGGGGCTTGGCCTCTGCCCGGCCGCTGAGCCGGAGCAGGGGGTGGAGGTTGCGGTTATCCCGCCCGGCGAGCCTGTCCGGTGGCGGAGCCCGGACACGGCCCAAGCCGGGGTTCCAGAATGCTGAACGTCCCTTCCCAGGCTTTCCCGGCCCCCGGCTCCCAGCAGCGCGTCGCCTCCCAGGGGCGCAGTAAGGTAAGTGGGGACGCCGTATGTCCACTGACTTAAGTGGCCCTAGTCTGTTCTGAAGTTGACCTCCTTAGGCTTGTTTGACACCCTCTTCTGGCACGGTCGCTTTGCTCCCTCAAGCTGCCCTCTCCAGTCTTTTGTTCTTTACGCGGCGGACAGAGAGATTTCACTGCAGGGTTGGTGGCTGGGGAAAACCGGAGTCTGCAAACTACCCGTTAGATTTACCATTACCTGTCCAACTCATACTCCTCTCTGTACATGATAGCCAATTGTCCCAAGCCTGCGCCTCATCTATGGACACCCCTGGTTGATTTTGAACCCAGTACCCTATTTGTTGAACCTGGTTACTGTTAGCTGCTGGTGGAATACAGATACCTATTTTCACAATTCAATAAAAATTGTGCCCCGTGTTTACTGCAAGGTGTATGCTGTTGCTTATGTTATTTTGGTCGTTTCTTATTCTGTAACCACACCTTGGTATGTTCTTTTGAGATTTCTACCTTCCTGGGACACTTGATTTTTTTCTCCCCCCCCCCCCCCGAGTTTTACCTTTATATGACTTTGGGACTTTCACTGAATGTTTCTATTTTCCTCCACTTAGACCTGGCGTTCTGACCTTAGATCAGAAAGTGAGTTGAGGTTTTTTGTTTTTGTTTTTGTTTTTTTTCAGAAGTCTTTGTAAAAAAAAAAAAAAGAAGTCTCTGTCCCCAGCTTTAATCATACATAGTACTGAGATATTTTGTGTGGTCACTGATGGCCACGCGTGTCTTGAGCGCTTTTCCGGTGTCCACTGAACCCCCACAGTTACACTGTGAGATAGGGCATTTACTATCTCCGTGCCTGGTAAAAAGAAGTCGGTTAACAAAGGTCTGGCATCAGTCACAGAGGTCTGTGATATGCTTATGACACTTCCTTCATTGCTGGGTGTGCATCTGCTGGGTCTGCATCTGCTGTGTCTCTTCCTGTTGCTCTCTGTAAGCTAAATGCTTGGCTCCACAGTCCAAGGCCACCCTTTAGAGAATGAGCAAGCCGCTTACGGCCTTTCTCCATTAAAACGGCTGTGTTTTCAGCACTTATTTAAAGGGGAAAACTTCTGGGCAAAGGCAAGAAGTCACATAGATGTGGTAGCAGAAGTGAGTTTTGTTGTTCCAAAAGAGGACAAAATTCGACTCTTGTGGAATTTAAATAGGAACCTCAGATTGGATTAACTTCTTTGTTATGAAGTGAGACAGTCTTGAACCCGTGAGAAGCCGAGTTGGGACTGGATGAAACAATCAGATAAAGTTTGAAAAACATGGGCCACAGCCAGAGAGGTAGACTATTAAGTTGTTAAAAGCCTGGACTTTGAGGTAGGAAAGGAATGTCTCTCCAAGTCCACCACTTAGTCTCATCCACGTTTGTTCAGGTGCTTATAGGGATGACCAGTTTTTATTGTTATTTGTTGGTGTTGTCTTACTCATAGGATTAAGTGAGATGATATTTTTCATAGCACAGCATTGTTAACCACTCGCCAGATACTACTTACCGGAAGGAAGTCAGGTTCATTATGTGATAGCTGTCTACTAGAACTTCCCTAAGTCAGTATTTACTGAGAAGCTGTGTAAGGTTTGAGTTGAGCAATGGCTTCCGTGGGCATTTGAGCACGTGGTGCTGTTTGCAGACGTTATAGGACCTCTAAGAGGTTTGGCTTCGTTGGAAGCGGTATATCACTTTGGGCAGGCTTTGAGGGTTTATAGCCATACCCCACTTCCAGTCTGTTCTCTCTGATTCATTTCTGTGTGCAGTTGACATGTGATTGATTAGTCAGCTTCCTGCCCTGGCTGCCTGTTGCCATGCCGCCCTTGCCATATGGATCCCATGTCTTGAACCATAAGCCAAAATAAACTCTTCCATAAGTTGATTTTAGTCATGATGTCTTTTTCACAGTGGCAAAAAAATGTAACTAATACAGTATGATGTATGGGAGATGTGTCTGTGATTTCCAGGAACTTAGTCTCACAGGTAGCACAGGTAAGTAAACAATTATAATCAGTACTTCACTTGGGTGTTATCACCAAAAAAAGGAGTGGAGTTAGATTGGAGAACATACTGTGAGCAAGTGCTTGATACCAATGGGGAATCTATTCCCATTAGGCCAAAGCATTTGATAGAAAGTTGAGGCTAAAACATGGATAGTAATGCAAACTGTGACCAGATTATGAAGGGTCTGACTAATAGACGTTTATATAAGGAGCCATTGTAGAAGGGAAACCTATGATTTGAGTGACATTTGCGGAAGATTAACTGCCCTGGGGGATTACGGAATGGAGAGAGCCCGGTGACTTTCTGGGATAGGAATTGTTTTTCTCACTCTGTCTGCTTTGGTTGGAATCGAGTGGAGGGAGATAGATGATAGAGTGTGCCCCAGAGATACTGACCAACAGGGGGTAAATGAATGCCTAAAACAGATGTGACTCCAGGAAGTGAGTTCTACAAACTTCCTCGAGTGTGCACGCATTTGCAGTTCTAGACTCCTGGTACTTTGTAATGAGCTAGATGGACAGACATAAGGAGTGGCCCTGTTCAATACAAGGTGTCTTGAAAATTTCCACTAGATTATCTTAACTAATTAAAATACTAGTGCACCTTTGTGTTAGTACACTTTGAGCCACTGTAAGAGAATACCTGAGAGTAGATACTGAATAAAGGACAGATTTATTTATTATAAGGGGAGTGTAAAAAAGCTCATATCTGGCCAGGGCCTTATTTGGTAGAACGTGGTGGAAGGTATCATAGGGCACTAGAGAACACAACAGAACTTATAGCTTTAAACTCATTTGAAAACATGGAATAATTGCCGGGCGTGGTGGCACATGCCTTTAATGCCAGCACTCCGGAGGCAGAGGCAGGTGGATCGCTGTGAGTTCGAGGCCAGCCTGGACTACAAAGGGAGTCCAGGATAGCCAAGGCTACATAGAGAAACCCTGTCTCAAAAAACCAAAAAAAAAAAAAAGACAAACAAACAAACAAACAAACAAAAAAACATATGGAATAATGGGGGAGGGGGGAGCGGCCTTTCTATTTACTCATTCTAGCTCCCAAATAAATGACACAGAGATCTACTAGATTTATTAGCAAGCGTCAGGCTCTACAACTGGGCTGATAATGATCTAGTCTAACCCTTGTATGCTAGTCTTGCTGTTTCCCATCCATGTGCCCCCAGTTACTTGCCATATTGGTCCTGCCTGGCCTGCTTCTGCTCCAGCAGGTCAGTCCTCATGGCCACATCCTCTCTCTGCTTCTTTCTTCTCCCTTTCTTCTCTCTCTCTCATGGTCCCTACCGGAGACACCCAGGCTGGGAATAGAAGCCCTAACCCTGTCCTCTCTGGCCCAGCTATATGCTTCTGTCAACTTTATTAACCAATCAGAGATCATTGGAGAGCAGGTTTACACAGCATTGATAATTGAAATGACAATGCCCAGGGCCAGATTGCAACCAGATCGGGGTCACAGAAATCAGCATCTGAATGCGCAGTGCACCAGACCAACTGCCACCACCCATTTATAATTAACATTAGCTCTCATGCCTGAAACACCTCCCAGTGGGCCCCACCTTGGAGAGTGAGTTTATTACATGTGTTTTTTGGTGGAGCACATTTTGACCATCCAGTCTTTCACATTAAAACCTTGAAAATGTATTTGTAGAAGAAAACAGAACTCACAGCATCCTGTTTTTAAATCCTGTAGGAGGTTGTAGATTACTTTATGCAAAGGGTGCAGTTTTGAACACGGAAGTCTTCCTCCAGTTGATGGTTTCATGTCCCATGTTTTCTGTTACCCATAGTCAACAGTGTGAGCTGTCTTATCCTGTGTCTGAGGTGCACGTACTGCCCCATCCCTTAATTACCCAGTAGCCACCTTTTTCATCACCATATAGGTAGCTGAAAATGCAAGTGCTTGTCTTTAACCCACCATTAATTTACTTAGTAATGGCCCAGGTGCTGGAGTAACAATACTAGAAATTCTCCAATGCCAAAGAGAAGCTATGAAATACTTCCTGTAAGTGGAAATGAGAGAGTTCTTAGTAAGAAAAAAAAAAAATCATGCTGCAGACACTAATACCCTAGTAAACCCAACTTCCCATGAATTCTGAAGGAAAAACAATACCTGCATTAAACAAGAACAAGAACAACAGAGGTGCCCGTTGGTTGTTGGTGCTGGGCTTGGCTTCAGGCAACCACTGAGGCAGGTTTAGCTTACCTTAGTAGAAAGTCTCTGTAGGGAGCAGCCGTCCAGAGGAGGAAGCTGTGGTTGACAGTTTCTACATGTCAGTGTTCACACTCAAGACTAGAAGAAGGCTTTGCCAAGTCCTTGGCATGGCTGCGCTGTGCTCGTGTCATCTGAGGGCTTCCTCTGCCTGCACACCCTTCCGAGCAGGGCTAGTATTTTCCCGTGCTTGATGTACTTTATCAGTGGGTTTGTAGAAACGTTGTTGCACAGTAATTTCTGATTTCTTGTTTATATTGATAATTCAGAAAAGGCTCATTAGCCAATCATTGGTGTGTCTTCCGTCAAATCTCTTGATTGTTAAGGTCACAAATTTTCGTTCAAATTGGCAACAATAACATAATTAGCAACAGAGCTAGGACCTGGACATTCTAGCTTTCTGACTTTAGATTCAGCAGTGTGCCGCTATACCATAATACCCTCAAGAGGAAAATTTGTGAGACAAAGTTTCTGAGTCCTATCTCATAGCCAGGGATCTTAAATATTTTGTTTAAAATTCTAGGCATCTGAATTTCCTGGACACCTTGAACTAGATGAAGAGGTCCCCTCCCTGTAATAAAAAACAAAAATTAACTAAATTAACTAAAAGTTAAAAAAAAGTCAAAGAAAATAATAAAAATTTTAAAAACAAATTAAAGAAAGAAAAAGCCAGGTGTGCCAGCTTACTTTTATAATTCTTGTACCAGGGAGGATTGATGGCTGCCAGTTCTGTGACCAGCCTGAGCTGCTGCACGGCAGGGCCTTCCTTGTTGAAAACGGTATATAAAGCAAACATCTAATACATTAGAACAATTTTGTTATCCCCCCCCCCACACACACAAAGATGAGAGAATTTGTAGAGTTGTTGGGTTCCAGTTCTATCTTTTTATTCATTTATCTTTCTTTGCGATGGGATCTTACTGTGCGGTCCAGGGTGGCCTCAAACTTGCCATGCTCTGTCTCAGCCCCCCAGGGTTTCCTTTAAAGGGAGAAAAAAGGACTAAACTTGTCCAACATCAAATAGAAGCGGGGGGGCCAACTTGGAATCAGATGTAATTCCTGTTTTCCGTTCTTTAGGTACCTTTAAAACAGGGCAGAAGTCTTATGGATTGGATCCGACTGACCAAAAGTGGAAAGGACTTAACAGGATTGAAAGGCAGGATAATTGAAGTAACTGAAGAAGAACTTAAGAAACACAACAAGAAAGATGACTGTTGGATATGCATAAGAGGTATATGCTAACTATTTCAGAAACTTGCCTGGAGAAATGCACGCAGCCCCTGAGGCAGGTTGCATTTCAGACTTAGGTAACAAAAATTGCCTTACCGGATCATAAGTAATATTGTTTTTGCTTTGGAGAGGATTCTTCCTTATATAACCGCTTACATTTTGATGCAGAAGACAGGGAATTTCTGGAGTGGAAATCTTTTTGTAGCATCCCTATGTTGCATTCCTTTGGAAAGGAAGCACATGTTTGCCAAGAAATTTAACACGAAGGTGATACAGTTTAAATTTTTGGGGGTACCCAGTATATGCAATAATTGCCCATCCCAGAGCCTTGTGGTTGAATGCTGTTAGAAAAATGGTCTCTGAGACTCTAAAGGAAACCGTGTGTGTGTGTGTGTGTGTGTGTGTGTGTGTGTGTGTGTGTGTGTTGTATGCATGTGTGCATATTTGTGTGTGTATATACATGTGCGCACACTTGTGAAAACATTGTTCCATGTCTAGAGGTTGATGAGCTTTAGATTCAGTGAGAGACACTGTCTCAAAGCATAAGGAGGAGACAGCTGAAGTCGACCTGGCTTCTACACACATGTACACACATGTACATACATGCACACCCACATACTTCCATGTATGCACTCTTGCTAACAACTGCATACATCACACACATACATAAAGAATCAGTTCATTGGGAACACCATGTTGATGTGTGGTAACAAAGCTTCAAAGCACATAACAGACATTAGAAGAACTAGATAAGCTAATTGTAGGCAAGGAAAGGAAAGTGTAGTGCAGTTTCTTTAGTGAACACAAGATGGCGAAGTCGTCACAGGCCTTAGACTTTAAAGCTTAGAGAAACTAATCTGTGTAGTTGAAAAATGGTGAATTATGCCATGTCTCTACCTTGTGAACATATCTTTTCCCGTTATAGGTTTTAGGGCCAACATAATTAACAATGGTAAAAATTTTAAGTAAGTGAAAATGTTATCTATAATAGCATATAATACTTGCTACATACATGACAGATATTAAAAGATATTAAATACATTTATTGAATTAATATAATAATAATAATAATAATAATAATAATAATTTGTTTGAATGTTAAAACAAAAAATTAGTTTTTAATATGTTTAATTTTACTTACCTGAGTGCTTTGAGACTTTTTTGGGGTTTTGAAATCCCCTTGATCTTTTAACAACTACTGAGAATATTAAAAAGCTTTGTTTGCATGATCTCTTATCATTACCAAGAATTAAAATTAGGAAACATAAAGAATATTTAAAATTAACATAATAAAGGTAATAAAACTGGTATATGTTATAAGTAGTACCTGTGTTTATGAAAAGAACTTCTAAATAAAAAATATATAGAAGTACATAAGTTTCTACTTTGGTAAATATCTCTAATGTATAGCTTAATAGATGACAGCTCATGTATATTGTTGTGTTCTGATCTCATATCACATGTCCACATAGCTTCCAGAAAACTCCACATTTATAAAAGAACAAGAATTTTAAACAAGCATAGTATTTCAGTTTTACTTCGAAAAGTTTTCCCTGGGACCACCAGAAGTGTCTGACTTGAGCTTGCTCTGGAACCCTCGGCTCCACCAAGAGACTCTGTGACTTAAGGAGAGAATGCAGAAGACACGAAAATCTCCAGTCATGAACATGTACCCCAGAGCGTGGTGATGCTGTTAATTATATGTGCTGAGCCACTGGGCCTCACATGCGTGGTTAGTTATCAACCCGAGACACTGCAGCAGCTTCAACTGGGAGATGGGCGAATAGACATAGGTGTCACTTGAGTGTAACATGGGACTGTCTGAAGACACTGTCACATAGATCTGGGTGTGAGATTGTGGAGGAGTGTGCTGCAGTCTAGAATCTAGTCATCTGAGATAGGGTGGCCTGATTCAGGTTCTGCAGGTTGCTAAAGACAATTCCTGTCTCTAGAGAGTTTGAGATATGACTACAAACCAAGCTTTGAAAACTAGGACATTCAAAATTGCCATTGAGAGAGGGGAAATGACATAATACTTGGTATATACATGATAGACAGTAAATACATTTATTGAATGAGTATAATCTGGAACTTTAATACTTGTTTGAATATTTAAACCAAAATTCAGTTTTTAATATGTTTCCTTTTATTTATGTGAGTAGTGTCAGACTTTTTGGTCTTAAAATCCCTCCAATATTCAAATCATCAAGCATAGAAAAGTGTGTGTATGAATAACTACTCTCACTAGCAAACTATCCAAGATAAAGAACTTTTAAGAAAGATTTCATTCGGCCAGTGCTTTCAAAGGTTTCAGGCTCTGAGGCTTTGGTGCCTATGGGAAGGCGTTATGTGATGGTGAGAGTACATGGCAGGGGAAACTGCTCACCTCATAGCCAAGAGGTAGGCAGACAGACAGACAGGAGGGGCTGGGTCTTCCTTAATGAGCTTGTTCCTTCCACTAGGCCCAGCTGACTGAAAGAACATACACTACATGCCAGGAGCACCATGGGCTAGTGCCAGGCATTCCACACAGATCTTTAAGGGACATTCACAATCCAAAGTATAACACCATATGACCTATTGCATTTTCTCCTAGATGTGTATGTTTATGGTTAGTGAAATCATGTGTGTCCACATGACTCATACATAGAACACAATCTACATGTGCATCTAGTGATGAGTGGGTAAAGCAAATGTGAGTTATCCACATGGCGTATTCCGTAGCCATAACACCAAAACATTCCTACGGTTGCAGTAGTGTGGATGAACCTTGCAGACATGCTAAGTAGAAGAAGGAAGTCATAAGACACTCTGTTTCATATGATTGCACTGGAATAAAATGTCCAGGACAGGCAAGCCTATCAGACAGAATGGTTTTTGTTGTCTGCAGAGGGGAAATGGGGACTGCTACTGAAAGACTGTTTCTGTATATTGCTAAATTATGATACCCATTATGTAGGTAGTGTCTTCTTACAAGGATTCCTCATTCTTGACAGAATGAGGAGAGCATCTTCCTTTTATAGAATAATGTCTCCTGGTTTTAGTTTATCTTTTTTAATTGAAAGTATTATTTTCCATGTAATATATTAATCCTGCCGTAACTCCTTCCAGATCCTCTCTATTTCCCTACCTACCCAAATCCATGTTCTTTCTCTTATTAGAATATAAACAGGCATCTAACATAATAATAATAATAAACATAAACAATAACAACAACAATAATAATAACTACAACAACAACAATAAGAACAAGATAAAGTAAAAAAACGGAATAGGACAAAACGAACAAACAAAGAGCCAAAGGCAAAGCATTAAATACATATAGACCTTGAGACACACACATTCCCACATTTCCACATAAACAAACTTATAAACCATAATATATAAGCAAAAGATCTTTAAAGTTAAAAAATAATGCTCAGACAAAGCACTGTGAGACAAAAACTTCCAAAAATACCATTGAGTTCATTTTGTGTTGGCATCTACTGCTGGGCATGGGGCCTGCCTGTAAGTGTGGTTTGTGTACCCAGTGAGACTCCATTAGAGATAACATTTTTCCTTTGTAGGTTGTTATCAGTCAGAGATAGTCTCTGGATTAGAGATGGGGGTTTGTGGTAACTTCCCCTCTCAGCACTGGGACCACATCTGGCTTAGACTTATGCAGGCCCTGTGCATGCTGCCACCATCTCTGTGAGTTCATATGTGCATCAGTCCTCTTGTGTCTAGAAGGCCTTGATTCTGTGGTGTCTGCTACCTCACTGGCTTTTCTATCATTCTGCTTCCTCTTCTGCTGGGTTCACTAAGCTCTGAGGAGAGGATTTGATGGAGACATCCCACTTGAGGCTGAATGTTCTAAGATGTCTTACTCTCTGCCCATCGTCCAGCTGTGGGTCTCCGTTTGTTTCCATCTACTGCAGGAGGAAGGCTCTCTAGTGATGGCTGAGCAAGATGCTTATCTATGAGTATAACAGAATGCCATCAGGAGTCATTTTATTGCTACATCCCTTCACCAGAATAATAGTATTGGTTTTCCGGTAGGTCCATGGCCTACCTAGTGTCAGGTTCTTGGCTACCTGGCCAGTGTTGAGGGTAGTTTCCGTCTCTGAACCTGGGTCCCCTGCAAGTGCAACATGTGCTCTTAACTGATAACTCATCTCTCCAGGCTCTTGGTAATTTTGATTGTTGACTTGGCACAATATAGAATTACCTGGGAAGGGGGCCTCAATGATGAGTTGTCTAGATTAGGTTGGCCTCGTGTGTGTGTGTGTGTGTGTGTGTGTGTGTGTGTGTGTGTGTGTGTGTCTGTCTGTCTGTCTGTCTTGTCTGTCTTAATAGGTTAATTGAGTTGAGAAGAACCACCCTGAAAGTGAGAAGCACCGTTTTGTGGGCTGAGCCCTGAATTGAATTTACAGGGGAGAGCAAGCTGAGCACAGGCCTCCATGTGTCTGCTCTCTGCTCCTGACTGATGTGACATGACCGTGTGCTTCGGGGCCTTGCTGTCTTGCCTTCCCTGCAGTGATGGGCTGTAACTTGGAATTGTGAGCCAGATTTAACTTTCTCTCTTGAGTTGCTTTTGTCAGGGTATTTTATCACAGCAACAGAAAAAGAGACTCAGGCTGTCCACAAACAGCATTTATTTCTATGTAATGGGCAATGGGGTACCCAGACCTGCTGCTGTTTTCTCAATCAAGACAGGTTGGGTGTAAGTCTCTGTATTAAAGGAGCCTCCTCTTCCCTCCAAGGTTAGTATATCGATTGAACATTTTTCGTCCTGTGGAGTTATTTAAATGTAGGGAAGTCTTCCTAAATGAGGAATCAGTTTGAGATTTAAAAAAAAAAAAAAAAAAAAATCAATTCTTGTTGCTTGTTGTGCCTTTGAGTTATTTTTACAGATGCAGAAAGTTTGCTTCCTTGAGGAAGCCTCTAGTCAGCATTTTCTGCTTTGTTCCCTTTTCCTCTTTTTTTTAAAGATAAAAATGTACTTGAATGAATGAATAGATTAAACAAATGTTTGGGGAAGATCAAAAGACAAAGGTCTGAAAGCCTCTATTCCTTGGGCAACTGCAGAGATGAGGCAGGCCTTCTCTACAGAGTAGGCCTGGGTGCTCCTCGTTGCTGGGCCTTACTGGAGATCTGTCTAACTCAGCAAGAATAGATCTGCCCTTCTCATCAGGGCAGGAGACAGCAATGGGATGAAATTTTATTTCTTTCTGTGTGAGCACATATGTATATATCCACTAAAAGTTATATAGAATTTCTTCGTGTTAGGAAGCAAGTCTGTGTGGTCTGTTGCATTTTATGTTTTATGAGCAGAGACACTGTTCTGGACAGTCTTTTCATGGATGTTTGAATGCTGAAAAAAAACCTTGGTTAATATAGTATCTCCCCCTAAAACAAAACCAAGCGTACTAACGGGTCAGCTTGATGAAGGTCACGCCTCCCTCCAGAGCAGAGAGCAGGAACTCTCACTGGCTTTTAGGAGGGACCTGAGTTTCCTAAGGCTAAGGTTCCTCTCCTGGAGGAATAGGAGTGTGCAGGTCTCAGTGGGCCCTCTTCACATAGCTCTGCTGGAATTGGGGACCAAGGAGCTGATGCAAATGCTGCTTTTGTAGTTACAGGTACTGATGTAAGTATTGAAACTTTCTTGTCTTAACCAAAAAGTCCCATGTTATTTATAAGAGACCAGGAAACTGACAGGGTAATTAGCTAGCTTGCAAGAGCAGTACAATTTCAGTCTTTACAGGTCTTGATATTTGGGGGCAGGGGTGGTGGGTGGGGGTGGTGAGCAGGTAAAGAACTCCTAAATGAAATGTTGGGAGCGATTTATTAGAATCATATTTATAGGTCTCATAATTCTTAGGAAGTTCATTTTATGGTTTCTCTTTGCTTTGGGACAGGGCTTGTTTACAATGTCAGCCCATATATGGAGTATCATCCTGGTGGGGAGGATGAACTCATGAGAGCCGCAGGAGCGGATGGAACGGACCTTTTTAATGAGGTAAGTTGCTGTAAGTTGTCAGAGCATTGCATGCCTGGATTTAGCAGTGAAACCTTTGAAGGAAGAAAATGCTTGCATTCACTTGAGATGGGTGGGCTTGGACTATGAAATGTAGCAGGTGTTCACAGGTAGCAGCTGTTCCTGTGATTTCTTAAATCACTTTATTAAAATTCCAGAGATGGCTTCAAGTATGTGGTTTGCACTTTGTCTCCTTGGCTAACAAGACTTGCACTCATCTTGATTTATTTTAGTAATGATGGTAATTGACTTGCGGAAAACACTGTCAGTGGGAGAAGGAACAAGTAGATCTGCTGTTACAAATTACTTTGTTTTTAAATTAAATTACTTTTTTTTTTAGTTAGCATATAGTGTTCTTGCTCTTTCTTCTTGGGGAGGTAGTTGTACATCCAGTTTTTGTTACTATGTGGAACCATACCTCTTGGAGGCAGTTAGATAAGGCATTCTTAAGTGCCTGTTGTTTTAGAGTACTGTGGTTGACAAACCCTGTATACCCTTGCCTCCTTGAATTTCCGTCTTTTTTTATCTGTTTGCTTAAATTACCCCCGCTTTCACACTCCCAAAGGCAGGGATTTACACAATAGTGGATGCACTGTAAGTAATTACAAATAAAATTTCAGTTTCTACTATTATTAGTACATGTCCATTTTGTAATATATTTGCTATTTAGTGTTATTTAGTTCCTCAGGATTATTAAGATCTGACCTAATTATTTTAATGTTTGGGTAATGTACTATGACTGATAGTGAGTAATATAAATGGTTTTCCTTTACTGATGCTTTTGAATGTTGTGGTTTTCTTTACTGATCTTTTTACAATTGAACCTTTAAATTGTTTTAGGACTTTGCCATTTAAACAGTGTTATGCTGCTGGCATAGTGGTGCACACCTGTAATGCCATCACTCAGGAAGTTGAGGCAGGAGGATGACTGTGAGTTAAAGTGCAGTTTGAGTTTCAGACCAGCCTGAGTTAGAATTTTCTGTTTTATCATATAGGAAGAAAATGACAGTAATTCTCACACATTGTGAAGGATATTCTTAAATACTAATCCCTCTCCCCCAGGCTGTGAGGCTTTTAATTGCACTGCAAATGCAAAGGAATAAAAATGGTGAATTAGATCTGAGTGTTCGGTTGGAATTGTTGGCATCTCATGGCCACTTGACTGTCAGAAACACCCAGAGGTCTGTGGATAACACATGGAGAATACTGTTCTAAACAGTCTCTGCCTGTTTCTGGCTAATTGAATCTGCTTCAGAGCAGGGCATGAAGTTTTAGCTCTGTTCATGGTAAAATAAGACTGCTCTGTGGAGGTAGAGTCATGTTGTCTGTTGGCCATTCATCTCCCGTGCTAGGTTCACCGTTGGGTCAATTATGAATCCATGCTGAAAGAATGCCTGGTTGGCAGGATGGCTGTGAAACCTACTGTTTCAAAAGGTATGTAAAACACAGGGTGCTTTAAAAAAAAAAAATTGGATCTTAATGAATAGGAATTAATAAATCACTGTATTTCTCCCAGTTTTACTGGCCTCCACATGCGTGCACACATAACGACCCCCCATACCCATACATGCAAGAATGTGCATACACATACACACTAAAATGTAGAAAAGAAAAATAAAATATTTGATATTGACTGCTGAGGGCCTTCCTGGGGGGCCTTCTAGGCCCAGGGTCCGAGGGTTCCTTGCTCACAAGACGGTCCTAGAGGTGGTAAGAAGTCAGCGAGGGGAGGGAGGGAGTCAGGCATGGTCAGGAGAATCTCAAAGCTCTGACTGACTAGCAATCAGGCTTTGGTGGTGCTGACTGACTAGCAACCAGGTGCTTCTTTATTTATTCAGGTTTCACAGAACAAAGGCAGACTAATGATTATCCCAGTGGTACAGATTATGTGTTTGATTTTTTTCATTACATGTCCAAGTGTTTCTCAGCCATTCGATATTCCTCTGTTGAGAATTCTCTGTTTAGATCTGAACCCCATTTCTTAATTGGGTTTGTTTTTTGTTGTTTTGAGACAGGCTTTCTCTGTGTAGCCTTGGCTGTCCTGGACTTTCTTTTTAGACCAGGCTGGCCTTGAACTCACAGAGATCTGCTTGCCTCTGTCTCCCAGAGTGTTGGGATTACAGGCATGCACCACTGCACCCGTCTTTTTGACCTTTTAAATAAGGTGATGAAGGAGAAGAAAGAATTTTCCTCTGAGGCTGGCCACAGCCCTTATAGCAGTGAGGGCATGTCTTCTGGTGTGCATTGAAGCCAATAGTGTGAAACTTAGTTTTTATTAAAAGAAAATCTTTATTGTACTGACAGCTCAGCAAGGAGGCCAGGAGCTCTTCTGCCTAGATTTCTCTCCCACTCAGGTGGTAGCAGAGGATTCTTAGGCAGATGGAGGGAAGAAGCAGGTTGGTGATTGGATGGCTAGAAAAGAGGGTTTTAGGGTTCTTAGTGTAAGCGTAGGAGGGCAGTGTGTCTCTTTACAGATTACATGTCTTTTTTCTTCTTTGGTTTCATTTTAGAGACAGGGGCCTGCTATGTAGAGTAGGCTTACCCCAAATTTGTAGTTATTCTTCAGGGTCTGTCTCCTGAGTGCTGGGATTACATGTGTGTACCACCATGACTGCTTATGCGGACTGCCTTTATTTTATTTTATTGCAGTACTGAGGATTGAACCCAGGGCCTTGCGTATGCTAGACAAGCATTCTACTACCACTATGAAACATTTACTTTTGAGGGTAGTTAGTATGTTATCCATTGGGGATTTTGAGCTCATATTAAAAAAACATTGGCCAGCTATGTCTATGCGTGTTCATGCTTGAAAGCCAGCCTCAGACCATGCTTGCGAGGGTGCTGGAGGTTTTTTCCTGAGACAACTTGGGTTCTCTATTACTTAGTTATGTATTAGTGTTGGCAGGCCTTTTGTAACAATTCAGTGTGTCCCACCTGGGAATTCAGATAGGCTGCTTACCAATTTGAAGCAAGTTTAGAACTTTAGCATATTACTTGTGTGATCCCAGAAACCTCAAACCAAGAACTAGTCTCTCACTACTGATTTCCCAGCATGCCTAGCAAATGCCCATGCGAGTCTCTAATAGAAAAACACGAACTCAGTCTGAAACACTCTTCTCACAGACACAGGCCAGTTGCTAGGCCACCCAAGGAAATAAGTCAGAAGTAAATAGCAGGCGTACTGTTGAGCTTCGGTATGCCTGTCCAGAGTCACGACAGTTGTATCTTAAATGTGTAGGGAGATGAGATTGAATTTTTAAGATGGCACTATTAAAAGAAGTCATGCAGAATTGAGAATAAACTAGTTAGAACTGATTTATGGAAAGGAAACAATGAAGCAGGTGAAATTAAAAGCTCATCAGGTGATTAGCTCAATAAGTTGGACCTAATGGAAAACCTGAGTGAACCCAAGATTGAAGAGCAGAACTGGCACAGAACATGGCTCTGGGGGATGAGAAGATGGAAAGACATGCAGGAGACATGGCATCTCCGAAGCCCTCGGCTTGGAAAGACATGCAGGAGACATGGCATCTCTGAAGCCCTCGGCTTGTAATCAGATTTTTAGGAGGAAGTTATAGTGAGAATGAGGGAGACGCAATGCTTGAAAGGGATAAGGCCTAGAAAATTTCAGAATTAATAAAAGCAGATACCTACAGTCCAGCAAGGCCAGCAAACCCCAGACAAGATTGATAACAAGAGCGTACCCTGTGAGCAGTGTTGGAAGTGTATACAGCAAAGGTGATGAGAAGATAGCAGGGGTAGCCCCAGGGGGACGCAGCAACAGCCACTCGCACACAGCAGCTGAATTCCCAAATGACAGAAGGGGCTAAAAACTAGAATAAATAGCACTTTGAAAGTGTTAAAGAAAGCAGCTGTCCTTAAATCACTCTGTGGAACAGTCAAAACACAGGTACATTCGACCATCAAAAAACCCAAAACTCCTCCCCATGAGGGTGGAAGCCAGGGGATGAGGAAATGAGGGTTTCAGGCTAAGCCCTAATCGTGACGGACTAAATTATGAGCACTGTTCTTTCTCTCACCTGGTTTAGGGGAAGGCAGCCTGTTTCTTAGGAAAAGAAGGCATGGACTTTGAAACAAGATAAAAAGCCTCCTTCTCTGCGCCATCTCTATTCCTGATACCAATCACTGAGGCAGTGTAACCTTTGGAAAGAGCAGGGTTTCAAAGACAACATTTCGGTCCAAGTCTTATCTCTGCTTCTTAGACCTTGTTCTCTTAGACACCAGTTGTATATCTTAATGTTATGAGTTGGTGGTGGTGTTTTTTCATTAATCAGTTGAAGAATAAGATTTAGCACGTGGAGCTGGGAAAGTGAATCTGTGGGCAAGTGTGCTTGCCATACAAGCCTGACAACCTGAGTTCAGACTCCCAGACCCCAGGTAGAAGCAGCACATGGCAGAGCCGCATCTGTAGTCCCAGTGTGCCCCTACAGGGAGATGGGCGGCAGAGGCAGGAGCTGGGCTGCCTAGCCTGCACGCAGCTAGACTGCTCATACAGGAAGACCAATACTCAAAAGCATGGCCTGTGTCCTCTGCCTTTGTGCCATGGGCACATACCAACAAGCACACATAAATGCTTCATACATTTACACACATGAATGAACATATTAACATTATTGTGAGAATTAACTGAAGCAAAATTTGTAAACAGTGTGGTGTGTGTGTCCATGTGTTGTGGTTGATGGTAGTGTGGCTAGAATGCCATTGGTGTTTCTCTGGCCCCCTTTGCTTCACTGCTTATTACACTGAGGCCATTCTTAATTTTTTCAGTTTATTTCTTCAATTGTTAGATATAAACTAGCATGTGTTGCTACGTTTCACCATGAAAACATTGTTCTGTTCCAGTGAAAGAGAGCATTCTTGTAATCGACAGGACCTGTGAGGGTGTGGAGGAGCCAACCTGTTCAGGTCATGAGCGTTTTGTGGTTAAGTACCAGTGATTTGAAATCACTCTCAAGGCATTAAGGAAGCAAAAACAAAAAAATATTTACAGAGCAAAAAAAGCAATGTTAGTGAGCCAAAGGATTTTTTCCTTACAAAAAATATTTTATACAATATATTTTGCTTATTCTTTGATCCCCATATTCTCCCCACCTCCCTCCCTACCCACTAATCTTTGTGTGTCTTTCCATTTCTCTCTCTCAAAACAAAAAAAAAAAAAAACAAACCAAAAAGACCAAAGGTTAAGTATGTATAAGATAACAAAAAGTTCATAAAAGCAAAACAAACAAAGTGTGGGGATTGTTTATGTTGGACCGCTACTCCTGGGCATGGAGTCTGTCCTGGAGTGTGTGTGATGTACCTAGGGACACTACATTGGAGAAAACTGATTTTCCCTCTTAGTCCGAGTCTGTCATTTGCAGATAGCTTCTTGGTTAGGGTAGGATTCCTATGTCTACTTCCCTCTCTCGGTGCTGCTACCCTGTCTGGCCTGAACTTGTGCGGATCCTTTGTGTTCTGCCACAGTCTCCGTGAGTTCACATGTACCTGTGCTGTTGTGTTCGGAAGACATTGTCTCTTTGGAGTCCTGCATCACCTTTGGCTCTTACGATCTATGATCTATCCACCTCCTCTCTGCATAGATCCATGAGCCTTTAGGGAGGAGCTTTCCACAGGCATCCCGTTTAGGATTGAGTGCTCCAAAGTCCTTGGCCTCTCACCTTCATTCTTGAGGAAGAAGATGGCAGTAGTTTGTTGCCTATTGCAAGAGTCCTTTCAGTTATAGAATTATTTTGCTTAGAAGAGGGAAGAGATGACAATTTGGCTTTCTTCGTCATGATCACTTTGTGTTGGACAAGTGAGTTAAAGGTGCTTATGGGATTTCAGATTTTTGAAATTAGAAGACAAAAAATTTGAAAGCAGAGCACAGCACACCTTTAACTCCAGCCCCTGGAGACTAAGAAAGAAGGACACAAGTTTGAGAGACCCTGAGGGTAGGGGGAAGGGGCCTGACCTTGTGACGTCTTTCAGCTTGACATTTGGATATGTGATTTTAGTTCATCATCCTTTAAAACTTTTTAAGCTCTCAACAACTTGCTGAGGGGATTATTTTGGCCATGCCTGTGTAGCACATGTGGTTATTAAGACATATTAGACTTGGGTGAGTTGCTGCCTTCCCTGAAGGAAAATGCCTGTCAAGATTTTTCTGGGTTACAACTCTAATAACTAATATATGTGTATATGGAAGTCTTAAAATATTTGCCTCATTTTGGCAACTTTATGCTTATAACAATATAGATATAGACAGACCGACTCATAATAGATAAAATCTCTTTGGAGTGTTAATATTTGTATTTTATAGAATATGACCTAATAAATTCAGTTTTCTTTATACTAATTTAGAATATGACATCTCAGACTAAACTTGGGTGTATGTGCTCTTAGGAGAAATAAACTGCGGCTCAAAGGTAGAACCCATGCTTAGCATTTTCAGAATCTACAAACTGATTACCAGCACTTGAGAGTAGGAGTCAAGAAATTACCAAGAGACTGGGGCAGGGAACACACACACACACACACACACACACACACACACACACACTCCACACACACACACCAGAAGAAGTAGTCTGACTTACTTGAAACAAAGGCCTTCCATGTCATAGCTGTCTCTGTCCTCGGGCATAGTTTAACAATAGTGTAGTTGATCAATAAAAATGACCTGATATTCTCTTTAAAGTTATATTATTCTTATCTGACTTCTTCCTTTCCAAATCATCATGCAGCAGACTGTCATGAAGGGAAGAGAGTCTTAAATGGTAAGTCATATACATTAACAATAAAAATGACTCATTCACATGTTTATATGTTATATTGCTTCATAGAATTGTTGGGTATTTAGTTTTTTTTTTTTTTTAATGCAAAGGCTGTCTTTGCTTATCCATAGTTAAGAGATTTACTAGAACTTTTTTGGAGGCTCCTTATTTCAACTATTACTCCTAAAATAATGGTTTCCATGAAATCTCTGAGCCCAATGTGTAAGTGCTTACAGTGACTGAAACAAGAGTAAGGGGGTCTCGTAGGCATGTGAGTTCACTTCTGGTGTTAGGACACAGATTCAGGTAGCTTTTAGCCTGCGCTGTTCTTGACTGAGCAGCGTGGACGGCCTCAGGGTTGGCACTGCCCCTTTCACACCCAAGTGTGGTGTGGCAATCAATACTGATTCATGAAATGCATGAGGCTCCTCTGGCTAAATTATATCTGTAGATTCAGATTTTTTCCCTCCCTGTTTTCAAAACAAAGATACAGAACTAGAGATAGCAAGCTAGGTTTTCAGTAGAATTACCTTTTCTTTCTTTCTTTCTTTCTTTTTTTTTTTTTTTTTTTTTGTGAGAAAGTGTCTGTGATTTGCCATTAATGGTGTTTGATATTGTGGTGTATCACTGCAGTAAATGCAGGGCTGATCCTGGTCTTCATCTGATGCTTTACTTTTCTGTGATGCTACAGAAACTACCATCCTCTTGCCTACCACATCTTTACCTCTCACTGTATCTAACATTTTAAGTAAAGATAGCCTTGAATGTGAAGTAGCACTCTCCAGTATGAAACCATTGTGTGTTCTGACTTGGATTCTGTATAGTAGTGGGGTATATGTGTATCTGGGGTGTGTGTGTGTGTGTGTGTGTGTGTGTGTGTGTGTGTGTGTGTGTG